>CM035145.1:57235143-57835143 GCA_020205605.1 Panax ginseng
TTAAATTCTCAAGCCAAAAGACCAAATTGCCCCTCTTGCATAATTGAAGCTAATTTGCAAAATTGGCCAACACTTTAGTTGGTGATCCAACTTTGACTCCCAATATGACTGAAATATAACATATAACAGCCATTTATCTTAGCCTTGTCCATTGCATCAATATATATATATAGATCAAGAGAGAGAAAAGCTCCTAAACTGCTTCATTTGTACACGTACAGTCAACCAACTCTCTCTCTCTCTCTCTCTCTCTCAAAACCTACGAATTTCTATAGCATTTTAGTTCTAAAACCAAGCCCCACGAATTCCATTAACATATCAGTAGCCTAGAATCAAGATTTGTTCATATAAAGGTATAAACCCTAATCAAAAATATAACCCTTGATCCTCTGTTAAAAGTTATGTTTTAGTGTTAAAACATGTTGTTTGTAGTCTATATAAGTGATGTGGGTTGATAGATGTTGGATCCATAACATATATTGGCTCAGATCTAGTGTTTTTAAAAATTTGGAAATATCTTTAAACACTTTATTTTCATTTAAAATAATTATTATAATATTAAAATCATTTATAGACTAAATTATTTAATATAATTATTAAATAACTTTAATATCATTAATAATAATTAATTAATGAATTTTACCTTTAAATATTGAAAGTTATATTTTATAACTTAAAATATTTTTAAATACCTTATTATTATTTAAAATAATTTTAATATAATAAAATCATTTTTAATTTATTTATTTAATTTATTTATTAAATAACTTAATTATCATTAATATTAATTTATTAATGAAAATTATCACATAATATCAAAAGTCATTAAAAATAACTTAAAATATTTTCTTATATCATAATATCATTTTTAATGATTTTCATGTATTAAAATCATTTTAAATAATTTATTAAATATTATAATTAAATAAATTAAATACTTTTAATATTCTAAAATATTAAATATTTATGAAATATATTCAAAATAATTAAAATATAATTTTTTAGGACATTAAAATAATTTTTAATAATTTATTTTATATTTTCGTAATTAAAAACTAATTAATACTAATTATTTAATAAAATAATTAATTTTTTGTAAATAACTGTCGCTAAAGGGCTCTATAGCGACGAAACCGTCGCTATAGGTGTTCTTGAGCTGCCTAGAAAATCATGTCAGAAAACGAGTTGGCATGTTTGACCATAAATCATTTCTTACAAAAGTTGTTTCTGGGCTTTTTGTTGATCCTATTATTTAGTAAAACTACACCACTACAAGACCCAACAATAACTAGAGTCATAACATGCATAACATAGAAGATCCAAGAGCCTAAAGTAGTTGTCAGAGGCTGTTCTTCATTTCTGGAAACCCAGAAATGAAGAACAGTTCGAGTAGGCACTTTTGGGCTTCCACAACTTGTGATTTGTGTGATGTTTAAGTGATCTAAGGGTACCAGATTGTAGACAACATTTAATACTACAAAGCTATTACTTAACATCAACAAAAGAACTACAAAATAGCCAGATTCGACTCGGTCAAACCATGTCAGACGACATGTTCAAGCGTTTTCTGGGTTACCCAGAAAACAGCTTTTCATGCTCGTCCGACTTGGTTTGACCATTGATTACTATTTTCCTGTTTGATAAAAAGGAGATTTTAAGACATAATATTGGAGTTCATATATAAGACTACAACATAGATGCAACAAAAACAACAAATAACTAACAACCAGAAAGATCAAGGGCCACGAAGTTTTTGTCGTAATCTAATCTGGGCATGTTCTCGATCGCCCTTGATTACTTTTCATTCGATGGCCAATAACCAGTATTTGACCGTTAATAACTTCCATTCTAAACATCAAATGACCCTAATTCTTTTTGAAGATTAAAGAACACATTACCAGCTACACATAGCAACTTATAAACAATGATATCATAAATGTAAAAAATTTATATCCTCCGACATTCAACCGTCGAGCACCAAAAATAAAATTTCCAGATTTTTGAAATCTTCAAACCGAAAGCTTCTAAATGTTATGGATCCAACATTTAACAACCTGGATCATCATTAGACAATATAACAAACATGTTTTAATAAAATTTCAAACATCAAACAATAGAAATTTGGATGTGAATTCAAGCTAGGGTTTATACCTTTTCTTTGAACAAATTTGATCTTAGGCTCTTGATTTGGTTATGATGTTCGTGGGGCTTGGTTGTGGAACCGATCTAGCCAAGGATTTCGTGAGGTTAGAGAGAGAGGACTTGGATTAGTTTGATGATCAAATGGAATAAAAAAGTGAACTTTCTCTCTCTTAAACTATATATATATAATGAGCTAGATGCATGAATCTGATGTTGCTGTCATTACATGGCTGATTTGTATAGATTTTGGCACATGGAATTATCTAGGGTTGGTGAACAACCCAAATTATGGCAAGATTTGCAAGTTACCTCAATAAAATAAATCCAAAAATGTTATTTTAGTAATTTAACAAAGTATTTAAGGGTATTCTTGTCCATGGTACTTGAATCTATGGATAAATCAATAGATTTTAAACCCTAAGGTTTCCCAAATAATTTATAGGGTTTAAAAAATTAAGTTTAAAGTTTAATAAAATTTTAATTAGACCACACTAATTAAAATAGGGATTTTAATAGAAAATTAGGGTTTTAAAATAATTAGGGTTTTTTAATATTACTAGGGTTCCCTATTTAGCAAATTAGGGTTACTAGGGTTTGTCATGTTACACCATAATTGACCAACCATTATCGGTCCACGTATACAGTACCTATTAATAGCACTAAAAAATCAAAAATATAATTAATATTATATTATTATCATTCCTTATTCGAAACCATAATTAGGGTTTGGATTCCATATCCGATTTACCTTGCATAAATAAGATTTTATTAATTAAGTTAAAATATTTAACTTAATAACTGAAAGCTAAAATTCATATAAATAAATAATAATTATAATAACTACAATAACCATTCCTTATATTATTTAAATAATATAATATCATATTTCCTTTGAAAATAAATAATAAAAACATTTCTACAATAAAATTAATTGTTATAAAATATAATTTATAATGATCATTATTTCTAAAATAAAATTATTTGTAAATATTCATGTAATAAATATATATTTATTTACCACATAAATACATATACATATTATCTTGTACAAATCCTCATCCTTAAAATAAAATAAAAATTACGCAAAATATCTGTTTTATTTATATAGAAAATATCGGGTTATTACATCTTCTCAATCAGCACATTTGAGTTCTTCATTAGTTCCTGCTCCACAAGATTTTGATCATCTGGTTGTGCAGCTTCGGGTTGAGCATCAGATTGAACTCTACGATTTTCATTCTTAGACAGATTTTCGAAAGCTCGGAGAATCTGAATAATCGTTGAGTACCAATTGTTGTTTGAGGATGAGTGAATGTAAGATAGCAGTGTTTAGGCTGCTGGAAGCTTCTGATGTTGAATTTGAACAGTCTCAGCAGTAGAGTGATCATACTCGACGATCATCTCCTTGATCATGTTTCTGCTTCTTTAAGAGTCCACTCTATGATCGTAGGGGATATAGTGATTGCCAGGCTGTCAATAAACTTTGAATTTGGGCTGGTCTTTGATCATTTTGGTTGCAAACTTCTTCACCCTTGGGAAGTTCTGAGCCACCACCTGTGCTTGAAGCGCTTGTAACAAACAAATCAAGTATTTGTCATCTCTTTTAGTGTGCACCTTTAGCCATGGCATCCATTGGAAGAACCATCTCATTAGCAAGTTGTCAGGATTATAGAGAATGGTCAAGCAGTCTAGCTCCATGTTGTTCCAATTTTTAGCTATGTCAAAGGTAGTCATTCTTACTACCTTGAGCTGCTCATCTCCATAGTTCACCCATCTTTCTGGTGGAGCTTCTAGTAATTCATTTGAGACTTCCACCACTATTCTTCTGTTGAATCTTGCTGGTGAAAGGACAGGATAAGATTCGGGTTCATCTGATTCCTGATTTTCAGAATTGGAATCATTCTTCATTTCTTCTTTTTCTGAGCCTGAACCATCTTGATCATTTCAAGCAGTGAATTCTTCTTGCTGCATTTCATTTCCAGAACCTTCTTCAGCAAGATCTTCCTCTGATTCATCTTCTTCATTGTTGTTCCTATCCTCAGCACTTTCTTCATGTGATACAGACTCATTATCACTTAATTTAATGACGGCACTTGATTGATCATTTGCTGACTCTGCATCCTTCTCTTCAGCAAATGTACTATTTTGGGAAGCTGAGACTGGCCTATTTTCCACCTTAGCTTTCTTGCTGGATGGCCCTTGAAGAAGCCTGTTACTTCTCCTCTTTGTTGTTTCAGCAGTTAGTGATATTTCTTCTTCAACCTTGTCTTTGATGGAAAGACTCCTTGGTGGGGCCTTGGTTTTCTTCACACCTTTGGATTTCTTTTTGGCTGGTGTGGTTGCTGTTGGTACAGGATCATCAGACTTAGAGCTTTCTGCCTCTTCTTTGCAGAGGCTCTCCTGCTCCTAGTTGTCAGCCTTCGGTTCTCCTTGGGGTTTTTCTTCCAATTTACAAATAATTGTGGAGACATTACCTTGTGAACATTCAAATGCTCTCTCTCATCATCATCATTGATCTTCCCTCCTAGCTTCTTCTTCATCACAATACTCAGCAATCTTCCATGAAACACCTTAGTCAGGGGTTTTTCGGTGGACTTCTTCATCTCAGCTTTTTCTACCCACTTGGAGATTTGATCGAACAAGATAGCTCCAAAGTTGATTTATTTCTTTAGAACTATTGCTGACATTATCTTCAACTGTTGGTCAAGCACTGTGTCATGTGCAGTGTCCTTGCACAGTATATATTTTCCAACTATTTCAGCAAGGAACTCGTACTCTTCTGGAAACTCCTTCTTCTTTATGTCTTTCAGACTAGAGTTTCTTTGGTACCCCATTATCTCCATTGCTTATTCCGTATCAACATCATCAAGGCTCTTCAGTCCTTGGTTAGGAAAACCTAGGCATTGATTGAGGTCAGAAGATTTTAGCTTTAGAGACTGACCTTTGACCTTGGTAGAAAGGGTTCCAGAGTTTATGGAGGCGTTTGAGTAGAACTCTTTAACTAGGTCAATGTATACTCGAGTGCTGGCCTCAAGATATTCTGAGAATCCAGCTTTCTTCACAAGTTCGAGAATGTCTCTGAACTTCTTTTCGGATTTCTCGAAGGACTTGGTTCCGAGCTGAATGCCAGTGATTACTCGCCAGTTTTCCATTTGATCAGTTCGAAGAATGTGGGTATTTGATTCAGAGAGGTTTATAAGAGATGACTGATTGTGATTTGATAAAGCTCTGGAGTGTTAATCTATTTTGGCTCTTGAGAGGATTTTAGGGTTTGAAAATGGGAGGGAGAAAGGTTTGATAGCTTCTGATAACTATCTGTAGATTTGAAATTGTCTTTATGGCAGTTCCTTCTAACTCTGCATAACCAGTGATGTGTCAATTGACCATTGGTTGCACGATGCCCATTAATGAGCTGTAACTCCCCATAACTTTTCAGTTAGATATTTCCTTTTAGAAGAGTAGACGTTTAATCGACATGGCTTTGACCGTTGACCTTTTGATTCGTAGAGTAGCATGGTAAGGCAGCTAATTTCTCTACGTTTTCCTTTATTGACTCAACGATCAACTTTTGAGAGATGCTACAGTGGATGGCTTTGACTTTTATCCTCATTTTGATGCATCATAATTTGATCACTGATATATTCAAACTTATCTCCTCATTTTGAATGGTTGAGAAATTGTCTCATTTTCCAGGCTCCTTGTGAACTGGAGTACCTTTTGGTAGGACTACGATCGTCGATTTGTCTTCAACGATCGCTAAAGTTGCACTGCGATCATGGAGTTCTCTTCAACCTCGACTCTATGATCGTTAGCTATCTTGATCCTTGAGATGAACTTGATCAAGCATTCCTTCTGGGTCAAGGTAGCTCAGGAAGGGCCAACCTCTTAGAGTGAGCTAAGGGTCAGGTTTGTCCCTGAGGCACTTTCCAGATGAAATACTTTAGAAGTAATTTGCAATGATATCTCATTTGACCTTTTCTGGTGGGGAGGTCCTCTACCAATTTTGGACAATTGCATTTGTTGTAATCGTGGTGTCCTCCTGCTTCTACACTGCGATCAGATGTTTGATCGTAGGCACTCCATGATTTTGAGTTGGGTGGCTGAAAGGTTATCAGTAGTACATTTTGAGATGTTCCTACTGACTATGGATCTTAATTTGGTTCATCAGCCACAAAGTTTTGGGACTCTGTAGCTGGTACATTTCTTCATAATATAACTCAGTGTTGTTGTTTCTCAACAGATCACTGCTTCCCATGGTTGATGCTGTCTTTCCAAATAGATGTGATTCCCTTTACTTTAGGTTCATATGAAGGCAGCCTCGTATATCTCCTTCTGACTGGAATCACAGTTATCACTTAGATCTCCTTGTATCGTAGACATGGATATTTTCAAGACTAATCACTCTACAATCTTTTGACAGCACTACAAACGTAGTCTTCTTTGACAGTCTTGTGTTTGTGAGGTTCTGCTTTCGTAATTAACTCCTCTTGACTTAAGCTCAATGATCCTCTGTTGTGAGCTCCCTTGAGGATTCTTCTCATATAGCATGCCTTTCTTGATTTGAGCATATAGGACCCTCTTCATCTTTGGTTGCATGGCCTGCTCCCATATACAGATTTGCAGCCATGTGAGCTTTACTCAGGTTAACTCAATTGGTCTTCAAGGACAGGCTTGAACATATAGAAATTTTATCAGAATCACTCCTGAGCAGTCCTTAGCCTTCTGCTGGTTGAGTCTTCTTAACTGAAGTCTCCTGCTTCAGCATTCCTTAGTGTGGTCAAACAGACCAAGTACTTGCAGGTTTAAATATATTTCTATTTTTGGTACCCATAATTAAATGGGTCCTGCTAGGTTAGTTTTCTAAACCCATGTTCCTCTAATATTTGGATAATCATCACATTTATCACCACCAACATATTCATGCATAAAACTAGTTTTAGATAATATATTTTGATATGTATGAAGGTGAGTGTGTGTAAGGTTTGACATTTAATAACACACTCTTTATCTATGATGGTTTCATCATTTGCTGGGTTATATTCACAATGTTTATGTAAGACCCCGAATTTTATGAAATAAAAGTATTCAATTTTTCTTATAATTACTATTCAGTAAATGGTTAAATTGATAAAAAGCAAAGTTAAGGGTGTTATATGAAATTTTTTTCAAAATAAACAAGTGGCTATAAAATACTTATTGTTGTCGGGGAATATTCGTTTGGTCGTGGAATATTCTTGTTGTTGGGAATATTCGCACGCGGCACGTATTTGCCATTTGTGGGACCCATAATGTAATAATCATCGATGAAGAAAAAACGACAAGTTTGTGTTTTTATAAATAACGGCGTAGTTGTTACCGTTAACACTGTTGGATTACCTGGTGGTTAAAAATAAAGAATAGCGCGTTGTTACACAAAGAAGACACTACCAGATTGCACACGATATTTTTGAATTATTGATTCTTACGTAAGAAGGCACTACTCAATAATTGTTACAGTAATTACTTTTCAATATTTTATTTTATTGAATCAATAATTGCTACGTTGATATTTTATATTATTGTTGTTTCAATAATTGTCACCGCATGTGATGTTCCATTATCGATCAATAATTCATATTATTTGAATAATATTATTAGATAGCATTATTGGCAATGTCTAGAAAGTTCATCACAAGGAGAGGTTTGGTCACCTAAATTGCGCCAAAGAAGGAGAAATCCTTATCGGAAAGCCCCCTCTTTCATAGGAACCTGCTGGTTCATAATATTGTGATTTCGTAATATTATTTGTGAATAATTAATTATTGATTTATATGATAATAAAATATTTATTTGATGTGGATATAAATGATGGATTTATTTTTATGTAAATAAAAATGAAGGAATTAATGCCGAGGTGTTTTATCAAGATTTTGTTTGGTGTGGAGGTATTAAAATTATCCGTTTGTGGATTTTTGGATATTTTTGGTTTGGAATTTGGAAAACTCAAAGCTACAAAGTTGTAGAGAATTGATTTAAGTCGTAATGGACATAAAATTCAGTATTTTTTCGATAACCTGCTATTTTCTATGAATTATTGAAATTTTGAAAAATAAAATAAATTTTATTAATTTATGGGTGGGACCCACTTGTGTTTTAACACATGTGGGTCTGCTATTTTTTGTTCAAAGATGGTGGTGGCTGATCAAACATGTGGGCATACGTAAGAAAGAAGAAATAAAATAATATATTTTATTATTTTAGTCTCCTTATGCGTGTTAAAGATTTTCCTATAAATAGTGCTTATGTTAGAATTGAAAAACACACGTAAAACATAAGTTTTCTCTCTATATTATCAAGCATATTTTTGTGAGTATTTAGATACTTTGAGAGTTGCTATTCTAACGCAAGGTTCCTTTGGCTTTTCATCCGATATTCCAAATGTAAGCATCGCTTCTTTTTGAGGTAAGTGGATTTTAGTGGTTATTATGTTTTTCATTCGTACTTCTTCCGACCTTTCGTAAAATTTTGGAAATATTTAAAATGATATTTTGATGAGTTTTATTGATTGTGTCCAAAAATGGTGATTTTTGGATGTATAGATTAAGAGTTATGAATTTTATGAGAAATGACTATTTTAAAAGTAACCGCTTATAACTCCTTGTGGTTAACTCTAAAATTGATGAAATTTTTATTGGAAGTATATCTATATAATATCAGTATACTCTGTGAATTTCGGAATTTTTGGATAAAAGTACAATTTATGATAAATGTCTAAATATTCGGCGGTTTTGGCCATATGAAAAATAGTAAATGAATTTTAAAAATTCTGAGAAAAATATATGTTCAATATGGGACTATATTCTGCTAAATTCCAGAAAAGAAATATTTTTAGAACTGATTTGGTATTTTTCATGAAAATGAACTAGTTATGAGTAAATGAATTAAATATGTTATGTAAAGTAAGAAAATTAGAAAATAGGATTTTATGGCATGAGAATCCTACATGAGGTATATGCAGATTTTTGATGAGGGTTTGGTTATTGGTGATGAAATATTATGAGTTTGGCATTTTAGAATGATTAAATGCATTATTTAGTAAAGTGTAAACAATTAAAATAAATTGTTTATAAGCTTAAGAAATATTATTCTTTCAATATCATTATACCGAAATATTGGTATGGATTTTATTGTGGAATTTCTACCTTTTTTCATGTCGTGGATTACTATTCATGAGTTACTATTCACGAGTTACTATTTATAAGTTACTATTCATGAGTTACTATTCATTTATAAAATTGGTTTTTTTTTTCGACTAAATTATAGTTGATTTATGAATATTACTCTTGAGATTAAAACTATATGTTGATCATATTATTTTTTTATTATCATATATAACATTTTTATAACCCTAATGATGATATTTCTCTTTGAATTGAGTGTAAAGATGGGTAGATTTTTGGTATGATCATGATTATGGGTTCTCTTTGGACAGTAGTGCAAAGTTGAATTGTTGACTGGTATGAACATGACCATTGAATTTATATTTGAATATCTTTAGCTTAAGTGCAAAGGTGAAATGATCAACATGGTTATAATTATTGTTTATATAAATTCTGAAATGATTATATATTTCTTTGAGATATTAATATATTTGGCCTGTAGTGCAAATATGAACTGTTGATGAATATATTTGGCCTGTAGTGCAAATATGAACTGTTGAGGAATATCTTTGGCCTGTAGTGCAAAGATGAATTGTTGATGAATATCTTTGGCCCGTAGTGCATATCTTTGGCCAGTAGTGCAAAGATGAACTGTTGACGAATATCTTCGACCGTAGTGCAAAGATGAAGTTATTGTATGATTATGAACAGAAAATGTGAGTTGGTATAACCATGATCTTTGATGTTTCAGGTAAAGACAGGTGATGTAAATTATCTTCGCCTCCGGATGAGAAGAGGAATTTAGAACTACAATTATGATTATGAGTTATTCATAGGATTATGGACCAGAAGTGTTGATTGATGTTACAGGGATAAAACATTGTTGGTGGATTTTTAATATAGAGAAGATAATAGACTTTATAGTCTATTTGACTCTTCTAATGGATTGCTCGTTCCGCTGCAACTATGGTTGAAATTTTTATCATCTACCATATGTTCTAAATCTCTGATTTATTATTGATGAAAGCTATTGATAATTTAATTATCTTTAGTCATAATATTCTTTACTGAGCTAGTTGTGCTTACCCTTTTGCTTCACAATTCCTTTCAGGTAATAAGAGTGTAGCTGGGTCGAGCGGGGGTAACAGGGGAATAGTACGGTGGTCATCATTTAGTAGTTATATTTGGTGAATCAACTAGGGTGAGGCGAACCCAACGTTGGAAGGGTGTTTTGCCACTATCATACAAGATGTCTAATGACATACAACCTCATGTCATCATAAGACAGGATTGTGCTCATCCACTTGCTGAGTATATTTACGAGCACTACCTATATAATCTTGGTGTTTGTTTGAAGTATAATTCTCAATTAGAGACAGTGGAGATAATGATATGTCAAGAGAAAACTCACCATTGGGAAGAATATGATAGTAATCTTCTCTCATTTTTCTTTGGGGGTCTATTGGGTCAACCAAGGATAATTCGTGGCCATATGATATCTATCATAATGTGACGCATGGCCTCCCATGCACGAAGGTTTTCTTGAGCACTTCCCAAAGATTCTAATTTCTTAAACAGCTTTTTGACTATACCTTTATGTAAGGTGTCATTGTGAGGTGATGTCCATGGTTGGGACATGAGTCACAGTTTGGTATATATTTGTATCCAAACTCACAAGATATGTGTTGTTGTATTTTGCACGACAATTATTGTAATAAAGTTGTAGTTGTTTTTCGTACCATGTATTTGGCGACTCGTAATGAGTTGGATGGAATGGACCTATTTTGGGGTCGTTACATTTGGTATCGTGAGCTTAGGATATGGTCTCAAGCGGAGATCGGGAATATAACTAGGAGGGAGAGATGAGTAAATCCTTCGCTAAAGTGTGTCCTACCTAAGCTTATTTGTTGGTCACCATAATATCGGGATATTATGTGATATGTTAATTTGTTCAATTAACCCTTGTTTTGAAGTCGTATTCTAGAATGATATTTGAAATACACAAGATGAACAATAGAGAAATCATGATGACAGGAAGATGGAATCAAATGAAAGCAAGGTATTCTCAACTTTTGCAATACTGTGCACGTAAATTTTGGGATGAAATTTCATAAGGAGGGAGATTGTAAGACCCCGAATTTTATGAAATAAAAGTATTCAATTTTTCTTATAATTACTATTCAATAAAATGGTTAAATTGATAAAAGCAAAGTTAAGGGTGTTATATGAAATTTTTTCAAAATAAGCAAATGGTTATAAAATACTTATTGTTGTTTTGGAATATTCATTTGGTCGTGGAATATTCTTGTTGTTTGGGAATATTCGCATTTATTTACCTACAAAGAATTTGTGGGCCCCATAATGTAATAACCTCATTCGGATGAAGAAAACGACAAGTTTGAGTTTTTATAAATAACGGCGTAGTTGTTACCGTTAACACTGTTGGATTACCTGGTGGTTAAAATACAGTAATACACATTGTTGCACAATAGCACACGGTATTGCACAATATTTTTGAATTATTGATTCTTACATAAGAAGGCACTACTAAATAATTATTACAGTAATTACTGTTCAATATTTTATTTTATTGAATCAATAATTGCTGCGTTGATATTTTATATTATTGTTGTTTCAATAATCATCCTTGACAAAGATTCCATTATCGATCAATAATTCATATTATTTGAATATATTATTAGATAGCATTATTGGCAATGTCTAGAAAGTTCTGTCAAGGAGATGTTTGGTCACCTAATTGCGCGCCGCCAATAAAGAGAAATCCTTATCGAAAACCCCTCTTTCCGGGAACTGCCTGGTTGTCATTATTGTGATTCTGTAATATTATTTGTTAATAATTAATTATTGATTTATATGATAATAAAATATTTATTTGATGTGGATATAAATGATGGATTTATTTTTATGTGGATAAAAATGAAGGAATTAATGCCGAGGTGTTTTATCAAGATTTTATCGGTGTGGAGGTATTGAAAATCATTCCGTTTATGGATTCGGATATTTTTGGTTTGGAATTTGGAAAACCCAAAGCTACAAAGTTATAGAGAATTCTATTTCAGTCAAAATGGATATAAAATTCGGTATTTTTCTGATAACCGGCTATTTTCTATGAATTATTGAAGTTTTGAAAAATAAAATAATTTTTATTAATTTATGGGTGGGATCCACTTTGTTGGTTTTAACATGTGGTGGGCTGTTAGCTTTGTTCAAAGATGGTCTGGTGGCTGATCAAACATGTGGGCATGAAAGAAAAGAAGAAATAAAATAATATATTTTATTATTTTAGTCTCCTATGGCGTTCTAGCATTTTCCTATAAATAGGTGCTTATGTTAGAATTGAAAAACACACCAGAAACATAAGTTTTCTCTCTCTATATTATCAAGCATATTTTTGTGAGTATTTAGATACTTTGAGAGTTGCTATTCGGTGCAAGGTTCCTTTGGCTTTTCATCCGATATTCCAGTCAGAAGTACTGCTCTTTTGAGGTAAGGGATTTTAAGGGTTATTATGTTTTTCAGTTCGTACTTCTTCCGACCTTCAGAAAATTTTGGAAAAATTTAAAATGATATTTTGATGAGTTTTATTGATTGTGTCCAAAAATGGTGATTTTTGGATGTATAGATTAAGAGTTATGAATTTTATGAGAAAATACTATTTTAAAAGTAACTGGTTATAACTCCTTGTGGTTAACTCCAAAATTGATGAAATTTTTATTGGAAGTATATCTATATAATATCAGTATACTCTGTGAATTTCGGAATTTTTGGATAAAAGTACAATTTATGATAAATGTCTAAATATTCATGGTTTTGGCCATATGAAAAATAGTAAATGAATTTTAAAATTTTCGAGAAAAATATATGTTCAATATGGGACTATATTTCGCTAAATTCCGTAAAAGAAATATTTTTAGAACTGATTTGGTATTTTTCATGAAAATGAACTAGTTATGAGTAAATGAATTAAATATGTTATGTGAAGTAAGAAAATTAGAAAATAGGATTTTATGGCATGAGAATCCTATATGAGGTATATATGATTTTTGATGAGGGTTTGGTTATTGGTGATGAAATATTATGAGTTTGGCATTTTAGAATGATTAAATGCATTATTTAGTAAAGTGTAAACAATTAAAATAAATTGTTTATAAGCTTAAGAAATATTATTCTTTCAATATCATTATACCGAAATATTGGTATGGATTTTATTGTGGAATTTCTACCTTTTTCATGTCAGGATTACTATTCATGAGTTACTATTCACGAGTTACTATTTATAAGTTACTATTCATGAGTTACTATTCACGATAAAATTGGTTTCTTTTTCTGACTAAATTATAGTTGATTTATGAATATTACTCTTGAGATTAAAACTATATGTTGATCATATTATTTTTTTATTATCATATATAACATTTTTATAACCCTAATGATGATATTTCTCTTTGAATTGAGTGTAAAGATGGGTAGATTTTTGGTATGATCATGATTATGGGTTCTCTTTGGACAGTAGTGCAAAGTTGAATTGTTGACTGGTATGAACATGACCATTGAATTTATATTTGAATATCTTTAGCTTAAGTGCAAAGGTGAAATGATCAACATGGTTATAATTATTGTTTATATAAATTTCAAATGATTATATATTTCTTTTTGAGATATTAATATATTTGGCTGTAGTGCAAATATGAACTGTTGATGAATATATTTGGCCTCAGAGTGCAAATATGAACTGTTGAGGAATATCTTTGGCTCAGAAGTGCAAAGATGAATTGTTGATGAATATCTTTGCCCGTAGTAAAAGTGACATGTTGTGGAATATCTTTGGCCAAGAGTGCAAAGATGACTGTGATTAATATCTTCGACCGTAGTGCAAAGATGAAGTTATTGTATGATTATGAACAGAAAATGTGAGTTGGTATAACCATGATCTTTGATGTTTCAGGTAAAGACAGGTGATGTAAATTATCTTCGTCCTGGATGAGAAGAGGAATTTAGAACTACAATTATGATTATGAGTTATTCATAGGATTATGGACCAGAAGTGTTGATTGATGTTACAGGGATAAAACATTGTTGGTGGATTTTTAATATAGAGAAGATAATAGACTTTATAGTCTATTTGACTCTTCTAATGGATTGCTCGTTCCGCTGCAACTATGGTTGAAATTTTTATCATCTACCATATGTTCTAAATCTCTGATTTATTATTGATGAAAGCTATTGATAATTTAATTATCTTTAGTCATAATATTCTTTACTGAGCTAGTTGTGCTTACCCTTTTGCTTCACAATTCCTTTCGTGTAATAAGAGTGTAGCCGGGTCGGAGTGGGGTAACAGGGAATAAGACGGTGGTCATCATTTAGTAGTTATATTTGGTGAATCAACTAGGGTGAGGCTAACCTAACGTTGGAAGGGTGTTTTGCCACTATCATACAAGATGTCTAATGACATACAACCTCATGTCATCATAAGATGTGATTGTGCTCATCCACTTGCCGAGTATATTTACGAGCACTACCTATATAATCTTGGTGTTTGTTTGAAGTATAATTCTCAATTAGAGACAAAGTGGAGATAATGATATGTCAAGAGAAAACTCACCATTGGGAAGAATATGATAGTAATCTTCTCATTTTTCTTTGGGGTCTATTGGGTCAACCAAGGATAATTCGCGTGGCCATATGATATCTATCATAACCTAGACGCATGGCCTCCCATGTACGATGGGTTTTCTTGAGCACTTCCCAAAGATTCTAATTTCTTAAACAGTTTTTTGACTATACCTTTATGTAAGGTGTCATTGTGAGGTGATGTCCATGGTTGGGACATGAGTCACAGTTGGTATATATTTGTATCCAAACTCACAGTATATGTGTTGTTGTATTTTGCACGACAATTATTGTAATAAAGTTGTAGTTGTTTTCTGTACCATGTATTTGGCGACTCGAGAATGAGTTGGATGGAATGGACCTATTTTGGGGGTGTCATGCATTGGTATCGAGCTTAGGATATGGTCTCTCAAGTGAGATCTGGGAATATAACTAGGAGGGAGAGATGAGTAAATCCTTCGCTAGTGTGTCCTACCTAAGCTTATTTGTTGGTCAGTCATAATATCGGGATATTATGTGATATGTTAATTTGTTCAATTAACCCTTGTTTTGAAGCTGTATTCTAGAATGATATTTGAAATACACAAGATGAACAATAGAGAAATCATGATGACAGGGAAGATGGAATCTGAAATGAAAGCAAGGTATTCTCAACTCTTTGCAATACCAGGTACGTAAATTTCGGGGATGAAATTTCATAAGGAGGGGAGATTGTAAGACCCCGAATTTTATGAAATAAAAGTATTCAATTTTTCTTATAATTACTATTCAGTAAATGGTTAAATTGATAAAAAGCAAAGTTAAGGGTGTTATATGAAATTTTTTTCAAAATAAGCAAATGGCTATAAAATACTTATTGTTGTCGGGGAATATTCATTTGGTCGTGGAATATTCTTTGTTGTTGGGAATATTCGCATTTGACGACTACCAAGAATTTGTGGGCCCCATAATGTAATAATAAGCTCGGATGAAGAAAACGACAAGTTTGAGTTTTTATAAATAACTACAGAAGTTGTTATCAGTTAACAATCGTTGGATTACCGGTGGTTAAAATACAAGAATAATACACATTGTTGCACAATAGCATTACCAGATTGCACAATATTTTTGAATTATTGATTCTTACATAAGAAGGCACTACTAAATAATTATTACAAAGAATTCTATCGCTTAATATTTTATTTTATTGAATCAATAATTGCTGCGTTGATATTTTATATTATTGTTGTTTCAATAATTGTCACTGCACAGTATCTCCATTATCAGATCAATAATTCATATTATTTGAATATTATTATTAGATAGCATTATTGGCAATGTCTAGAAAGTTCTGTCAAGGAGATGTTTGGTCACCTAATTGCGCGCCAATAAAGAGAAATCCTTATCGAAAAACCCCCTCTTTCCTGGGAACTGCCTGGTTGTCATTATTGTGATTCTGTAATATTATTTGTTAATAATTAATTATTGATTTATATGATAATAAAATATTTATTTGATGTGGATATAAATGATGGATTTATTTATGTGGATAAAAATGAAGGAATTAATGCTGAGGTGTTTTATCAGTATTTTATCGGTGTAGGGTATTGAAAATCATTCGTTTATGGATTTCGGATATTTTTGGTTTGGAATTTGGAAAAACCCAAAGCTACAAAGTTATAGAGAATTCTATTTCAGTCAAAATGGATATAAAATTCGTATTTTTCTGATAACCGGGCTATTTTCTATGAATTATTGAAGTTTTGAAAAATAAAATAATTTTAATTAATTTATGGGTGGGATCCACTTGTGTTTTAACACATGTGGGCTGTTAGCTTTGTTCAAAGATGGCTGGTGGCTGATCAAACATGTGGGCATGCGTAGAAAAGAAGAAATAAAATAATATATTTTATTATTTTAGTCTCCTATGTATGTTTCTAAAGATTTTCCTATAAATAGTGCTTATGTTAGAATTGAAAAACACAATTTAAAACATAGGTTTTCTCTCTATATTATCAAGCATATTTTTGTGAGTATTTAGATACTTTGAGAGTTGCTATTCGATTGCAAGGTTCCTTTGGCTTTTCATCCGATATTCCAATGTAAATATCGCTTTTTTTGAGGTAAGGGATTTTAAGGGTTATTATGTTTTTCAGTTCGTACTTCTTCCGACCTTCAGAAAATTTTGGAAAAATTTAAAATGATATTTTGATGAGTTTTATTGATTGTGTCCAAAATGGTGATTTTTGGATGTATAGATTAAGAGTTATGAATTTTATGAGAAAATACTATTTTAAAAGTAAATCGGTTATAACTCCTTGTGGTTAACTCCAAAATTGATGAAATTTTTATTGGAAGTATATCTATATAATATCAGTATACTCTGTGAATTTCTGAATTTTTGGATAAAAGTACAATTTATGATAAATGTCTAAATATTCTATGGTTTTGGCCATATGAAAAATAGTAAATGAATTTTAAAAATTTCGAGAAAAATATATGTTCAATATGGGACTATATTCGCTAAATTCAGTAAAAGAAATATTTTTAGAACTGATTTGGTATTTTTCATGAAAATGAACTAGTTATGAGTAAATGAATTAAATATGTTATGTAAAGTAAGAAAATTAGAAAATAGGATTTTATGGCATGAGAATCCTACATGAGGTATATGCAGATTTTTGATGAGGGTTTGGTTATTGGTGATGAAATATTATGAGTTTGGCATTTTAGAATGATTAAATGCATTATTTAGTAAAGTGTAAACAATTAAAATAAATTGTTTATAAGCTTAAGAAATATTATTCTTTCAATATCATTATACCGAAATATTGGTATGGATTTTATTGTGGAATTTCTACCTTTTTCATGTCAGGATTACTATTCATGAGTTACTATTCACGAGTTACTATTTATAAGTTACTATTCATGAGTTACTATTCACGATAAAATTGGTTTCTTTTTCTGACTAAATTATAGTTGATTTATGAATATTACTCTTGAGATTAAAACTATATGTTGATCATATTATTTTTTATTATCATATATAACATTTTATAACCCTAATGATGATATTTCTCTTTGAATTGAGTGTAAAGATGGGTAGATTTTTGGTATGATCATGATTATGGGTTCTCTTTGGACAGTAGTGCAAAGTTGAATTGTTGACTGGTATGAACATGACCATTGAATTTATATTTGAATATCTTTAGCTTAAGTGCAAAGGTGAAATGATCAACATGGTTATAATTATTGTTTATATAAATTACGAAATGATTATATATTTCTTTGAGATATTAATATATTTGGCACCAGTAGTGCAAAAATATGAGCTGTTGATGAATATATTTGGCACAGAGTGCAAATATGAATCGTTGAGGAATATCTTTGGCCTCAGTAGTAAAAAGATGAATTGTTGATGAATATCTTTGGCCGTGTAGTGCATATCTTTGGCCAGTAGTGCAAAGATGAACTGTTGACGAATATCTTCGACCGTAGTGCAAAGATGAAGTTATTGTATGATTATGAGTAATGAAAATGTGAGTTGGTATAACCATGATCTTTGATGTTTCGGTAAAGACAGTGATGTAAATTATCTTCATTCTCCGGATGAGAAGAGGAATTTAGAACTACAATTATGATTATGAGTTATTCATAGGATTATGGACCAGAAGTGTTGATTGATGTTACAGGGATAAAACATTGTTGGTGGATTTTTAATATAGAGAAGATAATAGACTTTATAGTCTATTTGACTCTTCTAATGGATTGCTCGTTCCGCTGCAACTATGGTTGAAATTTTTATCATCTACCATATGTTCTAAATCTCTGATTTATTATTGATGAAAGCTATTGATAATTTAATTATCTTTAGTCATAATATTCTTTACTGAGCTAGTTGTGCTTACCCTTTTGCTTCACAATTCCTTTCAGGTAATAAGAGTGTAGTCGGGTCGGCCAGGGGTAATGAGGGAATAGTAACGGTGGTCATCATTTAGTAGTTATATTTGGTGAATCAACTAGGGTGAGGCGAACCCAACGTTGGAAGGGTGTTTTGCCACTATCATACAAGATGTCTAATGACATACAACCTCATGTCATCATAAGACAGGATTGTGCTCATCCACTTGCTGAGTATATTTACGAGCACTACCTATATAATCTTGGTGTTTGTTTGAAGTATAATTCTCAATTAGAGACAGTGGAGATAATGATATGTCAAGAGAAAACTCACCATTGGGAAGAATATGATAGTAATCTTCTCGTTTTTCTTTGGGGTCTATTGGGTCAACCAAGGATAATTCTGTGGCCATATGATATCTATCATAATGTAGACGCATGGCCTCCTATGTACGAAGGTTTCCTTGAGCACTTCCCAAAGATTCTAATTTCTTAAACAGTTTTTGACTATACCTTTATGTAAGGTGTCACTGTGAGGTGATGTCCATGGTTGGGACATGAGTCACAGTTGGTATATATTTGTATCCAAACTCACAGTATATGTGTTGTTGTATTTTGCACGACAATTATTGTAATAAAGTTGTAGTTGTTTTCTGTACCATGTATTTGGCGACTCAGAATGAGTTGGATGGAATGGACCTATTTTGGGGTCGTTACAGTTTAATTGTTCACAGAGTGAGAATCAACTCTACGATTTAGGAGTATCTAGTTGATCCATGGAGGTGATTAGTTTCTACATATCATTTAGATACTCTTTTAGAACTGATCATACTATGTGTGTTATCAAACACTTAGAGCTAGGATTTGTACATACATACTAACCCACCAGTAAGGATTACTTCACATAGAATTAATTTGGCATGTGATGCTCTTATTACCCATTTCAGGTTTCCTTCATGGTGTCATCTTCAACCTAAAACTTGGATGGTGTGAAAGTTTATAGACATTTGAGTTTCCATCCTCAGGGTACTTTTTCTCTTCACCTTTTTAGGTAGATTATGACTTCTTGACAAAATACTGTTATGGTTCATAAGAAGGTGCATTAATGATGTACATATGTATAATAGTGAGGAACCGTACCTTTTTACTGTCAGTCTCTTAACAGTCATTTATCTTAGATATACTGAGTTTAGGCATTGATGTGCATAGCTTCACATTTGCTCCTGACATCTTATAGCTCTTGTTGGCCTTTAATCAATCAGTAGTGGTCTTGCAGATACAGGCTAAGAGAATCTCAACATTTTTAATTATTTGACATCTTTCAGTTCGCAAAGTTTGCACCCAGATGCTGGTTGACCAGACACATGTTTGAGAAGATCTTCTTTCTTCTCTAGATAAGCATTTCTTAGCATGTATGGCATTTTCATCTTTCAGGCTGGAGGATGTTTGACTCTTTGTCATTGATGTCTCTTGAGCTCTCTCGTTTGATCTTTAGACTACAAGATTGACTGCAGGCAAGGATTGGTCTTGTTGATGTGACAATCGAGGACATGGACCAATCTGAGCAGCTTCAGGTGTATATACACATTTAACCTATACACAATATTTCCAACGTGTGAGCTCATCTGCATATAACAAGTTACTTACTACTAAACTAAGTTTAGAACAATGTTTGTGCCTGGGATCAGACTCAAAGCGATTAGCTTTTGAATATAGCATGAGAACCTGCTTTGATACCAATTGTTAGTTCCCAGTAGGCACAATAGATCTAGAAGGGGGGGTTGAATAGATCCTCTTTTTCTTATAAATACTTTTCTGGTTTACTTTATATTTCTTATAATTTAGCATATGACAAACATAAGAATCTTTTCAAGCACAGCGGAATAAGTAAAAGATCCCCTTCATTGATGTATTCATAATCATACATACATTGTTTATAGAGTTAGTTCGGTTGTAAGTAGTTAGAACATACATAGCAGTTATAGTATATAATGTAAATGGCATAATGTAAAAGACACAAGGGGTTTTAAGTGGTTCAGAGACTCAAGCTCCTAATCCACTCTTCTACTTTCAACTAGCAGGATTTCCACTAAGGAAGGGCAGCATCCTGAATCACTAAGATTCCTTCAAGGCCGTGACTAGGGACTTTGATTCACTAAGAACTCTTTAAGGCCAGCCGCCTTGGAACTCCTCTAGTTCCCTAGGAACTCTTCAAGCCCAGCAGGCTTGGAACTTTATTTAGTCCCTCCGGACAAGGACCCCTCAGGCCCTGGCTTCTTGAGTTGTTTGTTTATTTGTTTGTTGGAGTTGGTGCTGAGCTGCTAAGATGTCTTCATGCTCTGAACATCTTTTGTACTTAGCATCTTGGCGTGATCATCCTTGAAGTGCAATTAAGTGTTGCATGATGCTCAGCTTCTTCAGTTACTCAACCACATCGGATGACCCCTTGATGACTGCCTTGAATATTTTTCCTCTTGATACACGATGGTTGCGCATGATAGGTTTTTAAGATGACTGTAAGCTCTTCTGCTAGGTACTTAGAAACTTTCTCATGCTTGCCACCATGATGACGTTTGTGATCTCCCTTCTTGATACTTGATGTCTTCTCATGATGGACTTGCTAAGATGACTGTGAGCTCTTCTCTATGGTACTTAGAGTCTTCCCATGATGGACACCAAGATGACATGATGCTCTTCTTTCTCTCGGCAGTTCAGAACACTCTTCTAGTAGTAGAACTCTCACTTCTACATTGTAGAACTCTCACTTCTACTTCTTTCTTTGTCTGACTCTAAGTGTTCTTGGTGGATCGTAGAGTGAGCCTTCGGACTCACTATCTTACATGGTTTAGAATAGTCTACCATTACTCTAAACTCGGCAACTCTAGCAACCCTCGATCTTTGAAACTCTAGCAGATTTATACTCCTTCCCAATCCTTCCATTAGAAAGTAGCCATTGAAAGCTATTCAAACATCTTCACAGATCTCGAGTTGCTTGAGGTAGACTGCTAATGTGATAAGTCATAATTTCTCTGACATTGCAGTCTACTATTTCACCTACCCATCAGAGATGTCACTTTAATGTCTTGGGCAGGTCGAAGACTTTATTTCCTCCTTCTGATTTCTCGATCAGAGGTTGTCCTTTTGCATCGATGCTCTCAATAAGCTTTTATCTGAATAATATCCTTCAGATTGAACCGTTGCCAATGCTTCAACTTTCGGATGTTCGAACTCTACGATTCTGATGCTTGTCTTCTTGGACCTGATCGTAGTGTCTTGTTGAATGTTGCTCAGACTGGTAGAGTCAACACTATGATACTGAAGAGTGTTGATTGGATCTTCGATGTAGAACACCTCTTCCTTCTATTGTGCTGTGCTTCAACACTTCTGTTTGCTCCGACTATTCTTAGATACTGATGGCTTGACTTCCTTGTTCTGGCCCCTTCTGAATAGCAAGACACTTCAGATTTGTGGTGTGTCCAGCTCGCTTTCTCCTTGTGATCTCATGTTCACTGATCATCAATGGACTGACCCAATGCTTAACCACTTTAGCCTTGTTCTTCAGAAGTTGTCAAGTATCTCTGGATGTACTCCATCAGTTCTTTATTTGTTTGGCAAACACTACGATCCTGGTTGCTTCCAAGATCATTGTCTTACATTCGCTTGGCATACCATCGTGACTTGACTTTCTTGATCGCCATCAAGTCTTCTTCTGATCAACTTGTGGAAGACTTCATCTCGAATGGCTTCACAACTCAATCTTGATGCTGATTGGGTTGGTTCTTAGATCTTCGGTTAGCTTGCATTCCATTCGTTGAGTGCTCTCTGGTTCTCTTCAGGTGGGATGTATCTTTACAGTGCCAACCAGAGGCTTTGTTCCTTTGGATATTCTGGAAGTGCTCATTCGTTGAGAATTGTATTTTCTCTACGATTCTACCTTGGTATTGTGAGCACATCTGTTGAGGTCGTAGTTCTGCATTCTACGATTCAATTTGTACCGCAAGTACACTCGACTTGAATCGAGATCTTGACACTCTACGATTTTTGCCTTGTGCTTGGTGTCTTCATCTGATCTTGCTCGACTACGATCTCTGCATGTAATCAATAGACTCTACGACTCAGAGTGTAGTCTACAATCCTTGACTTGGCTTCGGCATCAGTAGACTCTACGACTCCGAGTGTAGTCTACATTTCTGACTTGGCTTCGGCAGATGTTTGGTCGGCTCGTAGGCAGGCTGTCTCTACGATTCTGAACATGAATTCCTCAGCAGACTTCGGTCCTCAGGAAGTTCTACTCGACACACTATGATCCTTCCTCGTCTCTCCTGGAAGTCTACGAACTCCGAGATCTACTATGTTGCAGACTACGATTTTGCCTCGACATCTCTCGAGTTCTCCTTGACTCTCCTGGCAGACTACGATTTCTGGTGCAGTGCTCGACGATCAGACAAGCCTATCTATTACCTCATAAGATCAACCTAACATGCTTGATCTTTCTATATTTATAGTCCTTGTACATCATTTCTTTTTAAGGACTTTACAAATCTGTTTTGCTTATGTAGGATCAACCTAACACACTTGATCAATTCATTCTATGTCCTTGTACACATGTTTCTATTATCTATCAAAGGACTTTACAGCTTTTCTTAATGCAAGCATACTTGCATATTCATTCTTATATATCATAATCAAATCATATGTAAATAGGAATATCATTCATATGTTTATTCCTAACACAAAGTACTATTCACGGGGTACTATTCCCGAAGTACTATTCATGGGGTACTATTCACTCATGTACTATTCACCCGAGAAATTATTCATGACAAAAATTGATTTCTTTGCTGTCCAAATCATTTTTGATATAATATTATTCTTGAATTTTACTCCACAAAGCAGTATCATGTTGACAATTTGGACATTATTGAATTCTGTATAAATTAAATTATAAATCTTTAAAAATTTATCCTTTGCTTTCTTTTAATTGAATTCTTATATCATTGTCATCATCCTCATGCTTATATTGTGATAAAGGTCATCTGTGACTTACGTGCATAGATGTACTATTGATTGGTATGATTATAAACGGGGATTATTAGGTATAATCATGATTGTAATGTTACAAATGATGTGGTAAAAATCCTCATTGGCCTGTAGTGCATTGATGGACAGTTGTTGGTATGATTATGACCAGGGATTTTTCGGTATAATCATAACCATTGATGATTACATGAATATCCTTAGCCGGTAGTGCAGGGATGATTCGATGATGTGGTTTATTTACTAAGCTGAGTCTCAACGATAAAATTTATGATAAACTTTTTAAATCATAGAAGATAGTAGATATCATGCTCTACTTGACTCTTCTAATGGATTACTTGTTCCGCTGTAGTTAAACTTGATGTTTATTATATTTTATCAGTTTAACACTGTTGAAGGATAACGATAACTTATTCTGCATTATCTTAGTCATAATATTTCTTACTAGGCTAGTTGAGCTCACCCTCTGTTTTCATTGTTCTCTTTAGGAAATGAGAATATAGCTGGGACTAGTCGGGGAACGGAGTGACGGTCCAGATGTTTACATTAGTAGTCCTCACAATTCAGTGAAATAGTGTGATAATAATTGTAATGAGGACTTTATTTGAGTTTGGATACTCTCTACGAGACATTATCCGTGTTGAAACTCTCAGTTACGTTTTGTCGTACTGTATAAAAGAAGTTTGTATTTAAATTCTGTACCATGTATTTGGCGACTCAAGATGGGTGATGTATTGTGACGACCCCAAAATAGGTCCATTCCATCCAACCCATTCTGAGTCGCCAAATACATGGTATAAAAACAAATACAACTTCAGTAATACAATTGTCGTGCAAAATATGACAACACATATACTGTGAGTTTAAATACAACTATTGTCTAATAGACAGTATAAAAACTCAAAAGGGGTCCTCATTACAATTATTGATACGCTATTTCACATAATAGTGAGGACTACTAATGCAACCATCTGGACCGTCAATCCATTCCCCGACTAGTCCCAGCTATATTCTCATTTCCTGAAGAGAACAGTGAAAGAAAGGGTGAGCTCAACTAGCCCAGTAAGAAAATATTATGACTAAGGTAATATACAACAAATTATCATTAGTCTTCAATAGGAAAAAATTTGATAAAATATAATAGACAACAAGTCTTAGATCAACAACTGCAGCGGAATAAGCAATCCATTAGAAGTGTCAAGTAGAGAAAGAATCCTACTATCTTCTAAGATTTAAAAGTCCATCATCAATATTTTATCCCTGTAACATCAATCAATATACATCTTGAATCAAATATTCATATTTTCACTACAGGTCAAAGATATTCATTTGTATCACCAGTTGGTCATGTTCATCTCAACACCTGTTCATCTTTGCACTACGGGCCAAAGATATTCATTAGGTAATCATTCATCTTTGCACTACACGCCAAAGATATTCATCAGTTAATCATTCATCTTTGCACTACAGGCCAAAGATATTAATCAGTTAATCATTCATCTTTGCACTACAGGCCAAAGATATTCAGTAATATCATCATTTAGGACTGAGAATGATGAAAAATATCTTTAAAAAAACGAATCCAGTGAGATAAAAGATCAAATATTAGGGATTCGTATTACAGTTTATCCAAGTTCAAAAATACTTCATAATAACCAATTGTGAAACAAAATTCAAAATAAAGATCAAAACATGGATACAATCAAAGATAGTAACCATAATAGACAACTTGGACAAAAAGAAGAAAAATTCATTTTTCGGTGAATAGTGCTGTATACGTGAATAGTAACTCCAACACCAAAAGATAGAAATTCCATAAGAAAAATCATCATGCTTCGTGAATAGTAACTCATGAATAGTAACTCATGAATAGTAACTCATGAATAGTAACCTTGACATGAAAAGTTCTAAATTTGATAAAAAGTTCCAACCAATATTTCGGCATAATGATATTGAAGAAATAATATCACTTACGAAGAAAATAACATCCCTTACCTCAAAAAGATAATACTTTCGGTCGAATATTGGATATAGTCTTTGAAGGAACTTGCAATCAGATATAGCAACACTCAAAGTATCAAAATACTCATAATAATACGCTCGATAATATAGAGAGAGAAAGAGAGAAAGCTTATGTTTCTGGTGTGATTTTAAATTCTAACTTAGCCCTCTATTTATAGGAAAATGTTAGCACGCCGAAGTAGACTTGACCTGCAACCTGATGGCTTTACCTGCTACTATTGCCACCCACCACATTTGAAATAAAATTCAGCACGTTTCTTCACCAACCACAAGTGGGGCCCACTCAATTCTAGAATTTTCCACCAAAATCATTTATAAACCTAATTTCCGAATCAGTCACCTCTTAAAATTCATAACAAATCATGCGTTCATTTTTAACGGTTCAAAATTTGTAGACATATACTCAACTTATATATGTATAACATATCCAAAAATTACAATGATCCAACTATCGATTGAAAAATTATAACTTACTTAATATATCTCAAAAACACTTTGGTTTAATTTTTTAATACCTCTATTCCAAAACAAAAATCTTGATAAAACACCTCAACATTAACTCCTTCATTTTTAACCACAATAAATATATCCAACATTTATATCCACATAAAATAAATATTTTCTTATCATATGAATCAATAATTAATTATTCACAAATAATATTATGTAATCACAATAATGACAACCTGCATACGCCTGTGAGGAGGGGCTTTCCTACAAGGATTTCTCCTTAGTGGGGCACAATTAGGTGACCAAACCTCTCCTTGACTGAACTTTCTAGACATTGCAAATAATGTTATCTAATAATATTATTCCAAATAATATGAATTATTGATCTGATAATGGGAAATACTGTGCAGTGACAATTATTGAAACAACAATAATATAAAATATCAACGCAACAATTATTGAATCAATAAAATAAAATATTGAATAAGAACTCACCGTAATAATTATTGAGTAGTGCCTTCTTTACGTAAGGATCAATAATTCATCAATCATCGCAATACTGTAATGCTTTCATGCAACCGCGCCAGACATCGTATTTTAACTACCAGGTATTCCAACAGTGTTAACGGTAACAATGACATTGTTATTTGTAAAAACTCAAACTTTGTCGTTTTCTTCATCCGATCGTTATCCGTTATGGGGCCCACAAATGGTTGCACCGTCGTACGAATATTCCCCGACAGAAAGAATATTCCACGACCAAACGAATATTCCCCGACACAATGAATATTTTATAACCACTTGCTTATTTTGCAAAATTTGCACATTTCACCCATAACCAAAGTATTATATCAAATTATCACCTTATTATTCACAATAATAAATAGAGGAAATTCGATTTTTATTTATAATAAGCTGGGGTCTTACATGTATACCTATTTTGGGGACGTCACAATTATTCGGTATAATCATGACCGTAATGTTACAAATGATGTAGTAAAAATTCTCATTGGCCTGTAGTGCATTGATGGACAATTGTTGGTATGATTATGACCAAGAATTATTCGGTATAATCATGACCATTAATGATTACATGAATATCATTGGCCCGTAGTGCAGGAATGATTCGATGATGTGGTTTATTTATTAAAGCTGAGTTTCAGCGAAAAAATTGATGATAAACTTTTTAAATCATATAAGATAGTTGATATCATGCTCTACTTGACTCTTCTAATGGATTGCTTATTCCACTGCAGTTAAACTTGATGTTTATTATATTTTATCAGTTTAACACTGTTGAAGGCTAACGATAATTTATTATGCATTATCTTAGTTATAATATTTCTTTCATTAAGCTCACCCTTTTGCTTTCATTGTTCTCTTCAGGAAATGAGAACGTAGCTGGGACTAGTCAGGGAACGGAGTGATGGTCCAGATGTTTGCATTAGTAGTCCTCACTATTCAGTGAAATAGTGTGATAATAATTGTAATGAGGACTTTATTTGAGTTTGGATACTCTCTACGAGACATTATCTGTTTTGAAACTCTTAGCTACGTTTTGTCTTACTATATAAAACAAGTTTGTATTTAAATTATGTACTATCTATTTGGTGACTCAAGATGGGTGATGTATACCTATTTTGGGGGCGTCACAGTAATCAACGGTTCATGCAAGTTTTTCTTAACTCGACCTCGAGTTGTATTATTCAATTATACTTATGGTTAATCATTTCTGATTGCCATGTCTAAGAATTATTAAATTGCACCTTGTGCGTATGACATGTATTCATCAGGTATGAAAGGCTGATCACCTTCATTACCCTTCGGTCCAGATATATTTGTTCAGTCAAAAATTTGTTCCTGCTAATTCACAACTATATTGTTGAATTATAGCCAGCTTAGTATTCAAATTCTTTCAATCATGATATATCCTCAAATAAATTTATACTTGCTGGGCAAACCTATTGCTCACCCTTGCTATATCATGATAAACATTGCAGATTAAGACGAATACGTCGGATACAAGGAAAGGTCAAAGACAGTTCCAGCTTTAGTATATGTGTGCAGTTAAATTTGTATAATATTGTATATTAATATTATTGTAAGTCAAATAAGTTATGAATGGTGTATTAAGTGAAGGTTACTCGACCTTGGGGAACAATGTGTAAAGTTTTTGTATAAACAATTCATGTTTATATCTTCTGCAAATAGTAATAGTTATAGAATGATTGTACCAGATCCGTGGTGATTTGGGACCTGGATTTGGGGCCCTCACAACAACGCTCACACTGGCCCTTTTGTACACACTAGGTTCATTTTTGTTTTTAATAAAATCAAACTCTTTTGATTATCTCATCAAAATGAATGTTCCATTTTTTAGAAGCTTGCTTCAATCCATTTCTCTGAGTGTCTACAACTCTTACCTTATAGTATATAACTGGATCATCATCTTCTATGATGCGTACCTCATCATCATCTATGATGAATCCATACCTCCTAGGTATCTTCGACACTATTCTAGATTTACGATTCGGTTGTGGTATAATAGGTCTATCTAGCTATAGGTTCCTCTTATTTGACTTATAGTGCGTTGTGGTTTTTGAACTCTTTAAGATTCTATTATCCTCCCACTAACCCCTTCAATGATAAACACCTTTATCTTAGAAGGCAACATATTTTGCAACAAACACATTTTGCTAAGTAGGATTACAAAACATATACCCTAAACTTACTTTAGGATGTCCCACAAATCTGCACTTGTCAAATTTTGTCCCAAACTTATCCTTTTGAAACTTTTTCACTTAAGTTGGACAACCCCTTATCTTAACATACTTGAGATTAGGAATCCTCCCTATCCATAACTCTTATGAAGTCTTGGGGCCAGATTTTAAGGTTACCTTTTTCATAGATATACAACCATTTCTAGGGTATTACCCCAGAAGGATACTGGAATGTCGATAAAAATCATTATGGACTGCACCATGTCTAACAAGGTATAATTTTTTCTTTCAGATACATTAATAAATTATTGCGTATCAGGAAGCGTCCATTATGAGAAAACCGTTTGAGATGATCTAGAAAATTATTGCACAAGTATTTCATCCTCAATCTGATCTAAGAATCCTAATACTTTTTAATTTGTTTTACTTCTGAATTCTTTGAACCTTTCAAATAATTTACACTTGTATTTCAACAAATACACATATTCAACTCTTTGAAAGATCATCTCTTTTTTGTATATTAGTTTATTCAATTTGCAAAATTACTTTCATGTAAATCAAGTTTACAAAGTCCATTAAGTAATATTTCAATTATGTACAAAATATTATTATTATAAATAGAACAACAATTATTCTTAAATATAATACACCAATTTTTGTTGTCGAGGGTTCTAAGTAGGGTAAAGAGAGAATCTCCTCATTCTCTCTAATAAACCCCCCTCCTGCTGCCTCCTTCATCTTCTCCGGCACCCTCCTCTCCCCTCTCCTTCTTGCGGCCCACCTACTCTTTTTTAAGTTTAGATCTGATCTTGATGGGGCTTGGGGTTCTTTTGGGTTGTTTGGATCCTCCATTTTCCATTTCGGGCTTTGTTTTCTCATCTGGCCAACCCGCCTCCTCCTTCCTCCCTCCTCCTCCCTTTGGCCCACCACCCCTTCCACTTCCTCCGATCACCACTGAAATCCTTCCCAAGTTCTGTTATAGCCTTTCTGGCTGCTGTTTCATGGACCTGCTCGAACCTCCTTTTCCGATCTGAGCTATGCCAAGTCCGAGGGTTGCTAGATTGTGGTTTTTCTTGTGCGATTAGTAGAGGGCTTCGTTTCTGTGTGTGCTAGAGGTGGAGTCATGATCTGAAGTGATGGACCTTTTGGGGTTTTTGGATTGAGGTTCCGGATCTTGATGGAAATCTCTAGGTCTTTTGGCTCTGGCGGTTACGGATATTTGGCTGATCTGGGCTTTCGGCTCTCATGGAGGCTTCCCCCTACTGATAATTTTTCGGATTAACTGCCTTATCCTCTTGAGTTATCATTTTAGGTGTTATTGTTAGATCTATTTATTTCATTCAAAGGGATTTAACTGATTTAGGCATCTTGCATATTTGATGGCGATTTACTCAGATATTGGATGTCTTGCTAGTTATTGTCTTTTGGGGATAATTTGGTCTCCTTTGTCAATTGTCGGTGTTTGTTTGGCCGGATTCTGGTGTCTGGTTGGATATGTGCTACTCCTTTTATGCTTGCAGGCGTTCATGGTGTTCGACGACTATTTCGTTGCAGCAGTGATTTTCCGGTGGCTGGTTTTCCTGTTCAAGACCTTTACCGGCTTTGGACGGTAGCTGCACTGGCCCATCTTTGGCAGTGTGTAACTGTTCTTGGACAGCACAATTGGGGACCACACAAATTTGAAATGTTGATGCACACGGTGGTCCGATTGTAGCACATGTGTTTGGTGGCACTCAGTTTCCTATGGCAAAGTGTTGCTGGTGTTGGGCTGATGTAAGTGGGGTCCACGGTTGGCAATTTGTGCCTTGTGGGCTGCCCCTCTTGGGCTGATGCACTTACCTACTGATGTATTTCGCAGCTAGTCCATTGTAAACAAATGGGTCCCAGTGTGATCCTTTTGTTTGCAGTATATTATGTTTTGTTTCAATTACATAGCCTCAGGTTGTGAGGAAAATGTATTAAGGTTACATAATTTGTTTCCTATTATTTCTAGGTGTTTTAGCCCTCTTGGGAGAAGAGGACTATGATTTGATCTTCATTGTAATATCCAAAGGTTTTGGTTATTTAATATACAAACAAATTTAGCAAAAAAATTAAAATTTTGGAAATAATGTTTTAACGAGAACTGAAATACAATATCTTATTGAATTAATAGATTTGCTCGTAAGCAATGCTAAACTATAAGTTTATATGGTTAATGTAGCAACATTTGCTTCATTTCTTACATATAGGATTACTTATCTCTTGTTTAGCTTTCTTCTTTTACTTGGTCCTTTCATAAATCTATATTTATAAGAACCAAAGCCAGTATCCAATACTCAAGTAGAACCTTGACTTAAAGAAAATTTATTTTAATCATGAACAAACCTGTATACGTAACCAAAGATTCACTAAGCTTCTTCTGGTTAGCCTCTGCAAGATGCTTCTCACAGTTTCTTACAAATGTCCAGGCTTATTGCAGTGGAAGCAAACTCCTTTGTTATCCGTATCAGTATTAGTATTGTTCTTATTATCCTTTATTTTTTTTCTTTTTATTTACCTTCTTTGAATCGTTCTTCTTTTTAGAAGATCATTTGGCCCCTACCAGTAAGACTTGGTCTTTTTTGGTTCGAAAGTGACTCTCAGCATTTTTCAACATGTTAAGCAAATCAGCGAGACAATCTAGCCCGTTCATATGAAAAATTCACAATAATTGTGAGAAGGAGTCCGGGAGTGAGTGCAAGATCAAATCTTGGCTCACTCTCTATCCATGACAAAACCTGGTGTCCTAATTATCCAATCAAATTGATCATGTTAAGGAGTTTTTTCTATACTGTAGTGCCTCGGTCATTCTAGAATTAGAAGAGCTCCTTAGATATCTTATATCTATTAGTCCTACTTTCCTCACCATCAACTACTTGATGTGCAGGAATATAGTAAGAGCATTCATAGTTTCATGTTGACGCTGAAGTTTGTTACTCATGGATGCAAGAATGATGAGCCAACTGTGCATCATCTTGCAACTTTTTAAAAGTAGCAATCTTTTCCTCAAAGGCATTGTCTGCAACCATTGTAGGGATAGGCATATTAAAGAAATAAGATAGTTTTTCAGTCGTGAGAACTATTCTCAATTTCCTTAACTAATTCATTTAATTCAGTTCGATTAATTAGCATCTAATATGCTCTGTAGTGATAGTAATTTAGACATTGTAAAATTTTATAAATGAACCTCACTTATATAGCTCGACAAAATCTAATTAGAGATTTGCTAGCGAGAATAAGAATCCCAATTTCAAATGTATATAGTCTTGTGGTGACACAACAAACTATATATAAATAAATAGGTAGACAACCATTGCCAATTACATCATCATGTAACTACTTTTATTTTGCCTCTTAGATTATTTTGATCAAGTGGTGTCACATCCGAATCAAAATTATCCAAGTTATGTGACACCCCTAAATCCGGGTACTCCATTCCCACAGGAATTGGTGCTCACTATCCAAAATAATCACATCCAACTACCCATAATCTAGGATAAAGACATAAATTAAAAATCTTAAACAATAATCCTCCCCATTAAAGAGTTACAGCAACTTAAAACAAATTCCAGGTAATCTAACCTTAAATTATTATATAAGTTTGCGGAATACATCATATAATTAAATAAGTCTTATAACATAGATTCCATTAAATACAATTAAACAAGTTTTCATCATTTGGACATCTTGCCCTTGCCCTTGCTAATAGACGACTTGTCAACTTTCTCAACTTTAGTTGCAATGTATATGCAAGAGTGAGCAAACAATTGCTCAAAAATATAATGATGACAATAGAAATATCATAGGAGTAAGCAATGAATACTGAATAGTAAAGAAATCGTTCTTTGAATCAAGATTAGAAAACAAGTTCGAGATTTATATCTGAGGATCTTAAGACCATGAACTATGTCCCAGATTACTAAGTATTTCTACCTCAACCTTTAATAGTCATTAGACTATAAGGACCTTTCCTATCGTAATTAGGGGGATCAACCCTTCATACCAAGTATTGTGAACAAACATCTAAATGCTAACGCGTAAATAATCCCCTATATTAGGGTTGTTCATCTTAGTTTGACTTAAGATTTCCGCACTAAAGAAAGTTTAGTTTGGATTAGCTTAATAATGGTTCTAGAATTTTAGAACGCTCATCAACTATGGACTAGTCAATTCAATAGAGGTTTTGTTGACTTATGTCACACTCCATGTTTTGATGATGACTCGATTATTTCTAATCAATGCTATATTATTTCAGGGAAAGATATGGAACTTCAGAAAACGTCAAGGAAGAAGTTACAAAGCCAAGACATCCTTGAAGAAAGAAAAGCAAATTTGAGTCCTAGGAATATATGTAAGATCTTAGCATTTATTGCTTTCCAAAATAAGGCTCTAGGACATGTGCATTACATAAATTGTATTCTCACACTTAGTACCACGTGCTAAGTCACTTGCACTAATATACATGGGCCGGTATCCCATTAATTTTAGTAAATATCATACAATCATCTTGACATATCTTAAATCATGCGAACTGACTAAAGAAACGAGTTGATTGAATAATTTTCCACAAGTTATATAGCAGTAATCATGCTCCATAAATCTCGCCCCATAAATTCTAGTGATTCACATGGGCGAAAATATATGGTTAGATGTGGACACCTACCAAACAGTATAAAAGGTAAGCATAAATCAATGACATTATAGATTCTCTATTAATTCATTTGCCGCATGAGATCATGCTCATAAATTAAGCATCTTAATTCTAGGAAATTAATTTAGGTGCGTGTATTAATGCATCTGCAGAAATCAAGGGTCATGATTTGAGAAATCCAATTGGCCAAATCTAATGATCCAATGAATGCTTTCGATAATACGGGAACATGGCAGAAATATTTATGGTAATCCTAGAAGTTGACTTCAGGCATTTTAGAAATTGGACCGTAGAAATCTGCAAATAGAAATCATTTAGCCGAAAGTCACTGATAGCATGATATCTCAGAATCTCTGTGATGGAAAACAAATTAAGTATATCATGATTCACGAAGGACATTAAGATTCATGCAAAATGTTAGCAACGGAACTATTTGGGAGACGTCTATATAAACTGAGCTCTTTCACAAATACAGACACGAAAAACATACACAGAAACTGATAAGCTTACAAGATACGAGATTGTTTTTCATTGAGATAGACATTGAATAACAGAGTTGCTGCTGCTTAAATATTCCGGTAACATTCATCTTGCATATCATTTCATACTGAAGCCTTGAGTTGGTGAGTAATATATTGCTTGATCATTAGACCTCTAGTGTGTATTTTTCATTTCCTATCTCAGTAAATATTACATATAAATCTGTCTTGAATTGCTGATTTCTTACAATCAAGTATAAAGAAAGCATAGGTGCTTAAGTGCATGCATAGGCATGGGGAACACAAGTGTTCAGTTATTAGAACTTGTATTGTAATTGGAAGAGTTTAATAAAAGTGAGTCTCCAATACTAGTTGGTATTGGACGTAGACTAGACTACTATTCTAGAGGGTAGTAGTTGAACCACGTAAAAATTCTGGTGTTGGTGTGATTGCTTTCTGTGAGTCTATTTTGCTTTTCTATCCAGCTGCCTGCCTTAGTAAAATCATCTAACTCAATAATATCCTAATTTGGTAATCCAGCTTGCTGCATTAAAAATAAAAATTGAACATAGTTTGTACCTACACTTATTCAACCCCCCTTCTAAGTGTATCTATTTAAATTTCATTTGGCATCAGAGCTTGGCTCTACTTATCTTGGTCTTAAAGGTGACTTGTAGGGAAAGATTCTGACATGGCACAACTTGGAAGCACTCATCACGAGGGACAATCAACAAACCGACCTCCACTACTCTTTGGAACTGAAAACTATAACTTTTGGAAATTTTAGATGAGGATCTATCTAAAACGAGACCCATGGGAATGGTGGGTGGTAGAGAATGGACCGGTAATCCCAAGGAAAGATGATGGTACTCCAAAAACTCTACTCGAGATGGACTCAACCGAAACTTATATGGTGTCATATGATTCAAAGGCAATGAACACTCTCCTCAGCGGCATGGTGCAATCCGAAATAGATAAAGTGTCATCATGTAAAACATCAAAAGAGATTTGGGACACCTTAGTTGTAAGTCATGAAGGAACGTCTAAAGTACGAGAAGTCAAGCTAAGTATGCTCATGCATGACTACGAATTGTTCAAACTGGAAAAAGAGGAAACGATCAAAATGGCCCAAGCACGATTTCTAGTACTGTTAAATTCCTTAAAGTTACTTGACAAGACAATCCCACAAAGTGAAATCAATCGTAAGCTACTTCGGGCCATGCCCAAAAGGTTTGCATCTAAAATTACCACTCTTCAAGATTCCCTCAATATTTCTTCTATGGATACATTAACTCTCTTTGGTGAACTAGAAGAATATGAACATCAATTAAAAATATATGATGACGAGGAAGAAGTTCCTCGAAAGAAAGTGTTAGCTCTAAATGCAGGAATTGAAGAACTCGAAAATAACTCGGATGATGAAATAGCCATGATGTAAAGGAGACTTAAGGGGCTACTTCAAAGGAAGAATCAACGGAAAAATACTTTCAATACAAACAAATACAAACCAAAGCCAACCGAGGAAACATGTTTCGAGTGTGGACGACCAGGTCATTTCAAAAAGGATTTCTTCCAACTCAAAAACAAAGGAAAGCAAGGCAACAAGGAGTTCAAAAAGCACAAAACATTTCTAACATGGAGTGATGATGAAGAATCCGAAGTGGAAATAGATGCAAACGATGAACTAGCGCAAATATGCTTTATGGGAATTGAAGGTGAATCTAGTAAGGTACCTCTTTATGATAGTATTACTTTGAAACAAGAAAATGAAAAATTAAAAGAAAAAAACATGTACTTAAAAGATCTAGTAAACACACTAATGAGCGAAGTGGAGGCACTCATAGATGAAAAGAAAGATTTTGAAAAATCTACACACACGAATGAGGAAAAGATTTTATCAGCAAAAAATGATTATTTAGAAAATTTCAATAAAATATTGTTCAACAAGGTTAAACATCTAAATAATGAAGTTGAAAAATTAAAGAAGGAGATAGAGATGAGAGATGCGTGCATTGATGCTTTTGGCGATGAATCTAGTAATAAAACTCCTCCGACTAATAACCTACAAAAGGAAATAGAGTCTTTAAAAACCTCTTTAGCTAAATTCATTCATGGGGAAGAAAACTTAAATGTTATGCTAGGAAAACAAAGACCCAGTTACAATAAACAAGGCATAGGCTACAGTCCAACTCATAGGAAAGAAGTTGAAATGATAAAATCTAAATCATCATTCAAATTGAATTACTGCACACCTTTTACGTCTTGCAAAAAATGTGGCATTAAAGGACACCTAGAGATAAACTGCTCAAGAAAGAAAAATTTAAGTAAAACCGTATGGATTAAGAAAAGTGATTTGATGTCAACTAACACAAGTGGACCCAAAAAGATATGGGTACCAAAAATATAAATTGTATCTCTATCATACAGGTTTGGCTTAAAGCCAAAGTATCTTCTCAAAAGTTGAGGCTTGATAGCGGATGTTCACGCCATATGACGGGAGACAAATCTAAGTTCGTGAAACTAAATGTCAACAAGAAACATGGAACTGTTATATTCGGTGATAATCGATCATGCGAAATAATTGGAAAAGGTAAAATCGGTAATGGTAAGGTTAACATTAATAATGTTCATCTTGTTAATGGTCTAGAATTCAATCTTATCAGTGTTAGTCAATTAATGGATAATGGTCATCAAGTAAAGTTTGAAAAAGATAAATGTACAATTTCACATGGTACTAACAAAGCTGCTCTAGTTGCCCAAAGGGAAGGGAATATATATACGCTTGATTTTGAGAAACAGGAAGAAGAGTTATGTCTTGCAACCATTCAAGATGAAGCAAATATATGTTATAGAAGGATGGGACATGTTCATATGGATCTAATCAAGAAGTTGTCAACAAAGAACCTAGTACGAGGATTACCCAAAATGAATTTCGAAAAGAAAGGTATCTGCGAACCTTGTCAACTTGGAAAACAAGTAAGAACGTTATTCACAGCTAAAAACATGGTATCAACTTCTTCTCCCTTACAATTGCTTCACCTCGATTTTTTAGACCTGAAAGGCATGCTAGTCTAAATGGAAAATTCTATGCTTTTGTAATAGTCGATGATTTCTCTAGATATACATGGGTATTATTCCTTAGAACAAAAGATGAGGCATTTAAGGAGTTTGAAAAGCGATTAAAATTTGGAGACCAAATATAGTCTTAATCTTATTAGAATCGAAATGACCATGGTGCAAGAATTTCAAAAAGACTTTATCACATTTTGTATTCAAAAAGGAATATCCCATGAATTTTCAGCACCTAGAACTCCACAACAAAATGGAGTGGTAGAAAGGAAGAATCGAACACTACAAGAAACAGCTAGAACTCTAATTCAAGAAAGCAAACTTCCTAAGAAATTTTGGGCCGAAGCTGTGAACACAGCATGTTATGTGCTAAATAGAGTATTAATTCGTCCAATTATTCTAAAAACACCATATGAATTGTTAAATAATCGGCTTCCTAACATAAGTTATTTCAAAGTGTTTGGTTCTAAATGCTTTATTCTTAACACTAATGGAAATTTAGGCAAGTTTGATGCTAGATCATATGCAGGAATATTCATTGGCTACTCACAAAATAGTAGAGCATATCGGATTTATAATGTGCAAAAGATGTGTATCGAAGAATCTATACACATTAAATTTAACGAATCTAACCATGATATTCCAAAAGAAAAAGAAGAAGATGCAGGAGAATTAGAAACTGCTGCCAATCCAGCCTACCAGATAAAGCAAAACAACAAGATCATGGAATCAATCCAGGAAGAGGAAATAGAAGAGCAGCAGGACCTAGACTCTATCCAGCAAGCTGAATATGAGAATCAGGAGCATATCCAGCCAGCTGAAATGGATGAACAACAAGACCACAATTCTGAATCTACTGAAGAAGTCATACATGATATTCAACTTCCAAAGTGAGCAAGATATATCAAAAACCATCAACCTGAGAACATTATTTGAAACATAAACGATAGAGTTATAACAAGAAGAAAAGCACAAAACATGTGTGCTTTCACAGCATTCATATCCCAAATTGAGCCAAAGAACGCCAAAGAAGCAATACTCGATGAGAGCTGGCTTTTAGCTATGCAAGAAGAGCTTCAACAATTTGAAAGATGTCAAGTATGGGAATTGATGCCTGCTCCAAAAGATGTGTCCATTATCGGAACTAAATGGGTATTCAAAAACAAGCTTGATGAATACGGAACAATTATGAGAAACAAAGCGAGATTAGTTGCTCAAGGATACAATCAATAAGAAGGAATAGACTATGAAGAAACATTTTCTCCAGTAGCTTGCTTCGAGTCTATTCGTATCCTACTAGCATTCGCCTATTTCAGAAAGTTTAAGCTACACCAAATGGACGTAAAAAGTGCTTTTCTCAACGGATACATAAATGAGGAATTATATGTAAAACAGCCACCTGGATTTGAGCATGACAAGTTCCCACATTACGTATACAAACTTAAGAAGGCACTCTATGGACTCAAACAAGCCCCAAGGGCTTGGTACGAAAGATTAAGTAAGTTTCTCTTATCAAATGGGTTCATACGAGGTAAAATCGACTCCACTCTGTTTATTAAACGTCAAAGTAAAGATATTATTATTGTACAAATCTATGTAGATGATATAATATTTGGTGCTACTAATAATTCCCTTTGTGAGTGGTTTTCCAAATGCATGCATAAGGAATTTGACATGAGTTTGATGGGAGAACTCAACTACTTTCTAGGCCTTCAAATTAAGTAAAATCATGAAGGGATATTCATTCATCAAACCAAGTATACAAAAGAGTTACTAAAGAGATTCGGATTTGACAATTCAAACACAAAGTCTACACCAATGAGTACATCAATAAAACTCACAGCAGATGAGAAAGGTACGGACGTAGAGGTAACAAAATACAGAGGTATGATTGGATCCCTACTTTATTTAACTTCTTCTAGACCTGATATAATGTACAGTGTCTGTTTATGTGCTCGGTTTCAGGCCAAACCCAAAGAATCTCACTTACAGTGTAATAACTCATTTTTTTATTATTAAATATTAATTGATTTTATCTTATACAATTGTGTTTAAATTAAAAAAAAGGTAAATGATTTTGTTTCCCTCTTTTCTTCCTTGTTTTGTTTGAAAGATTAAATTCTTTTAGTAGATAATTAAATAACTGATAAAATTAAAATTGAGGAAGATAATTCCTTTTGTTACGGAGTGGGAAGCTACTTGGGAGATGGATGAGTCTATTCGAGCGGAATATCCGCATCTTTTTTATAATTAGGTACTTTTCATTCTTTTGATTCCGGGGACGGAACCCTTTTTAAGGAGTAGGTGATGTAATACCCGAAAAAAATAATATTAAATAATAAAAATTATTTTGTTTGAAAGCATATTAATTGGACTTTGTCCATTATTTTGGGTCAAAATAGTTATTTAATTTCTGTGGGCTAATAAATATTAATAAGAGATGGGTAAATTAATTTAGTACAAATTGGGCCTTAAAAATTAATTGGGTTTAATTTATGTGGGTAGTATTAAAATCCTATTATAATTAGGAGAAATAATAAGATAATAAATAAAACCTAATTCACTTAAACATTTCGCCTGATACGAGTTGGGGAAAAGAAGGAAGAAGCGACATCATAGCAGACATAAAGAAGAGAACATGAGGCTTTTATTTCGGTACTAATTAATACCTTTTCGGTGAGAAATTGATTTAATGTTAAAGCATCTTGCATATTGAGGGCATACATCATAGATATTTGAGAATGATGGGTATTAATTTATATATTAATATAGTGAATCTGCAGAGTGCTTGGTTTTGGTTTTGTAGTATATTGATATGTATATATATATATATATATATATATATATATATATATATATATATATATATATATATATATGCATGAATTGAATATGGTATAAATTCATTGAATGAGAAAAGGTAGGCCATTGAATCATAATATATTAATTAGGATGACTTACATGCAATCTTTAATTCATCATATACGGATTGGTAAACCAAATTAATAGTATTATATTTTAATAATTTATTTATTTATTTATTTTGCCATAAAGCTTATTAACCGAATTGGTAAATTTAATTGAAAGTTGTGTATATGAATTTGAATTAATTAATTTTGTCGACATAGTTATAAAAAGTTTTAATAATAAATTTAATAGTATTATGTTATTAATGATTGGATTGTAATAAAATCTTATTAAATTATTTAAATTGAACGGAAAGAATTTAAAGAGTTATACTTAGTATATAAATTTTGGAGTATTAATAATTGATATAAGGCGATGATTAAAGGCATATTAAATAGATTATGAATTATTTTGGAATTATTGAATTGGATTATATTTAATTTGAGGTGAATATGTTTAGGTGATGAATAACGTTTCGTATTTGATATCGTTTGCATTTGAGAGTAAGATTTTGTGGAGTGTGCTATAAATGGTTTGGAAGTATCAGGTACGGATTCCGTACTCTTTCAGCGATACCTTTGTTAAATTTGATTTGTTCGTTTTGTTCCTCGTTTCGAATTTCTGTTATTATTTCACATAATTGTTTCTTGTGAAATTGATATATTTATTTCATTTTAGAGTTGACACATTGGACTCGTACTTGTACTCTTTGAATGAGGTTATCATGTCTAATATTTATTTTGATAATTGTAGAAGCGGTACATATTCTTTATCTTCTTTTTGAAACCTTGTGACTATAATTTGATTTGGTTCAACATGTACATATAGAACCCTTTTGTTGGTATTATGTCGCATGTGTTGTGACATGATATTTTTGTTAGAATATACCGTAGTGTATACCTGAGCTATAACCACATGTGAGGGTACCACAAGCATGTTGTCTTGGCACGAGAGCATGACACTTTCCGTGGCGGTGTGATTTGTCCACGGCGTCTCCGTTTTGGGCTCTGGAGGAAGTGGGCCATTTGGTATTTTGTTGTGGGAGGCGTATGGGTTAACCCTAGTTTTCTGTTCTGCGGATTTGTGATGTTGTGCCAAACACACATATCCAATTTGCATACATTTGGATTAGCGGTCAATGTGTGATTTGTCATGTGGCATTATTTTGGTTGCTGTGTGGCATCATTTGACTTACTGTGTGGCATTATTTTGACTTTCTGTGTGGCAATGTGTATTTCGAGCTCATTCGGTATAAAATAACTCCGACCATTTGTTTCAAATTTTATTATTTTATTGGATTAGTTTTGTTGGTTTACATTGATTCAAGTCATTGAGTTAGTTACTTGATTCGTTATTTCTTTATTCTTTTATTGGTTTCGTCAATTACGTTGATTTAGATATATTCATTACGTTGATTCGGATATATTCCATTCAGATCTTTGGATATTATATTTTCGTTCGTATTTGCACTTGAGGCTTTGTTTCAATTATTTTGTCTCAGTTATTTTCGTATATTAGTTGTATATCTTTTGTATATCTGTATCCGTCCTTGGACAATTGGCTCATCTTGTGTTTTTCTTCAACAAGGTTTGCGGGGGTGATTCAGGGCTAGTGTGATGAGAGAGTTGTCTTTGACCATCTAGGTTGTTTTGATTTTTTTTTGTTTTGATTATTTTGATTCTAGTTGGAGAATTATATTTAGTACTTCATTGATGGATATCATTATTAATATTTTGAAGTTATTAGTGCTCTGTTTATTTATTTTGAGGTTTGTTGTGCTTTGCACGTGACCTCCCTTTCCTTTTCGGGAAGGGGGTGTTACATACAGGCTGTTAAACAAATTTTTAAATATTTGAGTGGTACGACAAATTTAGGATTGTTCTACCCAACATGCGATAATTTTGATCTAATGGGCTATTCAGATGCTGACTATGCAGGCTGTCAAATAGATAGAAAAAGAATAAGCGGTGCATATACATTTTTGGGCCAAAGTCTTGTCTCATGGCATAGCAAGAAACAGACGTCAGTTATTCTATCCACTACAGAGGGGGAATACTTAGGAGCAGGAAGTTGCTGTTCCCAAATCTTATGGATGCGTCAAACATTGTGCGACTTTGATATTACTTGTGAAAGTGTGCCCATATACTGTGATAATACCAGCACCATAGATATTTCAAAAAATCCAGTACTACATTCCCGCACAAAACACATAGAAGTACGTCACCATTTTCTTAGAGACAATGTGTCCAAAGGTTTAATAAGATTAATATTCATTCCTACTGAACATCAATTAGCAGATATCTTTACAAAACCTTTAGGAGAAGACTAGTTCTGTACATTAAGAAGAGAACTAGGGATGTGTCTGATATAAACACAATCTGCATGAGTTAAGGAAAGTAGACAATCACGACATATCTATAGGCCATAATGACATTCATTGAATCTGCCCAAGATCTTCATTCCCAAGACACGGCATCACGACTTCCCAAATCTCGGTAACACACGTCCTTTAAAAGGTAAAACTCTACTTTACTAATTCAAGCTATGTGACGCCCCCAAAATAGGTATACAACACCCATTCTGAGTCGCCAAAATACATGGTATAGAAAGCAAACTACAACTTTGACAATACAGATGTCGTGTAGAATACGACAATACAACCGTGAGTTTGAATACAAATATTGTCTTCTAGACAATATACACACCCAAATAAGTCCTCATTAATTATTCATACACTATTTTACGTAAATAGTGAGGACAAATTAAAACATCTTCCTAGAGCCATCACTCCATACCCAGGACTCGATCCTCGCTATGTTCTCACCTCCCGAGAAGAAAAATGGAACAAAAGGAAAAGGGTGAGCTCAACTAGCCCAATAAAAAGAATATTATGACTAAGATAATATACAACAAATTATCGTTAGTCTTCAACAGGAAAAATCTAATGTAATACAATAGACAACAAGTTTTAGATCAACAAATGCAATGAAATAAAGAATCCATTAGAAGAGTCACGTAGAGAAAGAATTCTACTGTCTTCTAAGGTTTAAAATTCCATCATCAATAGTTTATCCATGTAATAACAATCAATATACATCTTTAATCATCTTTGCACTACAGGCCAAAGATATTCATTTGTATCACCAGTTGGTCATGTTCATCTCAACACCTGTTCATCTTTGCACTACAGGCCAAAGATATTCATCAGTTAATCGTTCATCTTTGCACTACAGGCCAAAGATATTCATTTATATCACCATTTAGGACTGAGGATGATGAAAAACATTTTTAAAGAAACGAATCCAGTGAAACAAAATGACAAGGATTAAGGATTAAGGATTCGTACTTTGTTTTACCCATGTCCAAAAATACTTCGAAAATAATCATATTGGTGTAAAATTCAAGAATGATCAAAACATGGATACAATCAAAGCTAGTATCCGAATAAGATATTTTGAAAAAAAGGAAATATTTTTATTTTTCGGTGAATAGTGCCGTATTCGTGAATAGTGTCGTATACGTGAATAGTGTCGAGATACGTGAATAGTAACCAAACACAACAAGTTCCAAATTTGATAAAAAGTTCACCAATACTTCAAGATAATGATATTGAAGAAAATATCATTTAAGAAGAAAATAATACCCCTTACCTCAAAATAATCGTACTTCTGACTGAATTTCGGTATAGTGCTGACAGAAACCCGCACCGTATAGCAACACTCAAAGTATACTCACAAGAATACGCTCGATAATTTAGAGAGAGAAAGAAAGAAAACTTTGTTTCTGGTGTGATTTTCAATTCTAACTTAGCCCTCTATTTATAGGAAAATGTTAGAACGCCAAAGGAGACTAAATTAATAAATTATTATTATTTACCAAATATTCAAGCCCACCACCAAGGAATCTGATTTTAGCCACCAACCACATGTTAAAGATGCTCACCAACCTTTGAAAAACGTTTTTCTTGAAAATAATAATTAAAATTTCCAAAAATCAATTATTTCGGAACTCCGAAACATCAATAATTCACAATAAATATCCCTTTTATCAGAAAATTCAAATCTCGCGACTTTTTATAGGAATTTCAATTCTCTACAACTTTGCAGAAGAAAATTTTTCAAAATTCCAAACAGAAATTATCCAAAATCCACAAACGGGCAATTTTACACCTATAATAAATTTTTTGGTCAAGAATCGTGTCCACCCGCAAACACACAAAACATATGTTAAACATTTAATGCCACAAAATACTCTACCTCCTCATATACTCATATATCCCACAATTATTATAAAAATATCATAGTTAATATATTATTAAAATAATATATTTAAATGTATTATTTTATCAGAAAAAGATAAAATATTAATTTTCAACAATTGTCACATTAAAAATTTTCTCCATCTATATCCACATAAAATAAATATTTTCTTTATCATAATAATCAATAATTAATTATTCAAAAATAATATTACAGAATCACAAGATCGACAACCAGCCGCTCCTCAGGAAGAGGGGCTTTCAATAAGGATTTCTCCTTCTTCGCCGCAATTAGGTGACCAAACCTCTCCTTAGACAGAACTTTCTAGACATTACCAATAATGTTATCTGATAATATTCAAATAATATGAATTATTGATTTGATAATGGAAAATACTGTGTAATGACAATTATTGAAACAATAATAATATAAATATCAACGCCAATTATTGAATCAATAAGATAAAATAATGAACAGATAATTATTGTAACAATTATTGAAAAGTGCCTTCTTACGTAAGGATCAATAATTCAACAATCTTTGTAATACCGCAGTAGCCTCTTGTGTAACCACGCCAGACATCGTATTTTAACCACTAGGTAACCCAACAATTGTTAATCGGTAATAATTTACGTCGTTATTTATAAAACTCAATCTTTGTCGTTTTCCTTCATCCAACCGTTTTTTACGTTATGGGCCCACCAATGATCAAGGCTACCGTCGTCACGGAGATTCCTCGACAAAAAGAATATTCCACGACCAAACGAATATTCCCCGACAATAATGAATATTTTATAACCACTTGCTTATTTTGTAAACTTTGCACATTTCACCCATAACCAAAGAATTATATCAAATTAACCCTTATTAATTTAGAATAATGAATAAAGAAAATTCAATTTTATTTATAATAAGTTGGGGTCTTACAACCTCCCTCCTTATGAAATTTCGTCCCTCGAAATTGACATACGCACTGTATATCGAAAAGGTGAGGGTACTTGCTTTCATCTCCGATTCCAACTCCCATGTCATTTCCTCAATTGCATGGTTTCTCCACAAAACCTTAACTTGTGGTATAACCTTCGTATGTAAGACATGCTCTTTCCTATCCAAAATCTCAACAGTATCTCCTCGTAGGTTAAATCTTCCGCTATCTAAATGCGGTTCTAATGCAATAATGTGGTTCGGGTCTTTCACATATTTGAAGCATAGATATGTGGAATACATTGTGAACACGAGACATACTGGAGGTAACGCGAGTCTATAGGCTACGCTCCCTATTCGGTCAAGAATCTCAAATGGACCAACAAACCTTGGATTGAGCTTTCCTCTTTTCCCAAATCTTGTAACTCCCTTCCATGGAGCAATACGTAACAATACATGATCTCCAGATATTAAACTCCACGTCCTTTCTATGAAGATCAAGATAACTCTTTTGTCGATCTTTGAAGTTTGAATACGTTGTCGAATCATTTGGATCTTTTTCTCGTAGTCATGCGTATTTAATTCTCGGTCCCAACAATATTGCTTCTCCCACCTCGCCCCAAAGATCTTTGAGAACGACATTTTAAATCCATACAACGCCTCAAATGGAGCCATGCCTATACTTGCTTGATAAGCTGTTGTTGTAGGAGAATTCCACCATGGTAGGTACTTATCCCAACTTCCTTTGAAATCTAGGACACAGAGTCTTAATAGATCTTCAAGGGTTTGAATAGTCCTCTCGATTGTCCGTCCGTTTGAGGATGGTATTTGAACTAAATCGAATCTGCGCTCATAGCTTTCGCAAGCTAACCCAAAATCTTGAAGTGAATCTCGGGTCACAATCAAACTATGGATATTGGCATGCCATGCAATCGCATAATCTCATTCACGCACATACGAAAGCAAGACGTTCAAGGAATAAGTCTCGCAGACGGTAAGAAATGGGCGACTTGGTTAATCTATCAACAATAACCCAAATTGCATCTACGCCTTGAGAAACTTTGGGAAGACACGTAACAAAATCCATAGTAATGTGTTCCCATTTCCATTCCTAATCTCAAGTGGTTGCAATGGACCTTTTGGCACTTGATGCTCGCCTTTACACGTTGATGGTTAAACATCTTGAGATAAACTCCATAATCTCTCTCTTCATATTGTTCCACCAAAATGTATGTCGAATATCATGATACATTTTGGTACTTCCGAGATGGATTGCAAACGGGTGTTGTGTGCCTCCATCATGATTTTATGCTTCGTGTCGAGAATCGTTAGGAACGCAAAGTCTAGAATTGACTCAAGTATTCCTTCCTCATCAATTCTTGCTTAGGAATAGCTCCTTCTTGCACTTTCTTCTTCATACGCATCGCCCTGTGTCCGTAGCTTGAAAGCGACTTTAACTTTATCGATTAAAGTCGGTTCTACTCGTATATTCGCCATCATCATATGGGACCCTAGAGTCTTTAATTCTATCTTCATCCTTTGTAAGTCGTATAAAATGGGCCTTTGCGTTGACAATATTGCACTCATACTTGCATATGATCTTCTTTCAATCAATCGCCACTACCACGCTCGCTTTTCCGGGATGATATTGAATAGTGTGATCATAATCTTTTAATGACTCGACCAACGTCACGCCGCATGTTGAGTTCTTTTGGGTGAAGAAATATTTGAGGCTTTTATGGTCCGTATAAATCTCCACTTTCTCTCCATACAAGTAGTGTCTCCATATCTTCAACGCTGTGAATACGATCCGGGCCGCCAATTCTAGATCATGAGTAGGATAATTCCTCTCATATTCTTTGAGTTGTCGTGAGGCATAGGCTATGACTTTCCCATGTTGCATGAGAACACATCCTAACCCCTTTCCGAAGCATCATTTGTAGATAACAAATCCATCCGAACCCGATGGTATTGTCGAGCAGTGCTTAGAAATGAGTCTCTCTCTTGAGCTCTTGGAAGCTCTTCTCGCATTCCTCGCTCCATAAGAATTTTGCATCCTTCCGAGTCATCTGAGTTAACTGAGTAGCGATTCGAGAAAATCCTTCCACAAATCTCCGATAATAACCAGCCTAAGCCCGTAAAGTTGCAGACTTGGGCCACCGACTTGGTTGCTCCCAACTTTGTATTGCTTCAATCTTGGCACGGGTCAACAGATACTCCTTGTTTTGACACCACGTGCCCAAGGAATGCTACTTCCTCAAGCGAACTCGCATTTCTTCTTGGCATAAAGCTTGTGTTCACGAAGTCTTTGTAGTACCGACTTCAAATGGTGCTCATGATCTTCACGGCTTTTGGAATAAATGAGGATGTCATCAATAAAGACAACAACGAGGCCCGATCCAAATATTCCTTAAATACACGGTTCATCATATCCATGAAAGCGGCGGGAGCATTAGTCAATCAAAAGACATGACCAAGAATTCATAATGCCCGTGTCGAGTCCCGAATGCCGTCTTTGGAATATCCTCGTTTTAATCTTGGTGATGATATCCGTAAGCGAAGATCGATCTTGAAAAGAATTGCGCTCCTTAGAATCGGTCGAACGGGTCATCAATGCGAGGTAGCGGATACCTATTCTTGATGGTGACATGGTTCAATTCTCGATAGTCAATACAAAGTCGCATACTCCCGTCTTTCTTCTTCTACTTAATAAAACAGAGCACCCCAAGGAGACGACGACTTAGGGCCGAATGAAACCGATGTCTAATAACTCTGTAGTTGGATTTTTAACTCCTCAAGTTCAATAGAGCCATTCGATATGGGGTTTTAGAAATGGGCTTTGTACCGGTTCAAGGTCAATAAAGAATTCAACATCACGTTCTGGGGGTAGACCGGGAAGCTCTTCATGAAATACATCAGGGAATTCTTTAACCACAGAAATATTATTCAAATTTGACTTGTCTTTATTCAAATCCATAACATGGGCTAAGAAAGCTTGACATCCGTTTTTCAATAAAGCGAATAGCTTTGTGGCTTGATATGATGATGGTGATTTTAGTGGTTTAGTGGTTTGAATTGTATAGCGACAGTTGGTTAGGAATATGAAAACTAACAACCTTACGAAAACAATCAATTTTGGCATGATGAGTGGTTAACCAATCAATTCCTAAAATCACATCAAAAGCAAGTATCTTTAAAGAGATAAGATCAACGAGTAATGTGATAGTGCCAACTTGGATCATGCAAGATTTATAAACCGTAGATGTATCAAGGTTTCACCCAACGGAGTTTCAACAGATAAATCAAAATCTAATTTCTCCGGAGTCAAGTTTAAACGTTGAGCACAAGCAGGAGAGATAAAAGAATGGGTAGAACCAGTATCTAGTAAGGTATAAACTTCGCAAGAATTCAAGATTAGCTTACCCGTGATCACCTCGTTTGGGTTCCTCACGTTTTGTCCAGTCACGACAAACGCTCTTCCAGAGCTGCCGATTTCGACTTATCCGGATGACCCTTGGAATCACCCTCTCTGCTTTGAACTTGGTTTCGCGATAGTACAATCTCAAGCGATGTGGCCTTCCTTTCCACAGTTGTAACATACCTTGGATTGTTGTGACGGTTTAATGATATGTCCCTCCTTCCCGCATTTGTAACATCTAACCTGGCGGTCGTTCTCCTCCCTAGCATTTGTTGTTGGTCTTTGGTCGCCGTTGATATCTTCCCGTCATTGTTGAATCTTCTCTTTTCGAAATTTCCACCGAGTCACCTCTCCTATTATCATGTCCACGATTACCACCGAGTGGTTACCGCTTTTGTCCGTATTCTTTTCCTCCTCATTTGGTTATCATCGTTCATGACTACCACGATTGTGGTCCCTCGGTTGAGTATACTCACTATCTCGTTCTAATAATCGAGCCCCATTGACAACATCCGAATACGAGAGAAAATTTATGAGAGATAAGGTATTGACGAATCTCGGTTTTAGACCTCTCGAAACATACTGGCGTCATTCGTTCCTCATTCTCCACCAAATGAGGTGCAAACCGATAACTCTCGCGAACTTTGCCTCGTCTTTGAGACACCGTCATGTTGTTCGCTCGAAGTCTAATAAACTCTACCTCCTTCATATGACGAATACTTTCGGAAAGTACTTGTCATTGAACGATTCAAATCTTTCCCAAGACATGTTAAGTGCATCTGGCTGGGTACGCTTCACTGATTCCCACCAGTAATCTGCTTCACCACGAAACATAAAGGTGGCGAATGGAACCTTTTGTTCCTCCGTGCACCCCAAGACATCGAATATCTTGGTAATTTGCTTGACCCACGTTTCTGCCTTGATCGGATCCGGCTTTCCATGGAAATCTGGTGGTCCCAACTCCTTAAACTGCTTGGCTGTGACAGACCGTGCATTGCCATCATTTCCACCCGTATTTTGTACACGAGTCTCCTTATGCGATTTTGCATGAAGCGCAAAAAGCTTCTAAACATCCGTCTGTTCATCATTTTCTCGATTGGCGTTGTTCACGGGAGGAACATTGCCACTGTTGTGACGTTTCTCCTCGTTGGTGGTAAAAGGCGTCTCCACGGCCTCATAAACTCCATTGTTATCGTTCTCAGAGCCATTCTTAAACATCGCCATAAAACAAGGGTTAATTAAACAAATTAACATATCACATAATATCCTATATTATGACTGACCAACAAATAAGCTTAGGTAGGACACACTAGCGAAGGATTTACTCGTCTCTCCCCTCCTAGTTCTATTCCCCGATCTCCGCCAGAGATCATATCCCTAAGCTCTGATACCAACTGTGACGCCCCCAAAATAGGTATACAACACCCATTTTGAGTCGCCAAAATACATGGTATAGAAAGCAAACTACAACTTTGACAATACAGATGTCGTGTAGAATACGACAATACAATTGTGAGTTTGAATACAAATATTGTCTTCTAGACAATATACACACCCAAATAAGTCCTCATTAATTATTCATACACTATTTTACAGAAATAGTGAGGACAGCTAAAACATCTTCCTAGAGCCATCACTCCATACCCCGACTCGATCCTCGCTATGTTCTCACCTCCCCGAGAAGAAAATGGAACAAAAAGGAAAAGGGTGAGCTCAACTAGCCCAGTAAAGAATATTATGACTAAGATAATATACAACAAATTATCGTTAGTCTTCAACAGGGAAAAATCTAACAGAATACAATAGACAACAAGTTTTAGATCAACAAATGCAGCGGAAACAGCAATCCATTAGAAGAGTCACGTAGAGAAAGAATTCTACTGTCTTCTAAGGTTTAAAATTCCATCATCAATAGTTTATCCATGTAATAACAATCAATATACATCTTTAATCATCTTTGCACTACAGGCCAAAGATATTCATTTGTATCACCAGTTGGTCATGTTCATCTCAACACCTGTTCATCTTTGCACTACAGGCCAAAGATATTCATCAATTAATCGTTCATCTTTGCACTACAGGCCAAAGATATTCATTTATATCACCATTTAGGACTGAGGATGATGAAAACATTTTTAAAGAAACGAATCCAAGTGAAACAAAATGACAAGGATTAAGGATTAAGGATTCGTACTTTGTTTTACCCATGTCCAAAAATACTTGAAAATAATCATATTGGTGTAAAATTCAAGAATGATCAAAACATGGATACAATCAAAGCTAGTATCCGAATAGATATTTTGACATGAAAAGAAAAATTTTATTTTTCGATTGAATAGTCCGTGATTCGTGAATAGTGTCGATATCGTGAATAGTGTCGTATCACGTGAATAGTAACCCCGACACAACAAGTTCCAAATTTGATAAAAAGTTCACCAATACTTGGCATAATGATATTGAAGAAAATATCATTTAAGAAGAAAATAATACCACTTACCTCAAAATAATCGTACTTACGATTTGAATTTCGGTATAGTCTTGTGAAACCCGCAGACCGTAGTATAGCAACACTCAAAGTATACTCACAAGAATACGCTCGATAATTTAGAGAGAGAAAGAAAGAAAACTTTGTTTCGGTGTGATTTTCAATTCTAACTTAGCCTCTATTTATAGGAAAATGTTAGAGCGCCAAAGGAGACTAAATTAATAAATTATTATTATTTACCAAATATTCAAGCCCACCACCAAGGAATCGATTTTAGCCACCAACCACATGTTAAAGATGCTCACCAACCTTTGAAAAACGTTTTTCTTGAAAATAATAATTAAAATTTCCAAAAATCAATTATTTGAACTCAAAACATCAATAATTCACAATAAATATTCCTTTTATCGAAAATTCAAATCTCATGGCTTTTTATAGGAATTTCAATTCTCTACAACTTTGCGAAGAAAATTTTTCAAAATTCCAAATGAAATTATCCAAAATCCACAAACGGGCAATTTTACAGTCTATAATAAATTTTTGGTCAAGAATCGTGTCCACCGACACACAAAACATATGTTAAACATTTAATGCCACAAAATACTCTACCTCCTCATATACTCATATATCCCACAATTATTATAAAAATATCACCGTTAATATATTATTAAAATAATATATTTAAATGTTTTATTTTATCGTAAAAAGATAAAATATTAATTTTCAACAATTGTCACATTAAAATTTTCTCCATCTATATCCACATAAAATAAATATTTTCTTTATCATAATAATCAATAATTAATTATTCAAAAATAATATTACAGAATCACAAGATCGATGACGGTAGTTCCGGGAAAGAGGGGCTTTCCAATAAGGATTTCTCCTCATTGGCGCAATTAGGTGACCAAACCTCTCCTTAGATGAACTTTCTAGACATTACCAATAATGTTATCGATAATATTCAAATAATATGAATTATTGATTTGATAATGGAAAATCTTGTGTAATGACAATTATTGAAACAATAATAATATAAATATCAATGCAAAGAATTATTGAATCAATAAGATAAAATAATGAGCAAGAATTATCGTAACAATTATTGAGAGTAGTGCCTTCTTACGTAAGGATCAATAATTCAACAATATATGCAATACCGCTGGTGTGCTCTTTGTGTAACGCCAGACATCAGTATTTTAACCACTAGGTAACCCAACGGTGTTAGCGGTAATAATTTACGTCGTTATTTATAAAACTCAATCTTTGTCGTTTTCCTTCATCCAACCGTTTTTTCCGTTATGGGGCCCACCAATGATCAAGGCTACTGTAAATGCGGAGATTCCCGACAAAAAGAATATTCCACGACCAAACGAATATTCCCTAAACAATAATGAATATTTTATAACCACTTGCTTATTTTGTAAACTTTGCACATTTCACCCATAACCAAAGAATTATATCAAATTAACCCTTATTAATTTAGAATAATGAATAAAGAAAAATTCAATTTTATTTATAATAAGTTGGGGTCTTACAAGCTATCCCTCTCTTCGCCGTCTGCCTCATCACATTCTTTCCCGTCTCCCTAACCCCAACCACAAAGATGAAAACATGACGAACCAGACAAATACATGACGACTCGGAGGATGAGATATCTCTACCATCGCAACCCCTTCATCCCACTACTTCTCGACGCATGAAAAGGAAGCAGCCATCGGTCCAAACCATCTCAGGCGACTCCTCTCCGGCTGAATCTGAGGCTAGTCTACCTTCTCCTCCACCGATTGGGACCTCCATGGTCACAAAACGAAGAATAATCAAGGATCCGTCCCGTAGCTCTCCTCCTCTGACGGTAAACCCTCTCCCTGTCTCACTGCATGATATCCCTGATGATTTTTTTAGAGGTCACAACTTTGAACTTAGGTTTAAGTCATCCATATGTCACAAAACCTTTGTCTATGAAAAATCAATAGACATGTTTTATTATCAAAACTCACCCCTGCACCGCCTTTTTGAGTCATGTGGTCTATCCTCTTTAAGCACTGCTCCTTCGGTCGCTTATCCAAAATTAGTCCAGCAGTTTTATACAAATCTTGAGAACAATGGTGATTGCTACACCTCCTTTGTGAAAGGGAAATCTCTGTTTTTTACAGCCATGGACTTAGGTAGTATTCTGTCCATTCCTTACACCGGTGACTGCCCCTTTACTCTCAAAGGACCAATCTCTAATCCCTTATCTCCCGTAGTCCAGCTTCGCATTGTGTTGGATGACCCAATAGTCTCCTCTGTCACTCTTCCAAAAACCATCGAAGTGTCCCCCCTTGCCATTGTCCTTCACAAACTCTTACGCTACAATCTCCTCCCCCGTCTCGGTGGTGGAGCAGACTTCACGTATTAAGATTTAGTCCTCGTGGCGTTAATAATGACTGGCCAGCCTTTTAACTTCTCCCTCATGATGCTAAAACACATGATCCATTACGTTAAACACTCCAAAAAATGTCTGCCTTACAGTTGTTTCCTTACCAAACTCTTCACTCATTTCCAAATCCCACTCGATGATGAAGGTTGTATCACCTTAACTGATTCCATAGACTCAAATTATCTCAAAGGGACTCATCTCACCTTGCTTAAGGGAAAATTCATCCGTCTGGTTCCTGATACACCTAAACCCATACCTCCTATCTCCCTGCCTATTTCCCCTAAAATTTTGACTCTCCTTCACACCATAGCAGATAATCAAGCCCAAATCACTTCGGATGTCAAAGACATCCAACTCCGTCTCTCGGTTCTTGAAAAAGGCAAACTGCCAATTCGGTGTAATGATCTCCAGGCCATGTTTCGCAATGTTGAAGATGTATTTATTGACCTCCAAGCTGGTTTCGAGATGCACACCAGGGCAATGTTTGAAGCCCTCCAACGCAAGATGAATCGCAATGCCTGTCAGCTAAGCACAAAACTCAAGTTCATCAGCAACCAAGTTGGGACTCTGGGCCAGTTCACCGAGCGACGCATGAATGACCTGAGTGAGGAACTGCAAGCAGACCAAGTCCAAGCGCGCATACCCGAATGGCCCCAATGCAATTGGATGGCTGAATATCAAGGCGACTTTCTGGATCTGCCCTTACCTCCTCCCACCTTCATTGCTCGCCCACCCTGTTTTGCCAATACCATGTCCCTGGAAGAGATCATGCACCGCCGACTTCACCGCCCCTACTTCACAGCTCGCGAGGCCAGTCATGTCAACCTTGAGGAGGAGGACGCTTAGTTTCACTTTCCCTTTTTGGCATTCCTGACCCTCCTTTTTGATGGATGCCAGAGGGGGAGAAGACTTCCAGTTTAAAGTTTAAACCTTCCCCCTGCCCCAAAGACAATTGTTTTGATTAAGACTATGGTTTAAAATTTTTGCTATTAAGACTATTAGTTTTAAACTTGTTATTTGATGGATGATGGATGTTTTTCATTATTGCATTTTTTACTTAACGTGTTGAGGCCTAAACAGTACTTGCAGGGTTGATCAAAATACTGCACATATGCAGTACATGGTATGCATGAACTAAGGGGGAGCCATAACTCTCCTGAAGTGCATAGTCTTAGGGGGAGCTATATTTATTGTGTTGTCATCATCAAAAAGGGGGAGAATGTTGACTTATGTCACACTCCATGTTTTGATGATGACTCGATTATTTCTAATCAATGCTATATTATTTTAGGGAAAGATATGGAACTTCAGAAAACGTCAAGGAAGAAGTTACAAAGCCAAGACATCCTTGAAGAAAGAAAAGAAAATTTGAGTCCTAGGAATATATGTAAGATCTTAGCATTTATTGCTTTCCAAAATAAGGCTCTAGGACATGTGCATTACATAAATTGCATTCTCACACTTAGTACCACGTGCTAAGTCACTTGCACTAATATACATGGGCCGGTATCCCATTGATTTTAGTAAATATCATACAATCATCTTGACATATCTTAAATCATGCGAACTGACTAAAGAAATGAGTTGATTGAATAATTTTCCACAGGTTATATAATAGTAATCATGCTCCATAAATCTCGCCCCATAAATTCTAGTGATTCACTTGGGCGAAAATATATGGTTAGATGTGGACACCGACCAACAGGTATAAAAGGTAAGCATAAATCAATGACATTATAGATTCTCTATTAATTCACGCTGCACAGATCATGCTCATAAATTAAGCATCTTAATTCTAGGAAATTAATTTAGGTGCGTGTATTAACAGACTCTGCAGAAATCATGGGTCATGATTTGAGAAATCCAATTGGCCAAATCTAACGGTCCAATGAATGCTCAGTAATATGGGAACATGCCAACGAATATTTATGGTAATCCTAGAAGTTGACTTCCGGCATTTTAGAAATTGGACCGTAGAAATCTGCAAATAGAAATCATTTAGCCGAAAGTCACTGATAGCATGATATCTCAGAATCTCTGTGATGGAAAACAAATTAAGTATATCATGATTCACGAAGGACATTAAGATTCATGCAAAATGTTAGCAACGGAACTATTTGGGAGACGTCTATATAAACTGAGCTCTTTAACAAATACAGACACGAAAAACATACACAGAAACTGATAAGCTTACAAGATACGAGATTGTTTTTCATTGAGATAGACATTGAATAACAGAGTTGCTGCTGCTAAAATATTCCGGTAACATTCATCTTGTATATCATTTCATACTAGAGCCTTGAGTTGTTGAGTAATATATTGCTTGATCATTAGACCTCTAGTGTGTATTTTTCATTTCCTATCTCAGTAAATATTACATATAAATCTGTCTTGAATTGCTGATTTCTTACAATCAAGTATAAAGAAAGCATAGGTGCTTAAGTGTGCATAGGTTCACAAGGAACACAAGTATTCAGGTTATTGGAACTTGTATTGTAATTGGAAGAGTTTAATAAAAGTGAGTCTCCAATACTAGTTGGTATTGGACGTGGACTAGACTACTAATCTAAAGGGTAGTAGTTGAACCACGTAAAAATTCCGGTGTTGGTGTGATTGACTGTGATTCTATTTTGCTTTTCTATCCAGCTGCCTGCCTTAGTAAAATCAGCTAACTCAATAATATCCTAATTTGGTAATCCAGCTTGCTGCATTAAAAATAAAAATTGAACATAGTTTGTGCCTACACTTATTCAACCCCCCTTCTAAGTGTATCTATTTAAATTTCAGGTTTACTAGTCATTCAAAGTTCGATACAACATCTAGATATTGAGTAAGATTATTTAAGATCAAGAATGGAATCACAACAATATATAGTTGAATAAAACATTGTATATCCAATAGACTATCTTCAAAGGAATTAAAGAGTCTCGTTCGAAATAATGAACATTTCAAGCTTTGAATTAATAAGAAACAATGATTAGATACTTGCTCAATATGAATAAACAACTTGAGCCATCTTAACCAAACAATATCAAGTTCAAGATTAGGAAATTTTCTTAGTGAAAAGTAAGATTTAGATACTTGCATAACTATAATAAACAAGATAGGATTAAAACCATGTTTTTACTAGTTTTCTTCATATTTCAACATGTTTAGCGAATTTAAACACAAAATCCTAGTTTCTTAAACAAATCAGTCCATTACACATGCATTATTTTCGTTTCTTGACATATTAACACAATCCATAACCAATTTCATATTACCATATACTTCAAACATAAATTTTAACTCCAAAATCAACCTTTTAGTACATATTCAACCAAAAACCTATTTCTTCTTCTTAAACATGTCTATACATGAATTTGATACTCCAAAATCATTTGTAAACAACATATAACAAATTATAAACTATCTATAACATACATAACAACGATTCTAATAAATCATCAACCAAATTTTCCCTTTTCCCCAAGAAAAACTCAAGAATATAAAACATGATTTTCATGAATTTTCTTACTGAAAATAGTTTCTAATTCAATAACTATCATCTAATTAACATCCAACATCATATGTGGTTAACCAAACTCAGCCTTATGGCTTTTGGCCTAATGTAACCGATAGACGCTTGGTTTTGTTAACTAACGTATGTGGGAGTCAGTTTAGCCAGTTTATATTTACGCGTCTATTTCTGTTTAGGCTAGCTAAGTACAGAGAGTTGGAGAGGAAGAGAAAAACACAGTGAAAATTGAGAGAGATTCTCTGTGATTTTTGTCAAAGAGAAAGAGTTGGAGCACTAAGGGAAACACGCAATCCTTTATCATCTTTCTTCCCAATAATCAAGGTATAGTTACTCCTAATATTCCATGTTTTGGCTTCTCAATGATTATTCACTGTAAATTGAAAGTCACGTTGGATTGATGTTTATACATGTATCTATGGTTTTATAATCTGTTAATTATCATAAATATGTAATATTTGGTGATCAAATACTAGAAAATTGGGTTTGAAGAAGAAAATTTAATAACAATGTTATGTTTATGTAAATGGCTTGTGTAAGTCCAACTTTTGGTGTTCAATTATTTATAGAATCTGTAAATTGGTTGTAGATTGTGATAATATGTTAAGAAACAAAAACGACATAGTTTGAATGGTGTAATTTGGTTACGAAACAAGGATTTGGCGGTTGATTTCGCTAAATGTGTTAAAAATGGAGAAAATAACAAAAACATGGTTTAAATCCTTATAATTTTGGTTGTTTTGTTGTTAGAAGTGTTATGTATATGCTTAGCAATATTGAAGTAAGTTTGTAGCTATTGATTTTAATGAATTGTTGTGGAATTGGGAGAAATTTGAACTTTTGGTTAAAAGCAGAGCTTCAATTCACGTTCATCAAAAGCCGGGTTCGGTGTTCATCATGGAGCCTTTGCCTCTGGTATGGGCGCTCTGCCTCTAGGAGAGCCAAGCGTCTTGCTCTGGTCATGGTCATGGCAGCAGTGAGCATGCCGGATTCTAAGAAAATTATAGCGCGGCCTCGCCAGTAGTTAGTCAAACCTAGTAGAGAGCTGCTAGCAGCATAGCTTGCAAATTGTTAACTTAACATATTCTAATGATTGTAAGGGACCTAAAACATGTTATAAGGCATTACAACATGTTGTAATCACAAAGTTGAAACTATAAATTATGAACTAATAAGTTGTGAAAGTTTGTAATGTGATGTCATTTGAATTGGAATTAGTTTGCAATTACCAGGTCGTATACCAGGATATAATTAAGAATTCAGTTTCGTGCTACGTGAATGAGTAGGATAACCAAGTCCTAAGTTAAGGATTATAGACTTGATTAAAATGAAAACTAAACTAATGAAATTGATGTTAATATAACTAATTAGTATTACGATTCTAATGGTATATGTAGGGTAATTGGCGAACGTTTATTATATTTGTGTAGCTTTCACCCGAGGCAAGTTTTTTAACTTCATTCCATTTATAATGAATGCGAGTTTCTTATCCTAGACTTTTATTGCGGAAGTTTTCTAACTTCATTATATTTATAATGAATGCAAGTTCCATAATTCCGTTATTTTGTTATTATCAAGCAAGCTTTCTAGTTCTAAATTATCATTTTGAAAATCCTATATTACAGTTGAGAAAGCCTATTGATTCTATCTCGTGTATGAATGTACAAGCTCTTGTAATCTAGTTCGTTACATCGAGCGAGTTTTACTTTCCTAAGTCTTGTTATTATTATTCAAAGTATATATTGTTCTAATACATTGATTCAAATGAGATTGTTCTAACTCTTTTGAATATAGTACATTGCATGTATACCATGTCTACACAATTGTACATTTCTATTATTTGATCTTTGACTTAGATAACCTTGTCCAATTCTATATTGTTATATTAAACCTTCAAGTATTAAGCAAAACTCTTATTAATTGAACTAGTCTATAATGGAATAGTGTTCTAAAATTCTAGAACCACGGATAAGTTAGTTCCAAGCTAAACTTTCTTTAGTGCAGAAATTCTAAATCTAAACTGAGACGAACAACCCTAACATAGGGGATTTTGTACGTTTAAAGTTATGATGTTTGTGCACAATACATGGTACAAAGGGCTGATCCCCCTAAGTATGTTAAGAAGGGTCTGTATAGTCTAAATGGCTGTTAAGGTTGGGATAGTAATACCTAATCACCGGGGACATAGTTTGTGGTCTTAAGACCCTCAGATATTAAAGTTCGAACTTGTTTTCTATTTTGATTCGTAGAACAAGTTCACCATTGTTCAGCATTTGTTGTTCACTCTCATGTTGTTATTATTGTTACTCTTTATATCAGTGAGTAATTGTTTCCTCACTCTTGCATTTAACACTGCAGTTAAAGTTGAAAGAGTCGATGAGCCATCTACTAGCAAAGGAAAGGGCAAGATGTCCAAGTGTTGAAGATTTATGAGAATTTATTTAAATGAATTATGTTATAAGATGTGACAACCCGAATATTTGGATATTTATAAAATCTTAAAAGGTTGAATTTAGGTTAAATAATAAACCTAGACATAAAATTAGTGAATGGATTTGAGATTTCCGAGAAGGAATTTTGTGAATTTAAAATTTATGTGGTGAATTATTCAGGATTAAGTATATACGTGAATATGTTCTATGTATATGGTTATATATATGTGTACAGTATGTGGTTAAGGGTCAAGGGTTGACCAGATAAGCTATATCTATGGAAAACCCTAGTATTATATTAAGAACATCAACGTTCAGCTAGAAAATTCTTACGATTTATAAGAAACCCTAAAAACCAGTTTTGGAAACCCTAATTTTAGTTCCGGGAATCCGAAACCCTAATTTAGAAGTTGAAAACCCTAATTTGGGAGCTTGAAGATAAGTATAAAGGTTTTTATGTTATTGATTATATGTTTAATTAGGGATAACCCTAATTGATTATTAGAAAACCCTAATTGTTCAGCTGGAAACCCTAATGCATGATTATGGACTAAATTGCTAAATTAGCAATTTTAATTAGGAAATGTTAATCCTAATTAGCAAGCTTGAATTAGTAATGATTAGTAAATTTTAATGTAATTAGAAAATCATAATTATAATTTAGAAATATTAATTTTCTATTTTGAAAACCGAAATTTGGAAATCTTAAAAATTAAATTGCAAACCCTAAACCCTAAGGGTTAATCCCTAAACCCTAAGGGTTTGGACAATTGACATGTATGCCATTAAAACTAAAATCATAATGACTAAAGTACCCTTTTTGTATTTTTATAAGTTAGCTTGCAAATCTTGCCAAGATATTGGGTTGTTGACCAACTCAATATACACCATGTGCCATATATTAGATATATCAGCCATCAATTTCCAGCAAGCTACATTGTATCACATCATTTATATAGATTAAGAGAGAGAAAATGCATACTTTATTTCTAATTTTCTCCAATACTTTCTTTCTCCAAAATTTTCGAAATCTAGAGTGAGAGAGAGTGAGAAACCAAGCTAAGATCAGTTCATAGCAAGCCTTGATCAGAAACCAAAGATCAGATTTAAGATCAAAGCTCAAAAAGGTATAAAAACCCTAAACCTAGAAATCATATGATTTGATGTTAGATGTAAAACACCGAATTTTACGAAATAAAAGTATTCAATTTTCTGATAATTGTTATTCTATTTAGTAAATGATTAAATTGATAAAAGGTTAAAGTTAAAGGTGATATGTGACAGTTATTCAAAGTAAGCAAGTTGTCATAAAATAATCGGTGATAAAAGTACAGTAATACGCGTGGTTGCATAGTAGCACACGGTATTAATTATTGATGTGTACGTGAGAAGTCACTCAGTTATACTCAATTACTGCTACAGTAGTTGCTCCATAATATCTCTCATATTATTGATTCAATTATTGTCACAGTATCATCTGCATAAAATTTTATATTATTAAATCAATAATTGAGATGACAAAGTTATTCATATTATTATTTGCAATATTAACGATGTCTAGAAATTTATGTCGAGGAGAGGTTTGGTCACCTAATTGCGTGCCAATTGGGAGAAATCTTTATCGGAAAGCCCCATCTTTCTTGGGAATGATCTGGTTGTTAAATATTGTAAGTTATAATATTAATGATGAATAAGTTCGTGTTGATTAAAGATGAAATTGATATTTCCATTGTGTTGGGATTATGAGTATTAGTGGAAATCGACATCTATTATGATAATAATTGATGTCTGGAGGTTATATTAACCAATCGGGTAATTAATCGGATAAATGAACAATTAATTTCTATTAATTCACATGCTTATAATTATTTGTTCACATATATGTACTATTGATTCACATGCATGTACTATTAGGGGAGGTGGTGCAAGATTGATAATACTTGCATGACTAAATTAAAAATGGAGGTATAGATGAAGGTACTATACTGTAATTATTTTTTTCACATGTATAGAACTATTAAGTCACATGATTGTACTATTGATTCACATGATATACTATTAGGGGAGGTGGTGCAAGTTTGATAATACTTGCAGGACTAAATTAAAAATGAAGGAAAAGATGAAGGTATTATAATGTAATATTTCGAGCCCCAAAACGTGCAATTATCGAAACTATGTTTTCCTATAAATAGAAGCTCATTCTTCCTTCATTCTCACCAATTCACTAAGACTCACAAGAGCAATTATAGAGAGAGAAGCTATAGAGAGAGAAGCTATAGAGAGATAGAAGAAGAGAAGTCTGCTACTTCACTATTCCAGTATCCAGTCTTCTTCTAAGGTAAGGGATATTATTTGTTATATTCGTAAGGGGTATTATTTATTTTATATTCTGAAGAGATATTATTTTTCTTATTCGTACGAATATTATTTTCGTTCAATATTCGTAAGGGGTATTATTTCTTTCGTATTCATGAAAAGAGTTTTTTTTAATACTTGTAAGGGTTGTTATTCCATTCTTTATTATTCTGTTGGAAAAACCTGTCTACACGGACTACCACAAGCATGGTGAAATTCTTCGGTTATTCCATTCTTTATTATTCTGTTGGAATAACCTGTCTACACAGACTACCGCATACATGGTGAAATTCTTCTGTTATTCCATTCTTTATTATTCTATTGGAATAACCTGTCTACGGGGACTACCGCATGCATGGTGAAATTCTTATGTTATTCCATTCTTTATTATTCTGTTGGAATAATATGTCTACGCGGACTACCACATGTATGGTGAAATTCTTCTTTTATTCCATTCTTTATTATTCTATTGGAATAACCTGTCTATGGGGACTACCGCGTGCATGGTGAATGACCCTTTGTGACGCCCCCAAAACAGGTATACATCACCCATCTTGGGTCGCCAGATACAAGGTACTAAATACAAATACAACTTAATTATACAACAGTCGTGTAAAATACGACAAAACATAGGCTGTGAGTTTTAATACAAATATTGTCATCTAGACAATATCCACACTCAATGGAGTCCTCATTACATTTATTATCACACTATTTCACAGAATAGTGAGGACTACTAATGCACCATCTAGGACCATCACTATGTTCCCCGACTAGTCCCAGCTACGTTCTCATTTCCTAAAGAGAACAGTGAAAGAAAGGGTGAGCTCAACTAGCCCAGTAAGAAATATTATGACTAAGATAATGCAGAATAAATTATCAATAGCCTTCAACAAAGATAACAACCGATAGAATATAATAGACAACAAGTTTTAGATCAAAAAAGCTGCGGTGAATAAGCAATCCATTAGAAGAATCAAGTAAAGTATAAAATCTACTATCTTCTATGATTTAAAAGTTTTTCATCAACTTTATCATTTGAGACTCAACTTAATAAATAAAATCGAATCATCCTCGCTCCACTACCAAGGATATTCATGTAATCATCAATGGTCATGACTATACCGAATAATCCACGCTCATAATCATACCAACAAGCGTCCACCAATGAACTACTGAGATCGGTGAGGACTTTTACCACATCATTCGTCACATTACGGTCATGATTATACCGAATAATCCCTGGTCATAATCATACCAAGTCCATCTATGCACGTAAGACAAAGATGACTTTCAACATAATATAAGCATGCAGATGATGACAATTCAATAAAACAAGTTCAAGAATAAATTTTAAAGATTTATAAGTTAATTTATCCTGAACTCAATAACGTCCAAATTGACAACATAATATTGCTTTGTGCAGTAAAATTCAAGAATGCTCAGAAGAATATTTACATGAAAAGATACTGGATGAAGCACAAATATTAAGGATATTCCACTAATTTCATGGAGTATAGAAGCTAAAGCTTTAACCAACTGAGTATAATATAATATATAAAACTACAATTCACCCGCCATGCGGTAATCCATGTATACAGATCATCTCCACAATTTAATAAGGAATGAATACACAGGATCATTCACCATGCATGTGGTAATCCATATAGACAGGTTATTCCAACAGAATAATAAAGAATGGAATAATGAAGGATTCACCATCGTGTGATAGATCGCATTGCCGACAAAAGTTATTCCCAATGAGAATAATAAATAATGGAACCAGTCCGGCGTAAACACACGCAGGATGATATTCATGAGAATAATAAATAATATGGAACCGGTCCGGCGTAAACACACGACGAGGATATTCGGCAGAATAAATAATGGAACCGGTCCCGGCAGAAGCGCATGCAGACGAGGATATCCCGGCGAATAATAAATAATGGAACCAGTTAAAGGCGTAAATGCAGGACGGGATATTTCGACAGAATAATAAAGAACGGAATATTAGAAGAATTTCATTATGTATGCGGTACTTTGCATAAACAGGTTATTCTAACAGAATAATAAGAATGGAATAACATAAGAATTTCACCATGTATGCAAGATTACTTTGCATAGGCAAAGTTATTCAACATAATAATAAAGAATGGAATAATGAAGAATTTCACCAAGTATAGGGTATCCAGCGTATCTGAGTTATTCCAACAGAATAATAAAGAATGGAATAACAGAAGTTCTCTTCATGAATAAGAAAGAAAGTATACCCCTTACGAGTACAACAAATAATATCCCATACCTTAGAAAAACTGAATACTGAAGTAGTGAAGTAGCAGAATACTTTTCTTCTTTCTCTCTATAGATTTCTCTCTAGAGTTTCAGTGAATTCGTAGGAAATAATGAAGGAATGAACTTCTATTTATAGGAGAATGGACTGAATAGTAACTAAATAATGAACGGTCCAGATTGATTTACTATTATATCTTCAACCAACGGTCTAAAAAATTAGCACATCTCCTCATGGAATAATATTGTACCAAAAATGATTTGGACCGAACAGAAATATATCTTACGGGTGAATAGTACCCTGTGAATAGTAACTTGTGAATAGTAACTCATGAATAGTAACTCGTGAATAGTAACTCGTGAATAATAACTCGTGAATAGTACTCCGACACAAAAAGTGTCCCGAATATCCAATTGAACAATATAACCTCCAAACATCAATTATACTAACACAAATAAGTCCAACACAATGGAACTATAAAATTCATCCTTAATCAATACGAACTTATTCATCATTAATATTATAATTCACAATATTTAACAACCAGGTCGTTCCCAGGAAAGAGGGGGCTTTCCGATAAGGATTTCTCCTTATTGGCGGGCAATTAGGTGACCAAACCTCTCCTTGACAAAACTTCTAGACATTGTCAATATTGCAAATAATAATATGAATAACTTTGTCGTCTCAATTATTGATTTAATAATATATCATATTATGTAGATGATACTGTAATAATAATTGAATCAATAATATGAGAGATATGATGCATCAATTACTGTAGCAATAATTGAGTATAACTGAGTGACTTCTCACGTAAGCATCAATAATCAATATAAAGTGTGCTACTATGCAACCCACAGCGACTTTCGTACTTTTACTACCGGGTAGTTCAACAGTTTTAACGGTAACACCTCCGCCATTATTTTTATAGAAAGATATTTTTGTCATTTTCTAACTACGACAATACTTCCATTGTGGGGTCCATCAATGATTGTGCCGTCGTACGAATATTCCCTGTTAAAATGAATATTCCCCGACCAATCGAATAATATATAACCACTTACTTACTTTTCAAAATTTATAAATACTATCCACAACTATAATATTATATCAAATCCACACCATAGTATTAAAAAATTATTTCGACAAAATTAAATATTTATTCATAAAATCTGAGGTCTCACACCCTTAGTGTTCATTCTTTATTAAATTATGGAAATAATATGTTTACGTGGATTACCGAATGGCGGGTGAAAATCCATTTACAGTTTCGTATATTCTTTTATACTCGTATGAGATATCATTTCTTTTATACTCGTCATGGAATATCGTTTTCTTTTGTATTTTCCTTTTATGGGTACTATTCACGTATACAGAACTATTCACATATATGGTACTATTTATGAATACGAGTTACTATTCAGGAGTTACTATTCACGATAAAATTAGTTTCTTTTACTGACCAAATTATCATTGATTTATGAATCTTACTCTTGAAATTAAATCCATGTTTTGATCATATTGTTTTTATTATCATATATAACATTTTTATAATCCTGGTGATGAAATTTCTCTTTGACTTAAGTGTAAAGATGGGTAGATTATTGGTATGATCGTGACTATGGGTTCTCTTTGGCAAGTAGTGCAAAGATGAATTGTTGACTGGTATGATCATGACCATTGAATTTATAATTGAATATCTTTAGCTTAAGTGCAAAGGTGAATTGATCAACATGGTTATAATTATTGTTTATATAAATTCTAAAATGATTATATATTTATTTGAGATATTAATATCTTTGGTCCGTAGTGCAAAGATGACCTGTTGTTTAATATCTTTGGCCTGTAGTGCAAAGATGAATTGTTGTTGAATATCTTTGGTGGTAGTGCAAAGATGACCTGTTGTTGAATATCTTTTGGCCTGTAGTGTAAAGATGAACTGTTGATCAATATCTTTGGCCCATAGTGCAAAGTTGAATTTATTAGTATGATTATGAACATGAACTGTGATTTGGTATAACCATGATCTTTGATGTTTCAGGTAAAGACATGTGATGAAAATTATCTTCGTCCTGGATGTGAAGAGGAATTTAGAACCACAATTATGATTATGAGTTATTCACATGATTGTGGGTAGGAATTGTTAATTGATGTTACAGGGTTAAAACATTGTTGGTGGACTTTTAACATGGAGAAGATAATAGACTTTATGGTCTATTTGACTCTTCTAATGGATTGCTTCGTTCATTGCAACTATGGTTGAAAAGTTTTATCATCTACCATATGTTCTAAATCTACGATTTATTATTATTGTGAAGGCTATTGATAATTTAATTATCTTTAGTCATGATATTCTTTATTGGGCTAGTTGTGCTCACTCTTTTGCTTCACAATTCCTTTCAGGTAATAAGAGTGTAGCTGGGTCGAGCAGGGGTAATAAGGGATTAGAACGGTGGTCTATAGTTATTGAGGTTCTCCCTAAACAGTATTGAAATAATTTTATGGAGAACATTACATAAGTGTGTTGTATTTTATACATCATTTAATAGTTATAATTGGTGAATCAAATAGAGTGAGGCGAACCCAACTTTGGAAGGGTCTTTTACCACCATCATACAAGATATCTAATGACATACGACTTCGTGTTATCATAAGACAGGGTTGTGCACATCCACTTACTGAGTATATCTACGAGCACTACCTATATAATCTTAGAGTTTGGTTGAAATATAATTCTTAATTGGAGACAATGGAGATAATTATATGTCAAGAGAAGACTCGCCATTGGAAAGAACATGATAGAAATCTTCTCGTTTTTCTTTGGGGACTATTGGGTCAACCAAGGATAATTCTGTGATCATATGATATCAATTATAACTTAAATGTATGGTCTCCCATATACGAAGGTTTCCTTGAGCATTTTCCAAAGATTTTAATTTCTAAAATAGTTATTGACTATACCTTTATGTAAGGTGTTAGTTCCCAGTAGGCACAATAGATCTAGAAAGGGGGTTGAATAGATCCTTTTTAATTTCAAATATTTTTCAGGTTTATTTTGTATAGCTAATAATTTAGCATATGACAAACATAAGAATATTTTCAAGCACAGCGGAAAAAGTAAAAGATTCCCTTCATTGATATATTCATAATCATACATACATTGTTCTTAGAGTTAGTTCGGTTGTAAGTAGTTAAAACATACATAGCAGTTATAGCAGTTAATGTACATAATGTAAATGACATAAGGTAAAAGACACGAGGGGTTTTAAGTGGTTTAGAGACTCAAGCTATTAATCCACTCTTCTGCTTTCAACTAGAAGAATTTCCACTAAGGAAGGGCAGCACCATACATCACTAAGATTCCTTCAAGACCAGCAACCTTGGGACTTCAGTTCACTAAGAACTCTTCAAGGCCAGCAGCCTTGGAACTTCTCTAGTTCTGTAGGAACTCTTCAAGCCTAGCAAGCTTGGAACTTCATTTAGTCCCTCCGAAAAAGGACCCCTCAGGCCCTGGCTTCTTGTTGTTGTTTGTTGTTGTTGTTGGTGATGAGCTGCTAAGATGTCTTTAAGCTTGATCATCTTTTGTACTTAGTAGCATGGTGTGATCCTCTTTGCATTCTGCTTCGAGTCTGGACCACATCTTCTTTGGTGCAGCTGATCTTCTTTTGTTCTGTTCATCTTCATGTAGTGTCAGTTGTGCACCATCACCATTCCCTGAACCCTTCTTAACATGTTGGCAGACATGGTTCTGCACTTTCTCTGGTTCAGCTTTAGGTTCATGGTGAATCATGGAGTGGCTCTCAGGATTTTCCTTGTGTTTTGCAACTCTTCTGGATGCTATCTTTTTGTCCTTCTCGGTTCTTAGCTTGGATCCCAATTTAAGTGGCATTCTCATCTTGTTGAGTGAAGCTTTGGTCTGTTCAAGTCCTTCTTCAAAGCTGCTTCACTTCCACCTTCGTAGTCTCACTGTCACTAAGACTTGTTCTATTTAAGCTCAGGTGAAACTCGTAGAGTCAACGTTAGCATTCTACCAACTCAATGATTCTGCAACATAGCAATAATCAACAACTCTTGATCGTTGAAGCTCTGGCTTACTTATACTCCTTCCCAATCTTCCCATTGAGAAGTAGCCGTTGAAAGCTTTTTGAATTGCTTCGCAGATCTTGAGTTATTTGGTGTAGACTATAGATGTGACATGATATCCCCTTTTCTGACCTTCTGACACTACAGTCTACTGTTTCACCTACCATGTCAGAGATGTCACTCTGATGTCTTGGGCAGGTCGACGAATTTATTTCCTCCTTCTGATTTCTCGATCAGAGGTTGTCCTTTTGCATCGATGCTCTCAATAAGCTCTTGTTCGAATATCAATCTTTAGATTGAACCGTTGCCAATGCTTCAATCTTCAGTTGACCGAACTCTACGATTCTGATGAACATCTTCTTGGACCTGATCGTAGTGTCTTGTTGAATGTTACTTATAGACTGGTAGAGTCAACACTACGATCCTGAAGAGTGTTCATTAGATCTCCAATATAGAACACCTCTTCCTTCTTACTGTGCAGTGCTCCAACACTTCTGTTTGCCTCGAATGTTCTTAGATATTGATGGCTTGACTCATGTTTCTGGTCCCTTTTGAATAGCAAGACACTTCAGATTTGTGGCGTGTCCAGTTCGCTTTCTCCTTGTGATCTTCCGTTCACTTATCATCAATGGACTGACCTAATGCTTAATAACTTTAGCCTTATTCTTCAGAGGCTGACTAGTATCTTTGTGTACACTCCATCAGTTCCTTCTTTATTTGGCAAACACTACGATCCTGGTATCTTTCAAGATCATTGTCTTCCATTTACTTGACAGCTACTGCACTTGATGACTTTTATTTATCAATTACTGAAGTCTTCTTATGATCAGCATGTGGAAGACTTCATCTTGAATTGCTTCACAACTCACTCTGGATGTCGATTGAGTTGGTGCTTGGATCTTCTATTAGCTTACATTCGATTCGTTGAGTGCCCTCTGGTTTCCTTTTGGTGGGATGTAACTTTGCAGTACTAACCAGAGGCTTCATTCCTTTGGATATTCTGGGAGTGCTCATTTGCTGAGAATCGTGTTTTCTCTACGATTCTGCCTTGGCGTTATGAGAACATTTGTTGAAGTCTTAGTTCAACACTCTACAATTCAGCTTCGGTTGTGCAGACACTATAACTTTGAGATCATATCTTGACACTCTACGATTTCTTTTGTTGTGCTTGTTGTCATCATCTGATCTTGCTCGACTACGATCTCTGCCTCTAATATGATCAGTAGACTTTACGACTCTGAGTGTAGTCTACGATTCTTGACTTGGCTTCAGCAGATGCTTGGTCGGCTCGTAGGCAGGCTGTCTCTATGATTCTGACCATGAATTCCTCAGCAGACTATAGCTCCGAAGAAGTTCTACTCGACACACTACGATCCTTCCTCGCCTCTCCTGGCAGTGTACGAACTCTAAGATCTACTATCTTGCAGACTACGATTCTGCCTTGATAGCTCTCGAGTTTTCCTTGACTCTCCTAGAAGACTACGATTTTTGGTGCAGTTCTCAACGATCAGACAAGCCTATCTATTACATCATAAGATCAACCTAACATGCTTGATCTTACTATATTTATAGTCCTTGTACATCATTTCTTTTTAAGGACTTTACAAAGCTATTTTGCTTATGTAGGATCAACCTAACACATTTGATCAATTCATTCTAAGTCCTTGTACATATGTTTCTATTATCTATCAAAGGACTTTACAGCTTTTCTTAATTGCAAGCACACTTGCATATTCATTCATATATATATATATATATATCATAATCAAATCATATGTAAATAGGAATATCGTTCACATGTTTATTTCTGACAATCTCCCCCTATTTGATTATGACAAAAACAATAAGTGCATATGCATGTTATGAATGAAACTTATATACATTGAGCAACTATATTTCTAAAACAGATAATCATGAATGTCATTTAAAATAATATGGAATTTAATACACTATGACATTTTACATCCTGGATCTAGAACATACCTAACTAGTTACAGATGTACCTTTTTGGCTCCATGGATGTTTTTAGGATGTCTGTTGATCAGCTAATCATCTGTTTGATCTTCTTGTTCCTGCTCCCCCCTGGGATGATGACTTTCTTTCTTTGCTATGCTCCCCTTCAGACTTATGATCTTCTTGCTTAGTTTGCTCCCCCTAAAACTCTGCGATCATATGATCATCATCTTTTGGCTCCCCCTCAGATGATGACTCTGCTACCTCTTCTATTCTTTTCTTCTATAACTTTCCCTTGGCCTTTTTATCTTCACTCCTTCTGCTCTCCTTGTCCTTTCTTGAATGTCTCTTGCTATGCCTCTTTCTATGTCTCTTTTTCTCCCCCTTTTTGTCATTAATCATTTGGGAGAACTGCTCCATGTTGGACATAAGTTGCTCCATCAGATAAGAGGAGTTACCAACTTCAACCTTGAGTTCTTGTTGGCTTAACTCAAATTGCATGGAGAAAGACTGATTCATGTTGTCAATCTTGTCAGAGAGGACTTGGAGTTTCTCTTTATTAGCCTTCTGTGTTTGTAGAGCTTCTGCCTTCTGATCATTTATGGCCTTCAGATTAATGTGATCTCTCTCTTTGATTTTGAGAGATACCCCAGCCATGGTGGCATGGAGTCTGTCTTGAACTGAGTTATCTTCTGTTGTTGTCAACTTCTTTGACTCTTTATTGATTAGAGATATCTTCTCAATCAGCTTAGCAGAGTTCTTCAACAGTTCCTGCTCCATAGGAATTTGGTCATTAGGTTGGGCAGCCTCTTATTGAACACCAAATTGGACTCCACGATTTTCATCCTTTGACAAATTTTCAAAAGTAGTGAGAATATGAAAAATCATTGAATACCAATCGCTATTGGAGGATGAAAGAATATCAGATAGCTGTGCTTATGCAGATGGAGGCTTCTCATTCTCGATTTAAACACCGTCAGTGGTAGAGTGAACAGTCTCTACGATTATCTCATTGGCCATAATCCTTCTGCCTTCAGAGTCCACTCTACGATCATAAGGAATATAGTGGTTTCCAGCATGTCTGTAGACTTTGTAGTGGGGTTGGTCTTTGATCATCATTGTTGCAAAATTCTTCACCTTTGGGAAGTTTTGTGCCACCAGCTCCATGTTTAGAAATTGTGAGTAGCACCAGCTGAAGTAACTTCCATCTCTTTCAGTATGTGCCTTTAACCAAGGAATCCATTCGAAGAACCATCTCATCAATAGATCATCAGGATTGTAGAGGATAGTCATGTAGTCTAACACTATATTGTTCCAATTTTTGAACACATCATGTGCAGTCATCCTTACAACCCTGAGTTGTTCATTGCCATATCTTACCCATCTTTATGTTGGGAGTTCTTCTGGTTCATCAAAAACTTCTACCACTATTCTTCTACTGATTCTTGCTGGAGAGAGGACATGATAGTCTTATGGTTCCTCTGATTCTTGATGTGCAGAATCAGAATCTTTCTCCATTTTTCTCTTTCGGAGCCTGAAGCATTCTGATCAGATTCATCAGTGAATCCTTCATGTTGATCTTCATTACCAGACTCTTCTTTAGTAATGTCTTCCTTGGATTCATCTTCTTCATTACTAGTTCCATCTTCAGCACTTTTCTCCTTTGATTCAGATTCATTATCACTTACTTCAATGACTGAAGTGGAGTGATCACTTCTCTTCTTGGAGGCAAATTGAGCAATTAATCTGTAGCTCTTCCTTCTCCTTGGGGGTTCAACTATGGGAGAGTTAGACTCTTCTTCCTCTTCAGACTCTGAGGCCTTTGGATCAGACGAACATCCATGAGGTTCATCATTGTCAGGGGCAGGTCCTTCTTCTTCGGACTCGTCGTCTTTGGAGCCATCATGTGGGCTTGCAGGAGTAGTTGTAGTGAGAGATGCAGCTTTGTTATCTTGCAGCCTTTCTTCATTTTCAAAGTGAATACTCTGAGAGTTAGCCACAGGGCTTGTACATTCTTCTTCATCATCAGAGTCTGCATTATCTTCCATGAATACGGTTCCAACTTCATCGCTGGATTTGTTCTTTGGGGACTCAGTCTTGACATCATCAGTTCCTTTTTCTTCTTCTGACTCTACGTCCTCTTCTTCGTCAGATGTACTTTCTTGGGAAATGGGGACTGGTATGTTTACCACCTTAGATTTCTTTCTGGATGGCCCTTGAAGTAATCTGTTACTTCTCCTCTTTGTGGTCTATGTAGTTGAGACCTTTTCATCTTCATCCTTATCTTCTGTGGAGAGACTTCTTGGTAAGGACTCAGTTTTCTTCACGCCCTTGGATTTCTTCCTTGCTGGTGTGGTTGCTACTGGTGCAGAGTCACCAGACTCAGAGCTTTCCACCTCTTTTGCCTTCCTCTTTTTCGCAGAGTTCTTTCTGCTGCTCCCTGTTGTTGTCAACCTTTTGTTTTCCTTTGGGTTCTTCTTCCATTTCAAAAACAGTTGTGGAGACATTACTTTGTGAACATTTAAAGGCTCTCCTTCATCATTCTTGATTTTGCTTCCCAGTTTCTTTTTTAGCACTATACTCAACAGTCTTCCATGAAACACCTTTGTCAGGGGTTTTTCTGTAGACTTTTTCAACTCAACCTTTTCTACCCATTTGGAGATTTGATCAAACACGATAATTCCAAAGTTGATTCGCTTCTTCAGAACTATAGCAGACATGATTTTCAACTGGTAATCAAGCACAGTGTTATGTGCAGTATCCTTGCATAGTATATATTTGCCCACTATCTCAGCAAGGAACTCGAATTCCTCCGGAAACTCCTTCTTCATGTCCTTCAGACTAGGGTTTCTTTGGTACCACATTATCCTCTTGCCTTCTTCAATGTCGACTTCATCCAGGTTTATCAGACCTTGGTTGGGAAACCCTAGACATTTCTTGATGTCTGATGCTCTTATTTTCAGACTTGATCCTTTCACCTTCGCGGTCAGAAGCCCAGAATCTATTAAAGCATTTGAGTAGAACTGTTTCACTAGCTCTGTATAGACTGGAGTGTCGGTCTCCAAGCACTCAGAGAACCCAGTCTTCTTTACGAGCTCAAGTATGTCCTTGAACTTTGTTTCTGATCTTTCGAATTTTTTGAAGCCGAGTTGGATTGCGGTTATAACTCGCCATTCTGCCATTTGAAGAGTTCAAGGTATATGGGTATGTGTTTTAGGGAGTCTAAAGAGAAATAGTTGAATGTGATTTGGGCAAGACTCTGGAGGGTTAATGGGTTTTGGCTTCAAATAGGATTCTAGGGTTTAAAAATGGAGAGTTTTGATAGTTTCTGAAAAATGTTTATAGATTTTAAATTTGTCTTTATGGTAGTTCCCTCTGACTCTGCATAAACAGTTATGTGTCAACCAACCATTGGTTGAACGATGTCCAGTAATGAGCTGTAACTCCCCATAAACTTTTTAGTTAGATATCTCTTGTGACGCCCCCAAAATAGATATACAACACCCATTCTGAGTCGCCAAATACATGGTACAGAAACAACTACAACTTTATTAATACAACTGTCATGCAAAATACGAGAACACTTAAACTGTGAGTTTAAATACAAATATTGTCATCTAGACAATATCCACACTCAAATAAGTCCTCATTACAATTATTGATAAACTATTTTACAAAATAGTGAGGACTACTAAAACAACCTCTAGAACCATCATTCCACACCCCGACTAGTACTCGCTACATTCTCGCCTCCTAAGAAGAAAAAAATGGAACAAAAAGGAAAAGGGTGAGCTCAACTAGCCCAGTAAAGAACATTATGACTAAGATAATATAGAACAAATTATCGTTAGTCCTCAACAGGGAACAATCTAATAGAATACAATAGACAACAAGTTTTAAATCAATATTCGCAGCTGAAATAATAATTTATTAGAAGAGTTAAATAGAGATAAAATCTACTATCTTCTATATATGAATTTAAAAGTCCATCGTCAATATTTTATCCCTGTAACATCAATCAATATATATCTGGAATCAAATATTCATCTTTGCACTACAGGCCAAAGATATTCATCAGTTGGTCATGTTGATCTAAACACTTGTTCATCTTTGCACTACGGGCCAAAGATATTCATCAAAAATCATTCATCTTTGCACTACAGGCCAAAGATATTCAGAAATATCATCATTTAGGACTGAGGATGATGAAAAATATTTTAAAGAAAACGAATCCAGTGAAGCAAAAGAACAAATATTAGGGATTCGTATTACAGTTTTATCCAAGTTCAATAATACTCCATAATAACCAATTTTGAAGCAGAATTCAAAAATAAAGATTAAAACATGGATACAATCAAAGATAGTAACCATAATAGACATCTTGGACAAAAAGAAGAAAATTTTATTTTTAAATTGAATTGTGCCAGATAAGTGAATAGTCAGTATACGTGAATAGTATCGTATACGTGAATAGTAACTCAACACAAAAGTTCCAAATTTGATAAAAAGTTCAGACCAATATTTTGGCATAATGATATTGAAAGAAATAATATCATTTATGAAGAAAATAACATCCTTACCTCATGCAAAGACTTACATTTGAATATCGGATATAATCTTTGAAAGAAACTTGCAATCAGTATAGCCACACTCAAAGTATCAAAATACTCACAAAAATACGCTCGATATTATAGAGAGAGAAAACTTTAGATTCTGGTGTGATTTTCAATTCTAATCTAAGCATCCTATTTATAGGAAATTGCTTAGAACACCAAAGCAGAAAATTTAATAAAATATTAATATTATTTATTTAAATTCTTACACCCACCTTGACCATCTGAATTCTGCCACCAATAATGACAAAACAAAAAACACGTTTTTGTTATTAAAAATAATTAAAACTTTCAAAAATTAATTATTTCGGAACTACAGAACTTCAATAATTCATAATAAATAGCCCTTTTATCAGAAAAATTCAAACCTTATGTCCTTTCTATAGAAAATTTCATTCTCTATAACTTTGCAGAAGAAAGTTTTTCTAAATTCCAAATGTAAATTGGTAGAAATCCACATATACGATTTCATTTATAATCAAATTTCAGTCAAGAAATGGGCCTACAGACATGTTTAACATGTTTTAAATAACTTTTGCAAAAAATACCCTTCCTCCTCGTATATTCATATATCCCACATTCATTGTAAAAATATCACCATTATTATATTATTAAAATATAATAATATATTTAAATGAATTATTTTATCAAAAAAGATAAAATATTAATTTTTCAACAATTGTCACTTTAAAATTTTCTCCATCTATATCCACATAAAATGAATATTTTTCTTATCATATAAATCAATAATTAATTATTCACAAATAATATTACAGAATCACAATACTGGCAACGGTAGTCGGGAAAGAGGGGCTTTCAATAAGAATTTCTCTTTCTTTGGTGCTTGATTAGGTGACCAAACCTCTCCTTAGACAGAACTTTCTAGACATTGCCAATAATGTTATCTAGTAATATTATTAAAATAATATGAATCATTGATCTGATATTGAACAGTAATTACTGTAACAATTATTGAGTAGTGCCTTCTTACGTAAGAATCAATAATTGGTGCAATACCGTGTACTACTGTGCAACAATGTGTATTACTATGTTTTAACCACCGGGTATTCCAACAGTGTTAACGGTAACAACTACGCCGTTATTTATAAAAACTCATACTTGTCATTTTCTTCATCCAATCACTTTCCGTTATGGGGCCCACAAAAGGTTGCGCCGTCGTACGAATATTCCCCGACAGGAAGAATATTCCACGACCAAACTAATATTCCCCGACAATAATGAATATTTTATAACCACTTGCTTATTTGAAATATTTGCACATTTTACCCATAACTAACCACATTAATCAATTCAACCCTTACTATTTCAAAATAATAAATAGAGAAATTCAATTTCATTTATAATAAGTTGGGGTCTTACAACCTCCCATCCTTATGAAATTTCGTCCTCGAAATTGACGTACGTACCTGGTGTTTCGAAAAGGTGAGGATACCTCGCTTTCATTTTCGTTTCCAACTCCCAGGTCATTTCCTCTATAACATGGTTCATCCACAAAACTTTGACTTGTGGTATGACCTTTGTGCGTAGGACATGCTCTTTCCTATCCAAGATCTTGACAGGTACCTCTTCGTACGTTAAGTCTTCGGCTATTTCGTTCGGTTCTAACTCAATAACGTGGTTTAGGTCTTTCACATATTTACGTAGCACATATATATGAAAAACATTATGAACATGAGGCATACTTGGAGGTAATGCGAGTCTATAGGCCACATTTCCTACTCGGTCAAGAATCTGAAATAGACCAATAAATCATGGATTGAGCTTTCCTCTTTTCTCGAATCTTGTAACTCCCTTCCATTAAGCAATACGTAACAATACATGATCCCCAATGTCAAATTCCACATCCTTTCGATGAAGATCCGCATAACTCTTTTGTCGATCTTGTGCCATTTGTATATGTTATCGAATTGTTTGGATCTTCTCTGTAGTCATTCGTACCAACTCTGGTCCCAACAACGTTGCTTCTCCCACCTCATCCCAGATTACTGGAGAGCGGCACTTTCGTCCATACAATGCTTCAAATGGAGCCACACCTATACTTGCCTGATAACTGTTGTTGTAGGAGAATTCCACCAATGGTAGGTACTTATCCCAACTCCCTTTGAAATCTAGGACACAAAGTCTTAATAGATCGATCTTCAAGAGTTTGAATAGTCCTCTCTGATTGCCCGTCCGTTTGAGGATGGTATACCGAACTGAATCGTTAATCCGTGCCCATAGCTTTATGCAAGCTAACCCAAAATCTTGAAGTGAATCTTGGGTCACGATTCGAAACTATAGATACTGGCATGCCATGCAATCTCATAATCTCATTTACGTACATACGAGCAAGACGTTCAAGGGAATAAGTCTCCCGTATCGGCAAGAAATGAGCAGACTTAGTTAATCTATGAACAATAACCCAAATCGCATGTATGCCTTGAGAAACCGTGGGAAGACCCGTAACAAAATCCATGGTAATGTGTTCCCACTTCCATTTTGGAATATCAAGTGGTTGGAATGGACCCTTTGGCACTTGATGCTCCGCCTTTACACGTTGACAAGTTAAACACCTCGAGATAAACTTCGCGATCTCTCTCTTCATATTGTTCCACCAAAATGTATGTCGAAGATCATGATACATTTTGGTACTCTCAGGATGGATTGCAAACGGTGTGTTGTGTGCCTCCATCATGATTCCATGCTTCAAGTTAGAATCGTTAGGAACACAAAGTCTGGAGTTGACTCGAAGTATTCCTTCTTCATTGATCCTTGCTTCTAGAATAGCACTTTCTTGCACTTTTTTTGTGAGACCCCAGATTTTATGAATAAAGATTTAATTTTCTGGAAATATATATATTTTTTAATATTATGGTGTGGATTTGAAATAATGTTATAGTTGTGGGTAATATTTATAAATTTTGAAAAGTATGCAAGTTGTTATAAAATATTCGATTGGTCGGAGAATATTCTTTTTGTCAGGGAATATCCGTACGACGACACAATCATTGGTGGACCCCACGATGAAAGTATTATCGAATTTAGAAAATGACATAATTATCTTTTTGTAAAATAACGGCGGAAGTGTTACCGTTAAAACTGTTGAACTACCCGGTAGTAAAAAGTACAGTAATACGTGTGGTTGCATAGTAGCACACGGTGTTGGTTATTAATGCTTACGTGATAAGTCACTCAGTTTTGTTTTATTAGTATTATTAATGTAATAAAACAGAAAAGCTTTTTATATAAAACATAATACTTTTATAAAGTTATTCTATAAATAAAATATATTATATTCTATTGTGCATAGTGTTTTGCATAGTAAAATCTTTTTATATAAAACAGAATATTTTTATAAATTATTCTATAAATAGAATATATTATATTTTATTATGTATAGTGTTGCATAGTATTTTGCATAGTGAAATCTTTTTATATAAAACAGAATACTTTTATAAAGTTATTCGTTTTATTAGATTATAAATAGAATATATTATATTTTATTTAAAAGATTTTGCTTTAAATACGGATCGTCCGATTAAAAGTAAATCAATCTGGACCGTTCATGAATTAGTTACTATGTAGTCCATTCTTCTATAAATAAAAGCTCATTCCTTCATTATTTCTTACGAATTCACTGAAACTCTAGAGAGAGAAACTATAGAGAGAATTCTTCTTCTATAATCTTGAGCGTATTTCTTTAGAGTTTAAGAAAGTTTTGAGCGTAGTACAAGTTTTCTTCGAGTATATCCTCGCCCTACTAGTCGGAATACTCTTCTTTCAAAGGTAAGGGATATTATTTGTCGTACTCGTAAGGGATATTATTTGTTGTACTCGTAAGGGTATTATTTCTTTTCGTATTCATGAAGAGAACTTTCATTATTCCATTCTTTATTATTTCATTGGAATAACTTTTGTATACAACATTTCACCCTATACTTGGTGAAATTCTTCTGATATTCCATTCTTTATTATTATGTTGGAATAACCTGTCTATGCAAAATACCGCATATATGGTGAAATTCTTTTGTTATTCCATTCTTTAATTATTCTGTTGGAATAACCTGTCTGTGCGGTCTATCGCATGCATGGTGATTTCTGTTGTTATTCCATTCTTTATTATTATGTCGGAATATCCTGTCTGTACGTTTAGGCCGGACTGGTTCCATTATTTATTATTTTGTCGGAATATCCAGTCTGTACGTTTACGCCGGACCTGGTTCCATTATTTATTATTCTGTTGGGAATAACCTGTTTGTTCAGTCTATCGCACGTATGGTGAATCCTTCTATTATTCCATTCTTTATTATCCTGTTCGAATACCCTGTCTATGTGGATTACCACATGCATGGTAAATGATCCTTTGTATTCATTCCTTATTAAATTGTGAAAATGATCTGTATACGTGGATTACCGCATGGCGGGTAAAAATCCATTTGCAGTTTCACATATTCTTTTATACTCAGTTGGTTAAAGCTTTGACTTCTATACTCTATGAAATTAGTGGAATATCCTAGACATTTGCGCTTCATCGAGTATCTTTTCATGAAAATATTCTTCTGAGCATTCTTGAATTTTACTCTACAAAGAAGTATCATGTTGACAATTTGGACATTATTGAGTTCAGGATAAATTAACTTATAAATCTTTAAAATTAATTCTTGAACTTGTTTTATTGAATTATTATGTCATTGTCATGATGAGTTATGTTGGTTATTATGTGAACACAGGAAAGTTTCTTAGAAATCACAAACGGTTAAAAATCAGCTTTTGGTGAAAATGAAACATGAAATTCAATTGACCGTATCTCCTGTTATATTTTGAATTTTTGAGTGTGGTCAAGTTCTAGAGTTAGATCTATGAGTTTCCTAACTTATCCAAGTAGAATCACTGGAAAATGTATTGTAGATTTTCGTGTGTACTTATTTTAGCAAATGAGTCAAAAGTTGTAAATTACAAAAAAGCTACTGCCCAGAAGTTTAAAAGGGTATTTTGGCCACTTAAATTGTGAGACAAATTTTGGCCTTTTGGGACATACAAATATATGGTATAATCCTGTCCAAAAATGAGTTCATTCCGACTTAAAATGAGCAAGTTATGACCATTTCAATATTTAGGTTTTTTCGACGGAAAATGCTATAACCGGAGTTCTATAACTTCGATGACCATGAAATTTAAACTGGAAGCTCACGTTAACATGTGTAAGATCCTGCCAAGATTTGGAAATTTATGGAGTTAACCTTGAGGTAGCTAATTTCTTAAGGAATTAATTAGAAATTGATTTTTGAAAAATAGTAAATGAATTTTAAAAATTCCGAAAAAAATATATGTTCATATGGGACTATATTCTGCTTAATCCCAGAAAAGAATAATTTTTGGGACAGATTTGGTATTTTTCATAAAAATGGTTTAGTTACGAACATATGAATTAAATATGTTATTTGAAGTTGAAAAATTGGTAAATAGGATTTTATGGCTTGAAAATCCTATATAAGGTATATGCAGATTTTTGATGAGTAATTTGATTATTGGTGATGAAATCTTATGTGTATGGCATTTTTGAATGATTAAATGCATTATTTGAAAAAGTGTAAACAATTAAATCAAATTGTTTATAAGTTTAAGGAGTGATTAAAATATTGTTATAATATTAACAATATTATATTATGATTTTATTAAGTGATTGATAATGTTTGGATAAATTTAAAGTCTTTAATATTTATCCTTGATTTAGTTTGACTAATGCTTATAATATTATCATCATCCTCATGTTTATAATATAGTGAAAGTTATCTGTGGCATGTAGTGCATAGATGGACTTGGTATGATTATGACCATGGATTATTCGGTATAATCATGGCCATAATGTTACAAATGATGTGGAAAAAGTCCTCATTGGCCCATAGTGCATTGATGGACAGTTTTTGGTATGATTATGGCTATGGATTCTCTTCGGCCAAAGGTGCAAAGATGAATTTTTTATGGCATGATCAGGACCATTGATGTAAACACAATTATCTTTGGCCCATAGTGCATGGATAATTCGTGGTCGTGATACTAAAGAATATCCTTGGCCTATAGTGCAGGGATGATTCGATGATGTGGATTAATTATTGAGCTGAGTCTCAGCAATGAAATATTAATTCATGGATGTGATAATAATGAATATCTTTGGCCATAGTGCAAAGATGATTTAATGATTACGAGCAGGAATTGTGATTTGGTATAACCATGATTTTTGATGTTTCAGGTGAAGACATGTGATGAAAATTATCTTCGTCCTGGTTGCGAAGAGGAATTTAGAATCACAATTGTGATTATGAGTTATTCACATGATCGTGGACGAGAATTGTTGATTGATGTTATAGGGATAAAACATTGTTGGTGAACTTTTAACATAGAGAAGATAATAGACCTTATGGTCTATTTGACTCTTCTAATGGATTGCTCGTTCCGCTGCAACTATGGTTGAAAAGTTTTATTATCTACCATATGTTCTAAATCTCTGATTTATTATTGATGAAAGCTATTGATAATTTAATTATCTTTAGTCATGATATTCTTTACTGGGCTAGTTGTGCTCACCCTTTTGCTTCACAATTCCTTTCAGGTAATAAAAGTGTAGCTGGGTCGAGCGGGGTATTAAGAGGATTAGTGTAACGCTCGAGAATTTCGAATTTTCAATGAATTAAATTTTTATTTGATTATGTGGATTAAATGAATTTTATTGAGTGATTATGTGAGTAAGATGTTCGAAGGTCGTTGTATGACCTAGAATGTGTAGATGTGGTTAGTATTCTGGCTTTGAGCTAGAATTAATTGTTATGAATTATCAAAACGAGAACGAAGGTTTTCTGAGATTGTTTGCGTAAAAACACTATTCATCTGATGATGTTCGGAGCTAGGGTTTGAGATTCTGAGAAACGTGTAATGTTAGAATGTGACGATATTATGGAATATCCAATAATATTTCCGTTATGGCAAACGAAGTTTTCGCCTGCGGACTTAAAACCTAAGGGTTTGTGAAAGAGGTTTCTGAAAGGGAAATGTAATGCGTATAGTCGTTTCGATTATTATACGTAAGGAATATGAGTATTATACTAGTATGTATATAGGTATGGTATGAAGAATAGTACGAAGTATAATACGATTATTATATGAGTATTATACGAAGAGAATACGTGAATAATACGCGTAGAATACGAATTGTATTATTAGAATATGAGCTAAGGATTTTATCCAATCCAATTGGACTTGGATTAATAAACAAGCCCAATGAATTAAGGATATAAGCCCAAGCCAAGGCCCAATATTAGATTGGTTAAAGCCCAATGTTTTTATGTCAAGCCTAATCCAAAAAGTAACCCGCGGGTCGAACCGGTGGGTCAAGGGATGGGTAAAACCTATGGGGCAACCCATGGGGATGACCCATGTGCAAGGTGGGCCGGCCACTTGGTGTGCAAGCCAAGTGTGTCACTTGGTCACCAAGTATTTTGCTTGGTGACAAAGTTATAATTAAGTGAGGAGGTGGTGAATTGGACAATTTTGCCCCTCATTTGGTTTTCTATAAATAGAAAGCTAAGAGTTGGATTTTTGTTGTTTTACAAAGTTTTTCCAACATATTTGAGAGAGAGAAAAGAGCTAGAATCCTATAACTCTTCTACTTCCAAGCAAACCAAAAGACGTTTATCAAGAACGTTAACTACTTCGAAGGTAAATTCCTATAAACCGTAATCTTCATCCTTTTCGATTTCTTTCTCATAAGAAGAATCGTAGATGAGTGGAGAGCGTTTATGGAGAAGATATAAGAATGCCTATTAATAACCAAATCATTGATAGGTCTTGACCAAATAGAAATCCTAAGTTGTTATTTGAGTAAAAACCATAGAAAGTCTTGAAAGTTAACTTAGTTATAATTGAACGTTTTAGAAATCGTTGTAGCTAAGATATGTGTAACTTGATTGGTTAGGATGTAGATATGAAGTCCATGGAGTATTCCATGTAATTTGGCTTAGAGCACATTAGTAACGAAGTTATGACGGACTTTACGGAAATAGACGTTAAACGTCGAAAACGCATAAAGTCCGGATTAAAGGTCAAAAGTTTCCGTTTGACTTGAAAACGTCGGTTTCCAATGTCAACATGTGAGATAATGTAATCAAGAGTCGTTGGCGAAGGAATCATCGCATTCCGACTTATAACGAAGAAAACGAGTATTGAACGGGCGAAAACGTTAAACGAACGCTTAAAAACGAACCTAAAGGCGAATTCCGAGTTAACGGATTTGAAAAGGTGAAATTCTTATACGAACACGTAAAGGATGTAATTTGTGACTTGTAGGAATTCGAATGGGTCAATTCAGATGTAAAATGAACAAATTAGGAAGCTGGGAGTTTCATTAGGAAACCAAATCTGTTTTTTGGCTAATCTTCTTTGCAAGACAGACTAAGACTTGCATGGCATAAAACCGATTACAAAGTGGTGGCGCCATAGCGCCAGACTCTGATAAAAGTACCTTAACTTCGCGCCAATGATGCCACTAAAACATAAGGGATCTGTGCATGCAAATAATGACGTGATGGGAAAAAAGTTGACTAAGTTAGGTTTAGTTCCCTTTTGAATATAGACCTAAAGTAAGATGTTAAAGGTACTTAAAGTACATAATGAGACTTACTTTAAAACACTTATAAGATGTTAATGTAAGAAGAACGGGTAAGGTTTAATGGAAATTAAACGAAGATCACAAATACGTAATGAGTGAACCGTAAACGACATTCAAAGTTGGTAATTAACCATTAATTATCGAATGTCGGCTAAGGACGTAAGAACGTTAATGAAATCTAGAGCTAAGTGCTGTCAAATAATATCACATGGAGTTGTTAGGTTAGGCCAACCACTCCCACACTTGGCAAAATTGTACAAGTTGCTTAAAAAAACACTAAAGGGCATTTTGGATAATTGATTTGTGATTTTAAGGGTATTCTTGTAATCATGCAAACCCTTAGGGTTTGACCCTTAAGGTTTAACCCTTAGGGTTTAACCTTAAGGTTTAGTACATAGCATTTGTAGGATTTCCATTTTTAGGGTTTGCTCAAAAATAAAATTAAATAAATTTTAGTTTCTAAAATTTTGAAACTAGGATTTTCTAATTATACTATACATGAACATTAAGGTTTAGATCATATAATTATCATTGACTTTGCTAATTTGGCAATTAGGGTTTATACTTTTGGTAATTAGGTTTTTATAATTTCTAATTAGGGTTACTAATTATAGAAATTAGGGTTTCTAAAAATTAATATCTCAAAATGTTAATTAGGGTTTACCTAATTATTCATAAAATCATATAATATCGTCACATAATAATCTCGAACTCATAATTGAGTTTTAAATTAGGGTTTAACACTTAAAATTAGGGTTTCTATCACTTTAATTAGGGTTTACCTAATTAATACATTTAATACATGACGTAAATTATATAACACACTTATAAAACAATCTTGTACTCTATTTTGGATCTCAAATTAGGGTTTAACATTATTACTAGGGTTTGGTCATAATACACCGTAATTGACCAACCATTATCAATACGGACATACAATACATATTTATAGCACTGAAAAATCAAAATATAATTAATATTATATTAATATCCTCATACCTTGACAATAATCCAAAATTAGGGTTTGGATTCCATATCTGATTTATTCTTTATATTTAACCTTAATAATTAAGGTAAAATAATTAACTTAATAAACTGTACTAAAATTCATATAATAAAATAATTATTATAATTATTATAAAATCACTTCATATATTATTTAAATAATATATGATTATATTTTATGAAAATAATTAATAAAAACATTTCTATCTTAAAATTAATTATTATAAGAATATACTTTATAATAATCAATAATTCTAAAATAAATTTATTTGTAAATATTTTTGTAATAAATATATTTTTATTTATCACATAAATACATATACACATTATCTTGTACAAATCCTCATCCTTAAAATAATAATAATAAAAATTATATGAAAAATTTATGATTTATTTAAATAGAAAATATCGGGTTATTACAGCTACTCCGCTGACAAATCTGACAAGGAAGTCGGTAAAGTATGAGTGGACAGAAAAGTGTGAGCAGAGTTTTCGAGAACTAAAAAGGAGGTTGAGTGAGGCACCTGTATTATCTTTACCAGATGATACGGGGAATTTTGTAGTTTATAGCGATGCTTCGCATAGAAGACTAGGTTGCGTGCTTATGCAGCATGACAAGGTCATTGCGTATGCGTCACGTCAGTTAAAGGATTATGAGAAGGTCTATCCTACTCATGACCTAGAAATGGCAGCAGTAGTATTTTCTTTGAAAATATGGAGATTTTATTTATACGGGGAGAAGTGTGAGATATACACGGACCATAAAAGTCTAAAATATATCTTCACACAGAAGGAGTTGAACATGAGGCAGAGAAGGTGGTTAGAATTAATAAAAGATTATGATTGTGATATCTTATATCATCCGGAGAAGGCGAATGTAGTAGCAGACGCGTTGAGTCGAAAGGGTAGAGAGAAACTGTCAATGTTAACGACTCAGAATGAGTTAATAACAGAGATGACAAGGATGGAATTAGAAGTTAAGTTACCAAGGGAAACGAGGGAGATGTTATTTGCAATCGACCAACGATAGTGGAACGGGTTAAGGAAGTAGAGTTGAGTACGGAGGAATGCGAGCGGATGAAGAAGATAATGAAGGATGATGCGAAGACTAAGTATAACCTTGATAAAGAAGGTTTACTTCATTTTGAGGGAAGAATTTGGGTTCCAAATAATTCCGAGTTGAAGGAAGAGATTATGTGTGAGGCTCACAGTTCGAGGTACTCGATACATCTTGGTAGTACTAAGATGTATCAAGACCTTTGTCAGAACTTTTGGTGGCCGAACATGAAGAGGGAGATTGTAGAATATGTTAGTAAGTGCTTAACTTGTCAGGAAGTTAAGGCTGAAGACCAAAGACCGAGTGGACTGATACAACCACTGGAGATTCAGGAGTGGAAATGGGAGCATATCACCATGGACTTTGTGGTGGGACTTCCAACGACAAGAAAGGGATACGATGCTATTTGGGTAATAGTGGATCGGTTAACTAAATCTGCTCATTTTCTACCAATAGGAGTTAGGTATAATTTAGAGCAATTAGCTAAGCTTTATGTCAAAGAAATCATTTCTAGAAATGGAGTGCCTGTTTTGATTGTGTCTGATCGTGATCCACGATTCACGTCGAACTTTTGGAGGAGTTTGCAAGAGCAAATGGGAACACAGTTGAGATTGAGTACGGCGTATCATCCACAGACGGATGGGCAAAGCAAACGGACAATTCAAATGCCAGAAGATATGTTAAGATCTTGCATTATGGATTTCAAAGGGAGTTGGGACGAACATCTACCGTTAGTAGAATTCGCTTATAATAATAGTTTTCACGCTAGTATAGGCATGCCGCCTTACGAAGAGTTGTATGGACGAAAGTGTAGAACACCACTTTGTTGGGATGAAGTAGGTGAACGTTGAATGTTGGGACTTGAGATGGTACAACAAACAGCAGACATGGTAAAGCTGATAAGAGCTCGATTAGTAGCGGCTCAAGATAGACAACGGAAGTATGCAGATCCTCATCGAGAGAAGAGGGAGTTTGAAGTAGGGTCTTATGTCTTTCTAAAAGTATCGCCTTGGAAAGGGAAGATACGTTTTGGAAAGAAAGGGAAGTTAAGTTCGAGGTTTGTAGGACCTTTTGAGATTTTAAGAAGGATAGAGAGGTAGCTTATGAAGTAGCCTTACCTCCGTAAATGGAAAGAATACACAATGTGTTTCACGTTAATACGTATTTGCGTCCTTATAAATGGGACTATAAGCATGTAATAGAGTATGAGTCTATTCAAGTAGAAAAAGACTTAACGTATGAAGAACTTCGATTGATTATTGATAGGAAGGAACAAGTCTTGAGAAATAAGGTAATACCTTAGTAAAGGTAATTTGGAGTAACCACGAAAGGTGAAGAAGCAACGTGGGAACTCGAAAAGTAAAATGAAGGAAAAGTTTCCTCATTTGTTTATGTAAGAATAGCGAGATTAAGGGGATGAGAATCCTTATAAGGGAGGAAGAATGTAACGTTTTGAGAATTTGAATTTTCAATGAATTAAATTTTTATTTGATTATGTGGATTAAATGAATTTTATTGAGTGATTATGTGAGTAAGATGTTCGAAGGTCGTTGTATAACCTAGAATGTGTAGATGTGGTTAGTATTCTGGCTTTGAGCTAGAATTAATTGTTATGAATTATCAAAACAAGAACGAAGGTTTTCTGAGATTGTTTGCGTAAAAACACTATTCATCTGATGACGTTCGGAGCTAGGGTTTGAGATTTTGAGAAATGCGTAATGTTAGAATGTGACGATATTATGGAATATCCAATAATATTTTCGTTATGGCAAACAAAGTTTTCGCCTGCGGACTTAAAACCTAAGGGTTTGTGAAAGAGGTTTCCGAAAAGGAAATGTAATGCGTATAGTCGTTTCGATTATTATACGTAAGGAATATGAGTATTATACTAGTATGTATACGGGTATGGTATGAAGAATAGTAAGAAGTATAATACGATTATTATATGAGTATTATACGAAGAGAATACGTGAATAATACGCGTAGAATACGAATTGTATTATTAGAATATGAGCTAAGGATTTTTATCCAATCCAATTGGACTTGGATTAATAAACAAGCCCAATGAATTAAGGATACAAGCCCAAGCCAAGGCCCAATATTAGATTGGTTAAAGCCCAATGTTTTTATGTCAAGCCCAATCCAAAAAGTAACCCATGAATCGAATCCCAGGTGAGTCGAGGATGGGTAAAACCCATGGGGCAACCCATGGGGATGACCCATGTACAAAGTGGTAAACCACTTTGGTGTGCAAGCCAAGTGTGTCACTTGGTCACCAAGTATTTTCCTTGGTGACAAAGTTGTAATTAAGTGAGGAGGTGGTGAATTGGACAATTTTGCCCCTCATTTGGTTTTCTATAAATAGAAAGCTAAGAGTTGGATTTTTGTTGTTTTACAAAGTTTTTCCAACATATTTGAGAGAGAGAAAAGAGCTAGAATCCTATAACTCTTCTACTTCCAAGCAAACCAAAAGACGTTTATCAAGAACGTTAACTACTTCGAAGGTAAATTCCTATAAACCGTAATCTTCATCCTTTTCGATTTCTTTCTCATAAGAAGAATCGTAGATGAGTGGAGAGCGTTTATGGAGAAGATATAAGAATGCCTATTAATGACCAAATCATTGATAGGTCTTGACCAAATAGAAATCGTAAGTGGTTATGTGAGTAAAAACCATAGAAAGTCTTGAAAGTTAACTTAGTTATAATTGAACGTTTTGGAAACCGTTGTAGCTAAGATATGTGTAACTTGATTGGTTAGGATATAGATATGAAGTCCATGGAGTATTCCATGTGATTTGGCTTAGAGCACATTAATGCTTGAAGTTATGGCGAGATTTTATGAAATAGATGTTAAACGTCGAAAACGCATAAAGTCCGGATTAAAGGTCAAAATTTGCCGTGTGACTTGAAAACATCAGTTTCCAATGTCAACACGTGAGATAAGGTAATCAAGAGTCGTTGGTGAAGGAATCGTCGCATTCCGACTTATAACGAAGAAAACGAGTATTGAACGGGCAAAAACGTTAAATGAACATCTAAAAATGAACCTAAAGGTGAATTCCGAGTTAACGGATTCAAAAAGGTGAAATTCTTATACGAACACGTAAAGGATGTAATATGTGACTTGTAGGAATTCGAATGGGTCAATTCGGATGTAAAACGAACAAATTAGGAAGCCGAGAGTTTCATTAGGAAACCAAATCTGTTTTGGCTAATCTGTCAAGACTGACTGAGACTTCGTAGCATACTCAAAAAAACGATACAAAGTGGTGGGCGCATGACTCCGGACTTCGGTAAAGTACCACTGCTTAACTTCATGCAAATACCACTAAAACATAAGGGATGCCATGCCTTAACGGCAAGATGGGGAAAAAGTTGACCAAGTTAAGTTTAGTTCCCTTTCGAATGTAGACCTAAAGTAAGATGTTAAAGGTACTTAAAGTACATAATGAGACTTACTTTAAAACACTTATAAGATGTTAATGTAAGAAGAACGGGTAAGGTTTAATGGAAATTAAACGAAGATCACAAATACGTAATGAGTGAACCGTAAACGACATTCAACGTTGGTAATTAACCATTAATGATCGAATGACGGCTAAGGACGTAAGAACGTTAATGAAACGTAACGAAGTATAGAGAGTCGAATCGACTTTAATAACAGAGTTAAAACAAGTAAGACATAGAAGAGAAAGAAGTTGGTTAGAACCGTAAAGTGAGTTTGTTTGATAACTAATTACAGTGTGCTATGTGAATGTATCATGTAGATCCTGTAAAGACTGAGAATAGTTGGAATATATATTCGAAGACTCTTGAAGGCAAGTCTTTCTTAACTCTTGTCTGACCTTCGAGTTAGTCAAGTTTTTACGTGATGCATGGTATACAATGCATGAATGGTAAATAGAAAAGAGTCGATGCCTGTTTTATCCGGGCTAGACAAGTATTGAAGGATAGATTGAATTGTTTACAAGTCTGTTGATATAGAATTGTTAATGCTATCCTATGCCAAGTATTTGGTACGGATGAGAAGGTAAGTTTGTCTATGAACAAACAAAAATTTTTTCCTCGATTATTCGATGGGCACGCGAGGTTGCCAAATATTAAAGGTAAATACGTTTAACGTAATAGTGTTGATCAACATAGAGTACAATAGGCTGATCACCTATAAGTGCTCTTAAGTAAAGATGGGTGGATGGCCTTAGTGCCGAATATCCTTTTCAACTATGAAAACGAAAAGAGTATGTTCATGGTCTATTGACCGGTTCATCATTCCTAAGCTATTATATATGCTCTGGAATTGTTGTAGTAGAAGTATTAGTCAAATGATTCAGAATGCTTCATGAATAATTTTTCTGATATTGATATAAAGCATGTAATTATTGATGTGATATTCATATGTTTTGTTGTTAAGACTTGCTGAGCTAGTTATGCTCATTCTTGCTTGAACCATATGTTTGCAGCTAAAGCCGAACGAACTGAGAGTTCTATGAGAGATAAAGGAAAGGCTAAGATGGACAATTAATCATCCTGTAATAGACTAGTATATTTGTATGTAATGTACTTATGAAGAACAACGAATGTATTCGTTTATGAACCTGGGAAAGGATTTATTACATATGTAATACAAAGATAGTAATTACACTCATTTTGTTATTATTTCAATGGAATGATTGTATGAACTGTAGTATCGTGGAGCACCATCTGTCGGGTTGGAAGATACCCGGATTTGGGGGCGTCACAATTAGAACGGTGGTCTATAGCTGTTGAGGTTCTCCCTAAATAGTATGAAAATAATTTTATTGAGAACTTTAGATAAGGGTGTCGTATTGTATACGTCATTTAATATTTAATTTTGGTGAACTGAATAGGGTGAGGTGAACCCAACTTTGAAATGGTGTTTTGCCACTATCATACAAGATGTCTAATGATATACAACCTCGTGTTATCATAAGACAGGGTTGTGCGCATCAACTTGCTGAGTATATCTACGGGCACTACCTATATGATCTTGGAGTTTATTTGAAATATAATATTCACTTGGAGACAGTGGATATAGTTATATGTCAAGAGAAGACTCACCATTGGAAAGAAGATAATAGTAATCTTCTCGTTTATCTTTGGGGTCTATTGGGTCAACCAAGGATAATTCTGTGGAGATATGATATCTATTATAACCTAGACGCATGGCATCCCATGTACGAAGGTTTCCTTGAGCACTTCCCAAAGATTTTAATTTCTAAAACAGTATTTGACTATAATTTTATGCAAAGTACCATTGTAAGGTTGTGGTCGAGGCACCATGAGAGTTAAATACATTTGTATTAAAACTCACGATTAAGCGTGGTCGTATTATATATCTGACGGTTCAACGATTAATATAAATGAAGTTGTATTTGAATTTTGTACCATGTATCTGGCGACTCAGAATGGGTGATGTATACCTAATTTTGGGGGCGTCACATTTGGTATCAGAGCTTAGGGATATGGTCGCTGGTGGAGATAAGAGTCTAGAACTAGGAGGGGAGAGACGAGTTATATACTTCGCTAGTGTAAGACTTACCTAAGCTGAAATTGTTTACTTGATAAGTTGACAAATTGTGATATGTCAATTAACCTTTGTTTTGAAGCTATATTCTAGAATGATATCTGAAATACAGGAGATGAGAAATGGGAAAATCATGATAGCGAGGAAATTACCGGGAAGGTGCAATCTGAAAAGAAAGCAAGGTATTCTCATTCCTTCAAATATCAGGTACGTACGTAAATTTCGAGGGCGAAATTTCATAAGGAGGGGAGATTGTAAGACCCCAGATTTTATGAATAAAGATTTAATTTTCTCAATTTTTTTAATATTATGGTGTGGATTTGATATAATGTTATAGTTGTGGGTAATATTTATAAATTTTGAAAAGTATGCAAGTTGTTATAAAATATTCGATTAGTCAGGGAATATTCTTTTTTTCGGGGAATATCCGTACGACGGCACAATCATTGGTGGACCTCACGACGAAAGTATTGTCGTATTTAGAAAACGACAGAATTATCTTTTTATAAAATAACGGCGGAAGTGTTACCGAATTAAAAGCTGTTGAACTACCGGTAGTAAAAATACGATGTCTGGCGTGGTTGCATAGTAGCACACGGTGTTGGTTATTAATGCTTACGTGATAAGTCACTCAATTTTATTTTATCAGTATTATTAATGTAATAAAACAGAAAAAACTTTTTATATAAAACAGAATATTTTTATAAAGTTATTCTATAAATAGAATATATTATATTCTATTGTGCATAGTGTTTTGCATAGTAAAATCTTTTTATATAAAACAGAATACTTTTATAAAGTTATTCTATAAATAGAATATATTATATTTTATTATGCATAGTGCTTGCATAGTATTTTGTATAGTAAAATCTTTTTATATAAAACAAAATACTTTTATAAAGTTATTTGTTTTATTAGATTATAAATAGAATATATTATATTTTATTTAAAAGATTTTGCTTTTAAATCTGAACCGTCATCGATTAAAAGTAAATCAATCTGGACCGTTCATGAATTTGTTACTATGCAGTCCATTATTCTATAAATAAAAGCTCATTCCTTCATTATTTCTTACGAATTCACTGAAACTCTAGAGAGAGAAACTATAGAGAGAATTCTTCTTCTATAATCTTGAGCGTATTTCTTTAGAGTTTAAGAAAGCTTTGAGCGTAGTACAAGTTTTCTTTGAGTATATCCTCGCCCTACCAGTCGGAATACTCTTCTTTCAAAGGTAAGGGATATTATTTGTTATACTCGTAAGGGATATTATTTGTTGTACTCGTAAGGGGTATTATTTCTTTCGTATTCATGAAGAGAACTTCTGTTATTCCATTCTTTATTATTTTATTGAAATAACCTGTATACGCGGTCTACCTTATACTTGGTGAAATTCTTCTGATATTCCATTCTTTATTATTATGTTGGAATAACCTGTCTATGCGAAGTATCGCATACATGGTGAAATTCTTCTATTATTCCATTCTTTAATTATTCAGTTGGAATAACCTGTCTGTGCAGTCTATCGCATGCATGGTGATTTCTGTTGTTATTCCATTCTTTATTATTCTATCGAAATATATCATGTGCGTATGCGCTTTTACATGGGACACGGTTCCATTATTTATTATTCGCGCCGGAATATCACGTCGTGCATTCTATTTGGACTGGTTCCATTATTTATTATTCATTGGGAATAACTTTGTTTGTGCGATCTATCATGCACACGGTGAATCCTTCTCGTTATTCCATTCTTTATTATTACATTGGAATACCACATACATGTGGATTATCACATGCATGGTAAATGATCCTTTGTATTCATTCCTTATTAAATTGTGAAAATGATCTGTATACGTGGATTACCGCATGGCGGGTAAAAATCCATTTGCAGTTTCACATATTCTTTTATACTCAGTTGGTTAAAGCTTTGACTTCTATACTCTATGAAATTAGAGGAATATCCTTGACATTTACGCTTCATCCAGTATCTTTTCATGAAAATATTCTTTTGAGCATTCTTGAATTTTACTCTACAAAGAAGTATCATGTTGACAATTTGGACATTATTGAGTTCAGGATAAATTAACTTATAAATCTTTAAAATTAATTCTTGAACTTGTTTTATTAAATTATTATGTCATTGTCAAGATGAGTTATGTTGGTTATTATGTGAACACAGGAAAGTTTCTTAGAAATCACAAACGGTTAAAAATCAGCTTTTGGTGAAAATGAAACATGAAATTCAATTGACCGTATCTCCTATTATGTTTCGAATTTTTGAGTGTGGTCAAGTTCTAGAGTTAGATATATGAGTTTCCTAACTTATCCAAGTGGAATCACTGGAAAAGGTATTGTAGATTTTCGTGTGTACTTATTTTAGCAAAGGAGTCAAAAGTTGTAAATTACAAAAAAGCTACTGCCCAGAAGTTTAAAAGGGTATTTTGGCCACTTAAATTGTGAGACAAATTTTCGCCTTTTGGGACATACATATATATGGTATAAAGTACCTCCTGTCCAAAAATGAGTTCATTCCGACTTAAAATGAGCAAGTTATGACCATTTCAATATTTAGGTTTTTCCGACGGAAAATGCTATAACCGGAGTTCTATAACTCCGATGACCATGAAATTTAAACTGGAAGCTCACGTTAACATGTGTAAGATCCTGCCAAGATTTGGAAATTTATGGAGTTAACCTTGAGGTAGCTAATTTTTTAAGGAATTAATTAGAAATTGATTTTTGAAAAATACTAAATGAAATTTAAAAATTCTGAGAAAAATATATGTTCAATACGGGACTATATTCTGCTTAATCCCAGAAAAGAATAATTTTTGGGACTGATTTGATATTTTTCATGAAAATGGTTTAGTTACGAACATATGAATTAAATATGTTATGTGAAGTTGATAAATTGGTAAATAGGATTTTATGGCTTGAAAATCCTATATAAGGTATATGCAGGTTTTTGATGAGTAATTTGATTATTGGTGATGAAATCTTATGAGTATGGCATTTTTGAATGATTAAATGCATTATTTGGAAAAGTGTAAACAATTAAATTAAATTGTTTATAAGTTTAAGAAGTGATTAAAATATTGTTATAATATTAACAATATTAGATTATGATTTTATTAAGTGATTGATAATGTTTGGATAAATTTAATGTCTTTAATATTTATCCTTGATTTAGTTTGACTAATGCTTATAATATTATCATCATCCTCATGTTTATAATATGTTGAAAGTCATATGTGGCCTGTAGTGCATAGATGGACTTGGTATGATTATGACCAGGGATTATTCGGTATAATCATGACCATAATGTTACAAATGATGTGGAAAAAGTCCTCATTGGCCCGTAGTGCATTGATGGACAGTTTTTGGTATGATTATGGCTATGGATTCTCTTGTTCATACGCATCAGCTACATGTCTGTAGCTTGAGCAACTTTAACTTTATCAATTAAAGTCGGTTCTACTTGTATGCTTGATATCATCACGTGGGTACTTGGAGCCTTTATCTCTATCTCCATCCTTTGCAAGTCATACAAAATGGGCCTTTGTGTTAACAGCATTACACTTGTACCCGCATATCATCTTCTACTCAATGCGTCAGCTACCATGTTTGTTTTTCCAGGATGGTATTGGATGGTATGGTCATAATCTTTCAATAACTCGAGCTAACGTCGTTGCCGCATGTTGAGTTCCTTTTGGGTGAAGAAATATTTGAGACTTTTATTGTCTGAATATATTTCCACTTTCTCCCCATATAAATAGTGCCTCCAGATCTTTAGCATGAAAATGACTGCTGCCAACTCTAGATCATGACTAGGATAATTCCTCTCATACTCTTTAAGTTATCGCGAGGCATAGGCTATGAATTTCCCATGTTGCATGAGAAGACATCCTAACCCTTTGCCCGAAGCATCACTGTAGATAACAAATCCATCTGAACCAGACGGTATTGTCAGAACAGGTGTCGAAATAAGTCTCCTCTTGAGATCTTGGAAACTCATCTCGTATTCATCGCTCCATACGAATTTTGTATCTTTACAAGTCAGCTAAGTTAACGGAGTAGCGATTCGAGAAAATCCTTCCACAAATCTATGATAATAACCAGCTAAGCCCAAAAAGCTACGTACTTTGGTCACCGATTTCGGTTACTCCCAACTTTGTATTGCTTCAATCTTCGTCGGGTCAAAAGATACTCCATGTTTTGACACCACGTGCCCAAGGAATGCTACTGCCTCAAGCCATAACTCGCATTTCTTCAGCTTGGCATATAACTTGTTATCACGAAGCCTTTGCAGTACCAGCTTCAAATGGCGCTCATGATCTTCACGGCTTTTGGAATAGATGAGGATGCCATCAATAAAGACAACAACGAATTGATCCAAATATTCCTTGAATACTCGGTTCATCATATCCATGAAAGCAGCAAGAGCATTAGTTAATCCAAAAGACATTACTAAGAATTCATAATGCCCGTAACGAGTTCTGAAGGCTGTCTTTGGAATATCCTCAGTTTTAACCTTCAGCTGATGATATCCAGAATGAAGATTGAATTTTTGAAAAGAATTGTGTTCCTTGCAACTGGTCAAACAGGTCATCAATGCGAGGTAGTAGATACCTATTCTTGACGGTGACATGGTTCAATTCTCGATAGTCAATACAAAGTCGCATACTCCCGTCTTTCTTCTTTACAAATAAAATAGGAGCACCCCAAGGAGATGTACTAGGACGAACGAAACCGATGTCCAACAACTCATGTAGTTGGACCTTTAACTCATGAAGTTCAATAGGAGCCATTTGATATGGGGTTTTAGAAATGGGCTTTGTATCAGGTTCAAGGTCAATAAAGAATTCAACTTCACGTTCTGGGGGTAGACCGAGAAGTTCTTCAGGAAATACGTCAAAAAATTCTCTAACAACAGAAATATTATTCAAATATGACGTGTTTTTGTTCAAGTCTATGACATGGGCTAAGAAAGCATGACATCCATTTTTTAATAAGCGAATAGCTTTATGGCTTGATATGACAGTGATTGACCTTAGAGGTTTGGTTGCTTGAATTCGCATAACAGGTTGGTTAGGAATATGAAAACTAACAACCTTACAAAAACAATCAATTTTAGCATGATGAGTGGTTAACCAATCAATCCCTAAAATCACATCAAATGCAAGTATTTTCAAAGAAATAAGATCAACAGGTAATGTGATGGTACCAACTTGGATCAAACAAGATTTATAAACAATGGATGCAATGAAAGTTTCTCCTAACGGAGTCTCCACAGATAAGAAGTGTAATTTCTCCGGAGTCAAGTTTAAACGTTGAGCAAAAGTAGGAGAGATAAATGAATGGGTAGCACCGGTATCTAATAAGGTATAAACTTTGCAAGAATTTACGATTAGCTTACCAGTGATCACCTCGTTTTGGTTCCTCACATTTTGACCAGTCACAACAAACGCCATTCTAGGAAACGTTGACTTTGACATTTCTGGGACAGCCTTTTGAGTCACCATCCCCACTGGACTTGGTTTCGCTACCGTACAATCTCGAGCGATATGTCCTTCCTTTCTATAATTATAGCATACCTTGAACTGTTGTGGACAGTTTGGGCTGATGTGTCCCTCTTTTCCACATTTATAGCATACGGCCGGTGGTCGTTCTCCTCCCTTAAAACCGATTCTTCTTTGGTCTTTGACGTCTTCACAAGTGTCATTGTTGAATCTCCTCTTTTAAAATCTCCCCAGACTCGCTTCTTCTATTTTCATGGTCACGATTACCACCAGAGTGGTTACCGCTTTTGTCCGAATGTTCTCCTCCTCGCTGGTTTTCATTGCTCCGATGACTACTGCCACCGGTATGACCCTCGTTATGGTCCCTCGGTTAAACGTACTCGTTATCTTGCTCTAATAATTGACCCCTATTGACAACATCTCAATATAAAGAAAATTTATGAGAGATAAGATATTGCCGAATCTCGGGTTTTAAACCTCTCAGAAACATCCTCGTCATTCGTTCCTCATTCTCTACCAAATGAGGTGCAAACCTGGATAACTCTGTGAACTTCACCTCGTACTGGGACACCGTCATGTTGTTTTGTTCTAATCTAATAAACTCCACCTCCTTCATATGGTGAATACTTTCAGGAAAGTACTTATCATTGAAAAGTTTCTGAAATGTTTCCCAAGACATGCTGAGTGCGGCAGGCTGAGTACGCTTCACAGATGTGACGCCCCCAAAATAGGTATACAACACCCATTCTGAGTCGCCAAATACATGGTACAGAAAGCAAAATATAACTTCAATAATACAATTGTCGTGCAAAATACGACAACACAAACTGTGAGTTTAAATACAAATATTGTATACTAGAGAGTATACAAACTCAAAAGGAGTCCTCATTACAATTATTCAAACACTATTTTACAGAAATAGTGAGGACTGCTAAAACATCTTTCTAGAACCATCACTCCATACCCCGACTAGTTCCTGCTATGTTCTCACCTCCTGAGAAAAATTGAACAAAAAGGGAAAGGGTGAGCTCAACTAGCCCAGTAAAAAATATTATGACTAAGATAATATACAACAAATTATCGTTAGTCTTCAACATGGAAAAATCTGATAAAACATAATAGACAACAAGTTTTAGATCAACAACTGCAACAGAACAACAATCCATTAGAAGAGTCAAGTAGAGAAAGAATTCTACTATCTTCTAAGATTTAAAAGTCCATCATCAATATTTTATCCCCGTAACAACAATCAATATACATCTTTAATCAAATATCCATCTTTGCACTACAGGCCAAAGATATTCATTTGTATCACCAGTTGGTCATGTTCATCTCAACACCTGTTCATCTTTCCACTATGGGCCAAAGATATTCATTAGGTAATCATTCATCTTTGCACTACAGGCCAAAGATATTCATCAGTTAATCATTCATCTTTGCACTACAGGCCAAAGATATTCAGTAATATCATCATTTAGGACTGAGGATGATGAAAAATATTTTAAAGAGCGAATCCGGTGAAACAAAATAACAAATGTTAGATATTCGTATGACAGTTTATCCAAGATCAATAATACTCCATAATAACCAATTTCGAAGCAAAATTCAAGAATAAAGATCAAAACATGGATACAATCAAAGATAATAACCATAATAGACATCTTGGACAAAAAGAAAAATATTTCATTTTTCGGTGAATAGTGCCATATTCATGAATAGTGTCGTATACGTGAATAGTGCCGTATACGTGAATAGTAACCCTGACACAAAAAGTTCCAAATTTGATAAAAAATTCAAACCAATATTTCGGCATAATGATATTGAAGAAAATAATATCATTTAAGAAGAAATAACATCCCTTACCTCAAAAAGACAGTACTTTTGACTGGAATACTGGATATAGTGCTGAAGGAACTTGCACCGTATAGCAACACTCAAAGTATCTAAATACTCACAAAATACACTCGATAATATAGAGAGAGAAAGAGAGAAAACTTATTTCTGGTGTGATTTTCAATTCTAACTTAGCCCTCTATTTATAGGAAAGTGTTGTTACAATGCAAAGGCAGACTTGACTCGCAACTTTGATGGCTTTACCTGCTACTATTCCCACCCACCACATTTGAAATAAAATTCAGCACATTTCTTCACCAACCACAAGTGGGGCCCACTCAATTCTAGAATTTTCCACCAAAATCATTTATAAACCTAATTTTCGAATCAGTCACCTCTTAAAATTCATAACAAATCATACGTTCATTTTTAACGGTTCAAAATTTGTGGACATATACTCAACTTATATATATCCAAAAATCACAACGGTCCAACGGTCGGATTAAAAATTATAGCTCCTGCAATATATCTCAAAAACCACTAGTTTGATTTTTAATACCTCCAATCCAACAAAATACTGATAAAACACCTCAACATTAGTTCCTTCATTGATAACCACATAAATAAATCCACCATTTATATCCACATAAAATAAATATTTCCTTATCATATAAATCAATAATTAATTATTCACAAATAATATTACAGAATCACAATAATGACAACCAGGCAGTTCCCAGGAAAGTGGGGGCTTTCCAATAAGGATTTCTCCTTACTGGCGTGCAATTAGGTGACCAAACCTCTCCTTGACAGAACTTTCTAGAAATTGCTAATAATGCTATCTAATAATATTATTCCAAATAATATGAATTATTGATCTGATAATGGAGATGATGTGCAGTGACAATTATTGAAACAACAATAATATAAATATCAACGTAGCAATTATTGAATCAATAAAATAAAATATTGAACAGTAACTACTGTGACAATTACTGAGTAGTGCCTTCTAACGTAAGGATCAATAATTCAACAATACTGTGCAATACCATGTGCTACTGTGCAACAACGCGTATTACTGTATTTTAACCACCGGGTACTCCAACAGTGTTAACGGTAACAACTACGTCGTTATTTATAAAAACTCAAACTTATCGTTTTATTCATCCGACGGTTATCCGTTATGGGGCCCACAAATGGCTGCACCATCGTATGAATATTCCCCGACAGAAACAATATTCCACGACCAAATGAATATTCCACGACACAATGAATATTTTATAATCACTTACTTATTTTGAAAATTTTCACATTTCACCCATAACCAAAGTATTATATCAAATTAATACCTTATTATTCACAATAATAAATAAAGGAAATTTGATTTTATTCATGAAAAAGTTGGGGTCTTACAACCTCCCCTCCTTATGAAATTTCATCCCCGAAATTTACGTACGTACCTGGTGTTTCGAAAAGGTGAGGATACCTCGCTTTCATTTTTGATTCCAACTCCCAGGTCATCTCTTCAATAACATGGTTTCTCCATAAAACCTTAACTTGTGGTATAACCTTAAATGCGTAGGACATGCTCTTTCCTATCCAAGATCTTAACAGTGTACCTCCTCGTCGTTAAATCTTGACTATCTAAATCTGGTTCTAACTCAATAATGTGGTTCGGGTCTTTAACATATTTATGAAGCATAGATATGTGAAAAACATTATGAACACGAGACATACTTGGAGGTAATGAGAGTCTATAGGCCACATTTCCTATTCGATCGAAGATTTCAAATAAATCGAAGGCTTGAGCTTTCTACTCTTCATCGACTCTTACTTCTAGAATAATGCATTCTTGCACCTTCTTCTTTATATTCATCAGCTCTAGTGTGTACCTTGAGCGGTTTTAACTTTATCAATTAAAGTCGATTCTACTCGTATATTTAACATCATAATGTGGGTACTTGGAGCCTTTAAGTCTATCTCCATCCTTTGTAAGTTATACAAAATAGGTCTTTGTGTTCAACAATATCGCACTCGTACTTGCATACGATCTTCTACTCAACGCGTCGCTTTTCCAGGACGGTATGGTCAGAATAGGTTCCGAAATGAGTCGCATCTTGAGCTCTTGGAAAATCTTCTCGCATTCCTCGCTCCATACGAATTTGTATCTTTCCGAGTTAGCTAAGTTAATGGATTAGCGATTCGAGAAAATCCTTCCACGAATCTCCGATAGTAACCAGCTAAGCCCAGAAAGCTAGATATTTTGATTACTGACTTAAGTTGCTCTCAACTGTGACTCATATCCCAATCTTGGATAACACGTCACAATAGCACCTATTGTTTTATGACTAAACAAATATAGCGTCCCCTACAGAGAGTCTGGCTTTGGTGCATTCCACAAAAGGAAGTTACTAGATAGAGGCTTGAGTACCAACTCTTGTAGTTGGGTTTTTAACTCCTGAAGTTTAATAAGAGGCATTCGATAAGAGATTTTAGAAATGGGTTTTGTACCGGGTTCAAAGTCGATACAAAATTCAATATCACGCCTGGGGTATGCGGGGAAATTCTTGAAATCGTTAGGAAATTCACTAACAATGAAATATCATTCAAATCGGCGTATTTTTGTTTAAATCCATGAAATAGACAAAGAAAGCTTGACATCCGTTTTTCAATAAACGAATGGCTTTATGGCTTGATATGAAAGTGTTTGACTTTAATGGTTTGGTTGCTTGAATTCGCATAACAGGTTAGTTAGGAATATGAAAACTAACAACCTTACGAAAATAATCAATTTTGGCATGATGAGTGGTTAACCAATCAATTCCTAAAATCACATCAAAAGCAAGTATCTTTAAAGAGATAAGATCAACAGGTAATGTGATTGTGCCCATTTGGATCAAACAAGATTTATAAATCGTGGATATGATAATAGTTTCTCCTAACGGAGTCTCCACAGATAAGTCAAAGTCTAATTTCTCCGGAGTCAAGTTTAAACGTTGAGCACAAGCAGGAGAAATAAAAGAGTGGGTAGAACCGGTATCTAATAAGGTATAGACTTCAAAATAATTTATAAATAACAAACCCGTGCTAACTTCGTTCGGGCTACTCGCTCTAGGAGAAGTCACGAAAAACACTCTTCTTGAAACCACCAACTTTATTTTGTCCGTATCCACCTTTGGTGCCACCGTCCCAACTGGACTTGATTTCGCTACAGGACAAAATCGAGCTATGTGACCGTCTTTTCCACAACTAAAGCATATCTTGGAAAGCTGTGAACAGTTTGGACTTATATGTCCCTCCTCTCCGCATCTGTAGCATCTAACTGGCAGTCGTTCTCCTCCCCTAGAATTTATTCTTTGGTGTTGGTCTTTGTGCTTAGACGTCTTCTTCCGTCATCGTTAAACCTTCTCTTCTTGAAATTTCCACTTGAATCATTTCTTCTATTATCTTGGCCATGATTACCACTAAAGTGGTTACCATTTCTGGAATGATAATTTCCTCCACGATGGTTATCATTGTTCCGATGACCGTTGCCACCGGTACGATTTTTATCGTGTTGTTACTCGTTATCCTTTGGTTGGACTGGGTCATTATCGCGCTCCAATAACTGAGCCCTATTCACTACATCTGAATATAAACAAAGTTTGTGAGAAATGAGGTATTGACGTATTTCAGGTTTCAAACCTCGCAGAAACATTTGCATCATTCTCTCCTCATTATCAACCAAATGGGATGCAAATCGGGACAACTCGGCAAACTTAGCTTCGTACTGCGACACGTTCATATTGTTTTACTCCAGCTTGATGAACTCAACCTTCTTCATGTGACAAATACTTTCGGGAAAGTACTTGTCATTGAATAGTTTCTGAAACATTTCCCAAGACATGATGAGTGCGGCTGGCTGGGTACATTTCACAGACTCCCACCAGTAGTCTGCCTCACCGCGGAACATAAATGTGGCGAATGGAACCTTCTGTTCCTCCGTGCATCCCAAGACATCGAATATCTTGGTAATTTGCTTGATCCACGTTTCCTCCTTGATAGAATCCGGCATTCCCTGAAATTCTGGTGGTCCCAACTCTTTGAACTGCTTGGCTGTAACAAGCCGCGCATTGCTAGTATTTCCACCCGTATTTTGTGCACGAGTCTCCCTCGTCTGGTTTTGCATAAACCGCAAAAAGCTTCTAAACATCCCATCATTCATCATTTGTTCGGTAGCGTTGTTTATAGGAGGAATATTGCCTTCTTGTTGCACGTTCCCCTAGTTTGTAACTAAAGGTTGTTCCACAGTCTCATACACTCCATTGTTAACGTTCTCAGCAGCCATTCTTAAATACTACCATAAAATAAGGGTTAATTAAACAAATTAACATATCACATAATATCCCTATATTATGACTGACCAACAAATAAGCTTAGATAGGACACACTAACGAAGGATTTACTCATCTCTCCCCTCCTAGTTCTATTCCCGATCTCCACAGAGACCATATCCCTAAGCTTTGATACCAACTGTGACGCCCCCAAAATAGGTATACAACACCCATTCTGAGTCGCCAAATACATGGTACAAAAAGCAAACTATAACTTCAATAATAAAATTGTCGTGCAAAATACGACAACACATATTGTGAGTTTAAATACAAATATTGTATACTAGAGAGTATACAAACTAAAAAGGAGTCATCATTACAATTATTCAAACACTATTTTACAGAAATAGTGAGGACTGCTAAAACATCTTTCTAGAACCATCACTTCATACCCCGACTAGTTCCTGCTATGTTCTCACCTCCTGAGAAAAATTGAACAAAAAGGGAAATGGTGAGCTCAACTAGCCCAGTAAAGAATATTATGACTAAGATAATATACAACAAATTATCGTTAGTCTTCAACAGGAAAAAATCGATAAAATATAATAGACAACAAGTTTTAGATCACAAGCAATGCAATGAACATCAATCCATTAGAAGAGTCAAGTAGAGAAAGAATTCTACTATCTTCTAAGATTTAAAATTCCATCATCAATATTTTATCCCTGTAACAACAATCAATATACATCTTTAATCAAATATTCATCTTTGCACTACAGGCCAAAGATATTCATTTTATATCACCGATTGGTCATGTTCATCTCAACACTGTTCATCTTTTGCACTACGGGCCAAAGATATTCATTAGGTAATCATTCATCTTTGCACTACTGAGCCAAAGATATTCATCGATTAATCATTCATCTTTGCACTCTGAGGCCAAAGATATTCGATAATATCATCATTTAGGACCGAGGATGATGAAAAATATTTTAAAGGAACGAATCCAGTGAAACAAAATAATAAATGTTAGATATTCGTATTACAGTTTATCCAAGATCAATAATACTCCATAATAATCAATTTTGAAGCAAAATTCAAGAATAAAGATCAAAACATGGATACAATCAAAGATAGTAACCATAATAGACATCTTGGACAAAAAGAAGAAAAATTCATTTTTCGGTGAATAGTGCCGTATTCGTGATTAGTGCCGTATACGTGAATAGTAACCCCAACACAAAAAGTTCCAACCTGATGGCTTTACCTACTACTATGCTCACCCACCACATTTGAAATAAAATTCAGCACATTTCTTCACCAACCACAAGTGAGGCCCACTCAATTCTAGAATTTTCCACCAAAATCATTTATAAACCTAATTTCCGAATCAGTCACCTCTTAAAATTCATAACAAATCATACGTTCATTTTTAACGGTTCAAAATTTGTGGACGTATACTCAACTTATATATGTATAACATATCCAAAAATCACAACGATCCAACGGTCGGATTAAAAATTATAACTCCTGCAATATATCTCAAAAACCACTGGTTTGATTTTTAATACCTCCAATCCTACAAAATACTGATAAAACACCTCAACATTAATTCCTTCATTTATAACCACATAAATAAATTCATCATATATATCCACATAAAATAAATATTTCCTTATCATATAAATCAATAATTAATTATTCACAAATAATATTACAGAATCACAATAATTATAACCAAAGGTTCCGGAAGAGGGGCTTTCAATAAGGATTTCTCATCTTGGTAGCGCAATTAGGTGACCAAACCTCACCTTGACAGAACTTTCTTGACATTTCCAATAATGCTATCTAATAATATTATTCCAAATAATATGAATTATTGATCTAATAATGGAAATGATGTGCAGTTATAATTATTAAAACAACAATAATATAAATATCAACGTAGCAATTATTGAATCAATAAAATAAAATATTGAACAGTAACTACTGTGACAATTATTGAGTAGTGCCTTCTTACGTAAGGATCAATAATTCAACAATACTGCACAATACCATGTGCTACTGTGCAACAACGCGTATTACTGTATTTTAACCACCGGGTATTCCAACAGTGTTAACGGTAAAAACTATGATGTTATTTATAAAAACTCAAACTTGTCATTTTCTTCATCCGACAGTTATCCGTTATGGGGCCCATAAATGGCTGCGCCGTCGTACGAATATTCCCCGACACAATGAATATTTTATAACCACTTGCTTATTTTGAAATTTTGCACATTTCACCCATAACCAAAGTATTATATCATATTAATACCTTATTATTCACAATAATAAATAAAGAAAATTTGATTTTATTCATTAAAAAGTTGGGATCTTATAACAGACTCCCACCAGTAGTCTGCCTCGCCACGGAACATAAAGGTGGCGAATGGAACCTTTTGTTCCTCCGTGCATCCCAAGACATCGAATATCTTGCTAATTTATTTAACCCATGTCTCTACCTTGATCGGATTCGGCTTCCCAGTAAATTATGGTGGTCCCAACTCTTTGAACTGCTTGGCCGTGACAAGCCGCGCGTTTCTATCATTTTCACCCATATTTTGTACACGAGTCTCCCTCGTCTGGTTTTTCATGAACTGTAAAAAGCTTCTAAACATCACGTCGTTCATCGTCTGCTCAGTGGTGTTGTTTACAGGAGGAACATTATCGGCCTGTTGCACGTTCTCCTCATTGGTGAGTAAAGGTGTCTCCACGGTCTCATTCATTCCACTGTTAATATTCTCACCTGCCATTCTTAAATACTGCCATAAAACAAAGGTTAATTAAACAAATTAACATATCACATATTAACCATATGCTCCGACTGACTAACAAATAAGCTTATGTATGACACACTAGCGAAGGATTTACTCGTCTCTTCCCTCCTAGTACTATTCCCGATCTCGCTTGAGAGACCATATCCTAAGCTCGATACCAACCGTGACGCCCCCAAAATAGATATACAACACCCATTCTGAGTCGCCAAATACATGCTACAGAAACAACTACAACTTTATTAATACAACTGTCGTGCAAAATACGACAACACTTAAACTGTGAGTTTAAATACAAATATTGTCATCTAGACAATATTCACGCACAAATAAGTCCTCATTACAATTATTGATACACTATTTTACAAAATAGTGAGGACTACTAAAACTACTTCTAGAACCATCATTCCACACCCTGACTAGTACTCGCTACATTTTCGCCTCCTGAGAAGAAAAAAATGGAACAAAAAGGAAAATGATGAGCTCAACTAGCCCAGTAAAGAACATTATGACTAAGATAATATAGAACAAATTATCATTAGTCCTCAACATGGAACAATCTAATAGAATACAATAGACAACAAGTTTTAAATCAATATTCGCAGCGGAAATAATAATTCATTAGAAGAGTTAAATAAAGAATAAAATCTATTATCTTATATATATGAATTTAAAAGTCTATCGTCAATATTTTATCCCTGTAACACCAATCAACATATATCTGGAATCAAATATTCATCTTTGCACTACAGGCCAAAGATATTCATCAGTTGGTCAAGTTCATTTAAACACCTGTTCATCTTTGCACTACGGGCCAAAGATATTCATCAGAAATCATTCATCTTTGCACTACTGAGCCAAAGGTATTCAATAATATCATCATTTAGGGTCGAGGATGATGAAAAATATTTTAAAGAAAAGCGAATCCGGTGAAGCAAAAGAACAAATATTAGGATTAAGTATTACGGTTTTATCAAGTTCAATAATACTCCATAATAACCAATTTTGAAGTAGAATTCAAAAATAAAGATCAAAACATGGATACAATCAAAGATAGTAACCATAATAGACATCTTGGACAAAAAGAAGAAAATTTCATTTTTCGGTGAATAGTGTCGTATTCGTGAATAGTACCGTATACGTGAATAGTAACCCCGACACAAAAAGTTCTAAATTTGATAAAAAGTTCAGACCAATATTTCGGCATAATGATATTGAAAGAAATAATATCATTTACGAAGAAAATAACATCCCTTACCTCGCAAAGACAGTACTTCTGACTGAATATCGGATATAATGCTGAAAGAAACTTGCACCGTATAGCCACACTCAAAGTATCAAAATACTCACAAAAATACGCTCGATATTATAGAGAGAGAAAACTTTAGATTCTGGTGTGATTTTCAATTCTAACCTAAGCACCCTATTTACAGGAAATTGCTTAGAACATCAAAGCAGAAAATTTAATAAAATATTAATAGTATTTATTTAAATTCTTACGCCCACCTTGACCATCTGAATTCAACCACCAATAATGACAAAAACAAAAAAAACATTTTTGTTATTAAAAATAATTAAAACTTTCAAAAATCAATTATTTCAGAACTACGGAACTTCAATAATTCATAATAAATAGCCCTTTTATCAGAAAAATTCAAACCTTATGTCCTTTTTATAGGAAATTTCATTCTCTACAACTTTGCAGAGGAAAGTTTTTCCAAATTCCAAACAGAAATTGACCGAAATCCACATACAGAAGATTTTACTGACTATAGTTAAATTTTAGTCAAGAAATGGGCCTACAGACATGTTTAACATGTTTTAAATAAATTTTGCAACAAAAATACCCTTCCTCCTCATATATTCATATATCTCACATTCATTGTAAAAATATCACCATTATTATATTATTAAAATATAATAATATATTTAAATGAATTATTTTATCAAAAAAGATAAAATATCAATTTTTCAACAATTGTCACTTTAAAATTTTCTCCATCTATATCCACATAAAATGAATATTTTTCTTATCATATAAATCAATAATTAATTATTCACAAATAATATTACAGAATCACAATACTGGCAACCAGGCCATTCCTAGGAAAGAGGGGGCTTTCAAATAAGAATTTCTCCTTACTGGCGCGCAATTAGGTGACCAAACCTCTCCTTAGACAGAACTTTCTAGACATTGCCAATAATGTTATCTAGTAATATTATTAAAATAATATGAATCATTGATCTGATAATGGGAAATATTGTGTAGCGATAATTATTAAAACAACAATAATATAAAATTTTAACGTAGCAATTATTGAATCAATAAAATAAAATATTGAACAGTAATTACTGTAACAATTATTGAGTAGTGCCTTCTTACGTAAGAATCAATAATTGGTGCAATCTTTATCTGCTCTTCGCGGCAACAATGTGTATTCTCGTGTTTTAACCACGGTATTCCAAGCGATTGTTACTTGGTAACAACTACGCCGTTATTTATAAAAACTCATACTTGTCGTTTTCTTCATCTAATCGCTTTCCGTTATGGGGCCCATAAAAGGATGCGTCGTCGTACGAATATTCCTCGACAGGAAGAATATTCCACGACCAAACGAATATTCCCCAACAATAATGAATATTTTATAACCACTTGCTTATTTAAAATATTTGCGCATTTTACCCATAACTAACCACATTAATCAATTCAACCCTTACTATTTCAAAATAATAAATAGAGAAATTCAATTTTATTTATAATAAGTTGGGGTCTTACATCTCTTTTAGGAGAGTAGACGTTTAATTGACGTGGGTTGACCGTTGACCTCTTTGGTTCATTGAGTAGCTTGGTGAGGCGGTTATGAACTCTACGATTTACTTTGTTAACTCAACGATCATCTTTTGAGAGATGCTATAGTGGATGGTTTTGACATTGATCCTCATCTTGAACTTCATGGCTTGACCACTGTTGTATCACATACAAGTTTGGGAACTGAAGTTGTGAGATGCTTGCATGATATCTTTCCAAGCTGTATTCGAACTTATCTCCTCATAATTTGAATGTTTGAGCAATTGTCCCTTTCTTCCAAGCTCCTCATGAGCTGAAGTATCCTCTGGTAAGACTGCAATCATAGAGTCTACTTCTATGATCGCTGAGGTTGCACTACGATTGTTGAGGTTGCATCATGATCGTTGAGTTCTCTTCAAACTCTACTCTACGATCGTTGACTGTCTTGGTCCTTGAGATGAACTTGATCAAGCAATCCTTCTGGGTTAAAGTAGCTCTGGAAGGGACAACCTCTCAGAGTGAGCTCAGGGTCAGGTTTGTCCCTGAGGTGCTTTCTAGATGAAATACTTTAGAAGTGATTTGCACTGATATCTCATTGACCTTTTATGGTGGGGAGGTCATCTACCAACTTTAGACAATTGCATTTTCTGTAATCGTGGTGTTCTCTTGTTCTTACACTACGATCAGATGTTTGATCATAGGCACTCCACAATCTTGAGTTGGGTGGCTGATAGGTTATTAGTAGTACATTTTGAGACGTTCCTACTGACTATGGATCTTCATTTGGTTCATCAGCCACAAAGTTTTGGGACTTTGTAGCTAGTACATTACTTCATAGAATATCTCAGTGTTGTTGTTCCTTAACAGATCACTGTTCCCCCATGGTTGATTTTGTCCTTTTAGTAAGGTGTGATTTCCTTTTCTTCATGTGTATTAGGAGGAATCCTTGCATCTCTCCTTCTGACTGGAATCACCACTGACAGTCAAATATGTTTACATCATAGACATGGATATCTTCAGGACTGACCATTTTACGATCATTTGACACCACTACGAACGTCGTCTTCTTTTACAGTTTGTACTTGTGGAGTTCTGCTCCCGTAGTGAGTTCCTCATGATTGATGCTCGATGATCCTCTGATGTGAGCTTCCTCGAGGATTCTTCTCATGTGACATACTTTGCATCATTGAGCATATAAGACCCTTTCCATCTTTGGTTGAATGGCCTGCTTCATATATAAGGATCAGCAGCCATGTGAGATTTATGTAGATTAGCTCAGCAGGTCTTCAAGGACAGGCTTTGACATATAGGAATTTTATCAGAATCATTTTTGAACAGTCTTAAGCCTTCTGCTGGTTAAATCTTTCTTTGACTGAAGTCTTTTGCTTCATCATTCCATAGTATGGTCAGATAAACCAAGTACCTGTAGGTGAGATATATTTCTATTTTGGTACCCATAGTTAAATGGGTCCTGCCAGGTTAGTTTCAAAAACCATATTCCTCATATATTAGAATTAACATCATATTGGTCACCAACAATCAGATTCATGCATGCAGCTAATTTGGATATTACATTTTGAGATGCATGATGATGAGTGTGTGTAAGATTTGCCATTTTAATAAAACAATTTTTTTATTTGATGGTTTCATCATTTGCTTGGTTTTGTTCACAGAGTTTAAATGTTCACAGAGTGAGAATCAACACTATTACTTATGTGTATTTGGTTTATTCATAGAGGTGATCAGTTTCTACGAATCCTCAAGATACTCTTTAGAACTGATCATACTCTGAATGTTATCAAACACTTAGAACATAGGTTTGTACATACATACTAACCCATCAGCAAAGATTACTCCATATAGAATTGATTCAACCTTTGATATGCTTATGACCTATTTCAGATTTCTTTCAAGATGTCATCTTCAACCTAAAACTATGATGGAGAGAAAGTTTGTAAGCATTTGAGTCTCCAACCTCAGTGTACTTTCTCTTTTCACCTTTTTAGGTAGATTATGATTTCTTGACAGGATACTATTATAGTGCATAAGGAGGTGTAATATGATGTATATAATTATATTAGTGAGGAACCGTACCTTTTTACTGTCAGTTTCTTATCAGTCATTTAGCTTAGATATACTGAGGTTAGGCATTGATGTGCATAGTTTCTCATTTGCTCCTGACGGCTTGTTGCTCTAGTTGACCTTTAATCAATCAGTTATGGTCTTGAAGATGTAAGCAAAGGGACTCTCAGCATCCTTAGTTCTTTGACATCTTTGAGTTCATAAGATTTACATCCAGCTGCTGGTTGGCCAGACACATGTTTGAGAAGTTCTTCTTTCTTCTCTAGATAAGCATTTCATAGCATGTATGGCCTTTTCATCTTTTCAGGCTGGTGGATGTTTGACTCTTTTGAGCTTTTTCGCCTGGTCTTCTGACTGCAAGATTGACTGCAGGCAATGATTGGTCTTGTTGATATGAAAATCAAGAACATGGACCAATCTGAGCAGCTTCGGGTGTATATTCACATTTACCTATACACAATATTTCCAATGTGTGAACTCATCTGCTTATAACAAGTGACTTACTATTAAACTAAGTTTAGAACAATGTTTGTGCCTGGTATCAGACTTAAAGCGATTAGCTTTTGAATGAGAACCTCCTTTGATACCAATTGTTAGTTCCCAGTAGGCACAATAGATCTAGAAGGGGGGGTTGAATAGATCCTTTTTAATTTTAAATACTTTTCAGGTTTATTTTGTATAGCTAATAATTTAGTATATGACAAACATAAGAATCTTTTCAAGCACAGCGGAATAAGTAAAAGATCCCCTTCATTAATATATTCATAATCATATATACATTGTTCTTAGAGTTAGTTCGGTTGTAAGCAGTTAAAACATACATAGCAGTTATAGCAGTTAATGTACATAATATAAATGACATAAGGTAAAAGACACAAGGGGTTTTAAGTGGTTCAGAGACTCAAGCCCCTAATCCACTCTTCTTCTTTCAACTAGCAGGATTTCCACTAAGGAAGGGCAGCACCCTGAATCACTAAGATTCCTTCAAGGCCAGTAACCTTGGGACTTCAGTTCACTAATAACTCTTCAAGGCCAGTAGCCTTGGAACTTCTCTAGTTCCCTAGGAACTCTTCAAGCCTAGCATGCTTGGAACTTCATTTAGTCCCTCCAGATAAGGACCCCTCAGGCCCTGGCTTCTTGTTGTTATTTGATGTTGTTGTTGGTGTTGAGCAGCTAAGATGTCTTTAAGCTTGATCATCTTTTGTACTTAGCAGCTTGGTGTGATCCGCTTTGCATTCTGCTTCGAGTCTGGACCACATCTTCTTTGGTGCAGCTGATCTTCTTTTGTTCTACTCATCTTCATGTAGTGTCAGCTGTGAACCATCACCATTCCTTGAACCCTTCTTAACATGTTGGCAGACATGGTTCTGCACTTGCTCTGTTTCAGCTTTAGGTTCATGGTGAATCATGGAGTGGCTCTCAGGATCTGCCTTGTGCTTTGCCACTCTTCTGAAGGCTATTGTTTTGTCCTTCTCGGCTCTTAGGTTGGATGAAAATTTAAGTGGCATTCTCATCTTGTTGAGTGAAGCTTTGGTCTGTTCAAGTCCTTCATCAATGTTGCTTCACTTCCACCTTCGTAGTCTCACTATCACTGAGACTTGTTCTGTTTAAGCTCAGGTGAAACTCTTAGAGTCAACGTTAGCAATCTACCAACTCAACGATTTTGCAACATAGCAATAATCAGCAACTCTTGATCGTTGAAGCTCTGTCTTACTTATACTCCTTTCCAATCTTCTCGTTGAGAAGTAGTCGTTGAAAGATTTTTGAATTGCTTCACAAATCTCGAGTTATTTGGTGTAGACTGTAGATGTGACATGACATCCCCTTTTCTGACCTTCTGACACTGCAGTCTACTGTTTCACCTACCATGTAAGAGATGTCACTTTGATGTCTTGGGCAGGTCGATGACTTTATTTCCTCCTTCTAATTTCTCGATCAGAGGTTGTCCTTTTGCATCGATGCTCTAAATAAGCTCTTGTCCGAATATCAATCTTTAGATTGAACCATTGCCAATGCTTCAATCTTTAGTTAACCGAACTCTACGATTCTGATGCACATCTTCTTGGACCTGATCGTAGTGTCTTGTTGAATGTTGCTCATAGACTGGTGGAGTCAACACTACGTTCCTGAAGAGTGTTCACTAGATCTTCAATGTAGAACACCTCTTCCTTCTTCTTGTCTTGATGCTCCAACACTTACATTTTGCCTCATTTGTTCTTAGATCTCGATGGCTTGACTCCTTGTTCTGGTCCTTTCTGAATAGCAAGACACTTCATATTTGTGGTATGTCTAGCTCGCTTTCTCCTTGTGATCTCTCGTTCACTTATCATCAATGGACTAACCCATTGCTTAATCACTTTAGCCTTGTTCTTCAGAGGCTGACTAGTATCATTATGTACACTCCATCAGTTCCTTCTTTGTTTGGCAAATACTACGATCTTGGTTGCTTTCAAGATCGTTGTCTTCTATTTACTTACTTGACTCTGCGCACTTTGCGACTTTCTTTTTGTCGATTCTTGAAGTCTTCTTATGATCAGCTTGTGGAAGACTTCATCTCGAATGGCTTCACAACTCACTCTGGATGTCGATTGAGTTGGTGCTTGGATCTTCTATTGGCTTACATGCCATTCGTTGAGTGCCCTCTGGTTTCCTTTAGGTGGGATGTAACTTTGCAGTACTAAACAGAGGCTTCGTTCCTTTGGGTATTCTGGGAGTGCTCATGTGCTGAGAATCGTGTTTGCTCTACGATTCTTCCTTGGTGTTGTGAGTACATCTATTGAAGTCTTAGTTCTACACTCTACGATTCATCTTCGGCTGTGTAGACATTACGACTCCGAGATCAAATCTTGACAATCTACGATTTCTTTTGTTGTGCTTGTTGTCTTCATCTGATTTGGCTATAGTACGATCTCTGCCTCGATTATGATTAGTAAACTTTACAACTCTGAGTATAGTCTACGATTCTTGACTTGGCTTTGGCAGATGCTTGGTCGGCTCGTATGCAGGCTGTCTCTACGATTCTGACCATGACTTCCTCAACAGACTACAGCTCCGAGGAAGTTCTACTCGACACACTACGATCCTTCCTCATCTCTCCTGGCAGTCTACGAACTCCGCGTTCTACTTTTTTGCAGACTACGATTCTACCTCGATAGCTCTCGAGTTTTCCTTGACTCTCCTAGAAGACTACAATTTCTGGTGCAGTGCTTGACGATCAGAAAAGCTTATATACTACATCATAAGATCAACCTAACATGCTTGATCTTTCTATATTTATAGTCCTTATACATCATTTCTTTTTAAGGACTTTACAAAGCTGTTTTTTGCTTATGTAGGATCAACCTAACACATTTGATCAAGTCATTCTAAGTCCTTGTACATATGTTTCTATTATCTATCAAAGGACTTTACAGCTTTTCTTAATTGCATGTATACTTGCATATTCATTCATATATATATCATAATAAAATCATATGTAAATAGGAATATCATTCACATGTTTATTCCTGACATAAGGTACCATTGTAATGTGTTGTGGTCGAGGCACCATGAGAGTTACATATATTTGTATTAAAACTCACAGTTTAACTGTGGTCGTATTTTGCACGACAGTTGTATAAATGAAGTTGTCAGTAGTGTATTTTCTGGCAATCTAAGATGGGTGATGTATATCTATTTTGGGGGCATCACATTAGATGTTGTTGTTTGTTAGTTAAAGTTGTGTAATAAGATGTCATTTAGTGATCTGGGTTGTTAGATCCCAGATGCATAACATCAAAGTGTTAGAGTTTATGCCCTAGAGGCCAATTATTTGATATAATTACTTAACATTTTGATATTATATGTGATTGAATAAATGAATGATTTTATTATGGTTTTATTTATTGCGTTATATAAATGTTAATATAGTAAAATTCCTTAGAATAGTGATACAATTTATATAGTTTCAAGTATGTGACTTGAACATGAGATTATATAATTACAATTAGTATCATTGCTCTTAAATGTCCCTAGTCGAGTACCATTGTTGATAGGACAACAATGATGCATTGAGACTAGTATGTGGATTGACTGATGACTAAATCTCATTGGTAATAAATATATGAGATATTAAGTCAATGCATAGGTATGTGTTAGAGAACGATGTACTAGACAGACCCACCATGAGAATTCTACGTGGAACATTATGCAAATTGTCATTAGCGATTCTCATAGTGACAATGATGTAATGGTCCTCCGACCTGAAATCACTATATTACTACACAAGAATTTATGTAATTTGATATCATCAAATGTCACCTTTAATAGGTTGGACTATAAAGATGATTATTGGGTACATCATGAATCGTGTGAGGAATATGAGTGATCTAGATGGAATTTAACCCTCCTATATATTAGGGGTGATATCCATAGACCTCTTGATTGAGTAGGACTATGAAATGCATGGCCATGCTCAAATAGTGATTTGTTTCATATAGTCTACTCATTGATCAAGAAAACTCAGATTAAATTATGAAGAGTATGACATATTCCATGACTCGAGTTTAATCTAGGATGTCAAGGTTAAAAGGATTAAATTACATTAAAACATTAGCCACGAAAAGGTTGTATCGAATCATCGATCTTATTATTACTTGGGTAGAAGTGATGCATTACTAGATGTCACTCACTGTTTATAATTTTATAATATGATTATAAAATTATTGCCAACGTAATAATAACCTATAGGGTCACACACATAGAACGTAATTTAAAAGGGAATAAATTTAAATGTTAAGGATTTAAATATATTAATATGATTAATATTATTTAAATCGCGAATTTAAATTAAAAGGATAATTTGTATATATATGTATATTAATTAAGTAAGACTTAATTAATATATATATATATATATATATATATATATATATATATATAAATTCATATTTTATGAAATTAGGTTTTGATTTGATTAATTCCTTTTAACTACTATATATATGATATATAGCAGCTACTTAGGGTTACATAATAATTAAAAAACCTTAGCCGCTCTTAGAGAGAGACTAGAGAGAAAACAATTTCATAATCGTTCCTTTGGTGGCTAGTACCGCAAGTCCCTCTTATTGCGAATCGTTCGACGTTTAGATGCGGCGTTAAATGTGGATGAACCGTAGAGACGTGGTTCTAATTGGATTGCGTAAAGGATTCGAAGCTATTTCAAAACTTTTCATAATCGGTATAATATCTAAACCAGTGAATTAATTTCAGTTTCGCTTGGATCATGTTTTGGGTTTCGGAATTTCTTTGATTATTTTTAAATTTCCGCTGCGTTTTTGTGCCGAAAACCCAACAGTGGTATAAGACCTACTTACGAAACGATTAGTTCAGATAATGTGTTTAATTATTTTCGATATATATGATATGTGATGATACAATTTTACCGGTCTGAAATTGATTATATTGTTTTCGATATATATGATATATGATGATACAATTTTCTTTGAATCATTAATTAAGTATATGATATTACGTAATCGACATATTACGGTATTATGAATATCGGTAATAGATATGCAAGTATATGATGTTACATTAATTGTATCTTATATGGCGTAATAACGATATACAACTTATGTTCTAATTGGATTAGAAGTATGCGATTGATTTAATATGATTAATTAAAACTGGACATGTATGATATGTACAGTGTATTGTTATTATGACTATTTTGGTGGATTAAATATATGATTTCAAAGCTGCTTTTGAGGAGATTCAGTATGGAAAAATTCTACAATCTGATTGTAGTTCAAATTTTTTTCCAATTGGATTACCGCTGAGGGGAGACCCCTTGGACCCCCGTCGTGGCATACGATGGTCGTGTCCTTATATGTTATATATAGTTTTCTTTAATTATATATAAATTGTTATGTGCTTATTGTGATATGCATGGTGCACAGTTATGGCCTTTTGACCCATAGGTTAGTGGTTTTTGGTTTTGAAATATGGCTTGTATGTCGTGCCTTTCTATAAATTCTAATGTAATATTCTCTTCTCATCTAAATCCCCTCGAATGTAACTCGAGATTTCTTTATGTCATGTAATAATCTGTAATTGATGAAGATGTCAAGATGGAGAACACAATGGAAAGATGATGATGGAGAGGAGGCACATGCTTGAGGAAGATTCATGGAAACTATTTATTTTAAGATCTTTTACCACCTTAGATTGACCTTCAATCTTTCATTAGCTTGAAAAGATTGACAATGGATTGGGCCATAACTGTGACACATTTAATTTTGCACTTTATTTATGATTGTATGCGATATGATATGATAAATAATGTGCATTCTTAATAAGATTAAAATTGGTGAGATCTAAATTAATTAATAAAATCCCTCATTAAATTATTAAGCCTAAATCAGATGCCTTCCAATGAATAACACTCATCAAGACCTTGATCAATAGATGTAGGTTTGCCAAAGCAAAGTACCCTATTTATCTAGGTAAGATGCGATAGGATAATTGTGATATCCAAACTGTTAAAATCATTGGGCCCGACTTAACTAAGTTATCTCAATAGGATTGTGGACTTAGAGGCATAGAGTTTGGTAGGTACCATTAGGTGGACTAGAAACAATTGTTGTTTACCAAACTATCTAGGAGTTATATATGATATAATTGACAAAGGGTTCTCTACCTAAATAATTATGTTTTGAGAGAATAGCCAAAGCTAACTTAAGGCATAATGAAATATGGATCTTGGCTCACTAGAAAGATTTAATAGAAAATGCTTTCTGAATTAATTGTGAGGGCTATTAATTTGAATAAAATAGTGGGAGGTATATTTTGAATGTACTATTATCAATTACATAATATCAACTCTGTAATTTGACTTATTATTTTTGCACTTATAAATTGTAGATATCAATGGCAAACAATAACAACACAAATAGTCTTTCATTACGATCAGTCCTTGAAAAGGACAAGCTGAGTGGAATTAATTTCCTTGACTGGCATAAGAACTTGAGGATTGTCCTCAAACTAGAGCGCAAGCTTTATGTCCTTGATGGGCCCATTCCTGCAGCACCAGCTTTCACTGCACCACGTGTGGAGCATAATGCTTATAATAAGCATCAAGATGATGCTCTAGACGTGAGTTGTGTCATGCTAGCAACCATGAACGCTGAGCTTCAGAAGCAACATGAGTTGATGGATGCTTATGAGATGATCGAGCATCTCAAGAAATTGTTGAAGGGCATGCTCGACAGGGAGAGGTATGATACAAGCAAGGCGTTATATCCTTTGCAAGATGGGTGAAGCGTGATCCGGTTGGTCCACATGTGCTGAAAATGATTGGGTATATTGAGTACCTTGATAGGTTGGGTTTTCCAATAACTCCGGAAGCCCAAACTGATCTTGTTTAACAATATTTGAATAACAGCTACTCTCAATTTGTTATGAACTATCTTATGAATGAAATTGAGAAACCCTTACTGAGTTGTTGAGCATGTTAAGAACTGCCAAGAACAACATAAAAAAGGCAGGACCCGCTCCCATAATGATGGTGCAAAAGGGGAATGCTAAGGGAAATTGGAAAGGCAAGAAGAAGATAGGTGTAACGACCCCAAAATAGGTCCAATCCAACCAACCCATTCTGAGTCGTCAACAACATGGTACGAAAAACAACTACAACTTTATTACAACAATTGTCGTGCAAAATACAACAACACATATGATGTGAGTTTGGATACAAATATATACCAACTGTATCACGTCACAATGACACCTTACATAAAGGTATAGTCAAAAACTATTTTAGAAATTAGAATCTTTGGGAAGTGCTCAAGGAAACCTTCGTACATGAGAGGCCATGCTTTTAGGTTATGGTAGATATCATATGGCCACGGAATTATCATTGGTTGACCCAATAGACTCCAAAGAAAAACGAGAAGATTACTATCATATTCTTCCCAATGATGAGTCTTCTCTTGACATATCATTATCTCCACTATCTCTAATTGGGAAATTAAACTCCAAACAAACACCAAGATTATATAGGTAGTGCTTGTAAATATACTCAGCAAGTGGATGAGCACAACCCTGTCTTATGATGACACGAGGTTGTATGTCATTAGACATCTTGTATGATAGTGGTAAAACACCCTTCCAAGTTAAATTCACCTCACCCTCAACATCTATAGACCAAGAATTCTATTCCTTGTTATCCTCGTCAGCTCAACCCGACTACACTTTTATTACCTGAAAGGAATTGTAAATCAAAATGGTGAGCACAACTAGCTCAATAAAGAATATTATGACTAAAGATAAATAAATTATCGATAGCCTTCAAAAATAATAAATCAGAGATTTAGAACATATGGTAGATGATAAAACTTTTCAACCATAGTTGCAGCGAAATGAGCAATCCATTAGAAGAGTCAAATAGACTATAAAGTCTATTATCTTCTCCATATTAAAAGTCCACCAACAATGTTTTATCCCTGTAACATCAATCAATAATTCCTGTCCACAGTCACATGTATAACTTATAATTGTAATTGTAGTTCTAAATTCCTTTTTTCATCCAGGACAAAGATAAATTTCATCACCTGAAACATCAAAGATTATGGTTATACCAAATCACAGTTTATGTTCATAATCCTACTAATAAATTCATCTTTGCACTACGGCCAAAGATATTCATCAACAAGTCATCTTTGCACTACTCTGCCAAAGATATTCATCAACAAGTCATCTTTGCACCACAAAGCTAAAGATATTTATCAGTTGGTCATGTTCACCTAAACACCTGTTCATCTTTGCACTACGGGCCAAAGATATTCATCAGAAATCATTCATCTTTGCACTACAGGCCAAAGATATTCAGTTATATTATCATTTAGGACTGAGGATGATGAAAAATATTTTAAAGAAAACGAATCCAGTGAAACAAAAGAACAAATATTAAGGATTTGTACTTTATACAATTCCCGTTCAAAAATACTTCATAAATAACCAGAGTGGAGTAAAATTCAAGAATGAAGACCAAAACATAGATCCAATCAAAGATAGTATCCAGAATAGATATTTTGGACAAAAAGAAGAAATTTCATTTTTTCGGTGAATAGTGCCGTATTCGTGAATAGTAACTCTGACACCAAAAGATAGCAATTTCACAAAAAACATCATCACGTTTCGTGAATAGTACTCATGAATAGTAACTCGTGAATAGTAACTCATGAATAGTAACCCCGATATGAAAAAGTTCCAAATTTGATAAAAATTTCCAACCAACATTCTGGCATAATGATATTGAAGAAATAATATCATTTTAGAAGAAAATAACATCCCTTACCTTAGAAAGAATAGTACTTCTAACTGGAATACTGGATATAGTGCTAAAAGAACTTGCACCATATAGCAATACCCGAAGTACTAAAATACTCACAAAAATACGCTCGATATTCTGAGAAGTGGCTTGAAGCCATGAAATATGAGATGGACTCTATGTATACTAACCAAGTATGGACTCTAGTTGATCCACCCGAAGGGGTAAAACCAATCGGGTGCAAGTGGGTTTTCAAGAAGAAAACCGACATGGATGGTAATTTACAAACCTATAAGGCCGACTGGTAGCAAAAGGTTAAAAGCAAGTTCAAGGTGTTGACTATGATGAAACCTTCTCTTCAGTGGCAATGATTAAATCCATCAGGATCTTACTTGTTATTGCAGCTTTTTATGATTACGAAATCTGGCAGATGGATGTCAAAACTGCTTTCCTTAATGGAAATCTCCTTGAGGATGTGTACATGACACAACCTGAGGGTTTTGTCAATCCAAAGGATGCTGGAAAGGTATGTAAGCTGCAGCGATCCATTTATGGATTGAAGCAAGGCTCTCGGAGTTGGAATCTTCGATTTGATGAAGCAGTCAAAGAATTTGGCTTTATTAAAAATGAAGATGAACCTTGTGTATATAAGAAGGTTAGTGGGAGTCACATTGTATTCCTTGTATTATATGTTGATGACATATTAATTATTGGGAATGACATTCCTTCCTTACAGGTTGTAAAAACATGGTTAAGAAAATGTTTCTCCATGAAAGATTTGGGTGATGCTACCTACATTTTAGGTATCAAGATCTATAGAGATAGATCGAGAAAAATGCTCGGCCTAAGTCAAAGTACATATATTGATAAAGTGTTGGAACGGTTTAGCATGCAAGAGGCGAAAAGAGGAAACTTACCCGTAACTCATGGTGTAAAGATCTCTAAGGCCCAATGTCCTAAATCACAAGATGATGAGGAGCGTATGAGAAAGATCCCTTATGTTTTGGCAATTGGATCTATCATGTATGCAATGATATGTACTCGTCGGGATGTCTCGTATGCTTTGAGAGCATGACGAGATACCGATCGAATCCGGTGAAGGTCATCGATGGCCGATCAAGAATATCCTCAAGTACACGAAAAGGACTAAGGATTCATTCTTGGTATATGGAGGTGAAGACGAAGGCTGGCGGTAAAGGGTTACATAGATGTTAGTTTCGGACCGACAATGATGACTATAAGTCTCGATCCGGGTTTGTGTTTTGCCTTAATGGAGGTGTTGTTATTTGGAAAAGTTGAAGCAAGGCGATGGTGATTCTACAAAGCAGAGGAGGTGAGTATATTCTTTGCTTGCAGTGCGACAAGGAGGCTGTATGGATTAAAAAGTTCATCACTAAACTTGGTGTTGTTCCAACCATTGTTGATCCGGTTGCTCTATATTATGATAATAATGGAGCCATTCAGACGAGCTAAGGAACCCAGATCTCACCAACGATCCAAGCATATACTTAGGCGGTACCATCTCATCCGTGAAATCATTGATAGAGGAGATGTACATATAGGAAGAGTGCCAACAGATGATAATGTTGAAGATCCAATGACCAAGGCTTTGTCGCAGCAGAAGCACGAAGGTCACACTAGTTCCATGGGTATTAGATACATGAGTGATTGGCTCTAGTGCAAGTCGGAGACTGTTAGAGTTTATGCCTTAGAGGCTAATTATTTGATATAATTGCTTAACATTTTGATATTATATGTGATTGAATAAATGAATGATTTTATTATGGTTTTATTTACTGCGTTATATAAATGTTAACATAATAAAATTCCTTAGAATAGTGATACAATTTATATAGTTTCAAGTATGTGACTTGAACATGAGATTATATAATTACAATTAGTATCATTGCTCTTAAATGTCCCTAATAAAGTACCATTGTTGATAGGACAACAATGATGCATTGAGACTAGTATGTGGATTGACTGATGACCAAATCTCATTGGTAATAAATATATGAGATATTAAGTCAATTCATAGGTATGTGTTAGAGAACGATGTACTGGACAGATCCACCATGAGAATTCTATGTGGAACATTATGCAATTTGTCATTAGCGATTCTCACAGTGACAATGATGTAATGGTCCTCCGACCTGAAATCACTATATTACTACACGAGAATTTATGTACTTTGATATCATCAAATGTCACCTTTAATAGGGTGGACTATAAAGATGATTATTAGGTACATTATGAATCGTGTGAGGAATATGAGTGATCTAGATGGAATTTAACCCTCCTATATATTAGGGGTGATATCCATAGGCCTCTTGATTGAGTAGGACTATGAAATGCATGGCCATGCTCAAATAGTGATTTGTTTTATATAGTCTACTCATTGATCAAGAAAACTCAGATTAAATTATGAAGAGTATGACATATTCCATGACTCGAGTTTAATCTAGGATGTCAAGGTTAAAAGGATTAAATTACATTGAAATATTGGTCACGAAAAGGTTGCATCGAATCATCGATCTTATTATTACTTGGGTAGCAGTGACGCATTACTAGATGCCGCTCACTGTTTATAATTTTATAATATGATTATAAAATTATTGCCAACGTAATAATAACTTATAGGGTCACACACATAGAATGTAATTTAAAAGGGAATAAATTTAAATTTTAAGGATTTAAATATATTAATATGATTAATATTATTTAAATCACGAATTTAAATTAAAAGGATAATTTGTATATATATGTATATTAATTAAGTAAGACTTAATTAAGATATATATATATATATATATATATATATATAAATTCAATTTTATGAAATTAGGTTTTGATTTGATTAATTCCTTTTAACTACTATATATATGATATATAGCGACTACTTAGGGTTACATAATAATTTAAAAACCCTAGCCGCGCTTAGAGAGAAAAAAGTTTCATAATCGTTCCTTTGGTGGCTAATCTTTGCAAGTCCCTCTTATTGCGAGAATCGTTAAACCCGGTTCGATGCGGCGTTTAATGTGGATACCGTAGAGACGTGGTTCTAATTGGATTGCGTAAAGGATTCGAAGCTATTTCAGAACTTTTCATAATCGGTATAATATCTAAACCACTGATTTAATTTCAGTTTTGCTTGGATCCTGTTTTGGGTTTCGGAATTGCTTTGATTATTTTAATTTTTCGTTTCATTTTTGTGCCGAAAACCCAACACAAAGTGCTCGAAAATCGAGTTTTTAAAAATCTAGAAATAGTTGAAAAAGTTGTCTGACAGCTTAATGTCAGGGCTTCTAGATCCGTGTGTGTTAGGTGTTATATGTGTTTTATGTTATAGATCTGTAGTATGCCATGTGTACAATGATCTGAAACTGGAATCAAGATTAGATCGTGTCTACATTGCAAGTTATAGGTAGTCAAAGGTCGTTGACCGACCATGACCAACTGGTTTTTGGGCAGCCCAGAAAACCAGAAATGGTCTGACAAGAATTTCTAGGCTTCTAATATTGCTGTTGTTTGTTATTTTGGCCAAGTTGTTGTTGTTATGTTGTAGACTGGTAGGTGAACTACACATACAAGTCAGTAGAACACCTAGATCATGTATAAAATCAAAGATATGGGTGGTCAAACCGGCATTGACCACCAGCCATATGAAGAAATTTGGGAAACCCAGATTTCTCAAGAACATATTTTTGACAAGCTTTTTATGGCCTTGATCTCTCACCTGTGAAGTTTTTAGACTTACCTAATGTTGTATTGTTGTTCCTTGACATCAATACTACAAGTATGAACTATCACTACAAGAAAAAGGCCTATCAGCGACAATTAATATCAGCGACCGCATATGCGGTTGCTGATATTAGTCATAGCGACCGACTTCTATGACCGTAATTTTATCCAGTTGCTAACACAATTTTGCCTCCCAAAATTTTGCAGGAAATATTGGCGCGATGATTTTGTGCGACTACTTGATATCAGCGACCGCATGCGGTCGCTGATAAGTCCATATCATTAAAATTTAGCGACCACATGCGATTGCAAAAGCGATCTTGATCAAACTTAATCTAACGATTATCGGTCATTAAACAAACACGCACGAAAAAAAAAAAAAGAGGGAGCAGATAGAGAGTAGAGGGAGAAAGGGGAGAAGAGAAGAAGGAGAAGAATTAGCCACCCGCCGCCAACACTGCCATTGCCACCACCGCCCACAGGTAACCCTAACTGTAATAATATTTATAGTTTTCTAAATTTGAAGATTAATGTTGAATGTGGTATATAGATTTCTGAATTGGGTGTTATGTAGATATCTGAATTGGGTATTACATAGTTTTCAGCATAATAACCCTAACATTGAAATAATTTTTATAGTTTTCTAGTTTTGATGTCTCTGTGTAATTTTTATTTGGTCAAGCCTTTATGTTGTGGAAAAGAAACTAGAGATGGTTTTTGGTTTCATTTACACTGTGTAAGTTTTATGTATTGAAATAAAACTGGAGATGGTTTTTGGTTTCATTTTCACCTTAACATTGCAATAATTTTTACTCTATGTGTATGTTTTATGTATTGAAGATATAGGGCATGCAATTATTGTGGGTAGTTGTTATGTTCATTTGGTACTGTTAGCCACTGACAACATGAGCTAAACAACATGTTCTTTACTATGAAAAATTGTCTGTCATTCATAGAAACCAAATGATATCAGGAAAATCATCTGATAGAGAATTCACATGCGTAATTCAAAGTTGAGGAAAGTGACTCTTATGTTTTGGACTGTTGTGCAAGATCGTCTATGGGTAATAGTTAGGCTTTTCTTCACATTACTTATGCATAGCAAAAAAAAGTCTCGTATTGTAATGCATTCCATATATAGCAAAAAATAGAGTAAATATGAAATAACAAAACCCTTATATACTCCTTGTAGAGTTTATCCTCACCTTCACCTTCACCTTCAACCTCACTAAAATAAATGATATAATAAATAAACTAAGCAGCATTTAGAAAGTTTTCCATTGCTAAAATAAACTAACTTCAATTTCGTTAGATATTCACTGCTAAAATAAACTAAGTAACACATGCTTAGTTTCTCACCGAACCCATAAAGATATTTATGAACAAAAGCAATATCATACTCTGAAGTTAAAGAACTAAGAGATAAGTGCCCTAATCAGAAGTAAGATAATTGTTTAGCTCATGTGTAAAGTAAAGATAGAAGCTTGCAAAAATGAAAGCGCGAGTTTTTGGAACTCTGAATTTGTAGTATACTCCCGAACTTTTTACTGCTTTAATTTGCATTCAATCGTTATTGTTTTGGTCTTATTATATTGGAAATTTGTATATTTCTCTTGGTTTGTGTCTTTGGGTGCCTAGAAATGACCTTATATACATGTTGTTGTGCATGTGGCTAGTCCATATTATAAGGGAGACTCTGGCAAAACTTTTTTATTGGTCGGGTATTTGCGAACATTTATACTATTAACGAGCCTATTGGTGATCCACTAGAGCCTATTAAGGGAACATTGGAGCCGATGGGGGTGGGCTTGAAAGGCCGCATGAGGAATCACACGAAAATCGCCTTAAGCTTAACCAAGCCAAGCTTGGTTGTTAGCATGGTAAGCTATTGGGGGGATGTTAAGGCAAAATAGGCAGTGCTAGGGAACTGTTAGTGCAACAGAGAAGGTAACTAGACACACTTGGTCAATAAAGAGACTATTTTGGCTATAACAGAAAAGCAAGGTTATTTAACACTTATGTATACAAGAATAAAGCTACAAAATGTTATAGAAGCTATAAATTGCTCAACCAAGTTGTGACTATCCCAAAACATAAATCTGCAGCACGTATACAAGATGATTCTGAATCAGACATTGACACTTGAACAAATGAAATGTATGTTTAGCATTACATGTTTTTTATATCATTGTCATGTTTATGTACTTAACTATTTAAATGCAATTTTTGTTTATTGTCATTTTATATTCATATATATATATATACATGTTTATATCACTGTCATGTTTATTGTCATTTTATATATTCATATATATATGTAATCAAATATAACTCATATATACATCTGGAAATTTGTAATATACAGATGGCTTCTGAAGCAGCGCAGAAAAAGTGCGGCTTGGGTAGGGGACCGAATCATGTGCCCAAGGCCCCTACTAATCAAAATGATTGGATTCTTATTCAGATTCGCTATCCTCTGAATAGCTCGTACGTCCCGCATCATTTATATATAAGCATTTTAGATTTCATTTTGGATGTAAATTGCTTTAATATATCTACTTATCGTTGATGTAAATTGTTGTACACTATAGTGATTTTTCAGATAATAAGATCGTCAAGTGCATATCATATTTGTGTTTACAGAATTGGCCTACACCTGTGATTACGTGGGCGAGCACACCTATCGCCCAAAAGGATGTTGTTTGGCCTGAATTCCAAGTATGTTTTTTTTAATTATGACAGATAATATAATATTCTAATTAAGGATAATTGGTTAGTAATGTTATTGTTGTTGTTTTATTTGCAGAAAAGGTATAGATGGGAGGACGCGCAGGCTTCAGTGATTCAAACATTATTACGGCGAAGAAGTCATTAAATGCACAAGGATAATTTGAACAAAGAAAGACAAAAAGCCCTTCACAATGCCGAGATCGACCATCCAGGCCAGGGTGAGGATTACATGCTGAGCATAGCCCTCGGTGGTGCACCAGTCCATATAAATTTGAGATGTGTGTCCAATGGAAGCCGAGAGTTGGGTAAAAAGACGAAAAAGACTGTCGCCACTAACAGATCCTCGGGTGTACCCGATGGCGAAAAGGCTAAAGGAACATACAAGGGCGGCAGTATTTCACAGTTGTAACATATCACTGCCAGGGTACGTATTTACAAGTTTTAATATGTTTACAATCATGAATTGTAGAAAATATATCACATTTTTACTTAGTAATATCGTGCTATTTTTTGTATAGAAGTCTCGATCTCAAATTGACTATCTATTAATTTGGATGTATGCGTGGCTACCCGTGATGGTCTGCCTGATGCTATCCAGATAACGGTAATGAGTTTTAATAACTTGATCTTGTTTATCAATGTTTACATAATTTATTATTAACTATTTAATTGTTAACATGATGATAGGATACTTATAAGCGTTTATTGAATGAGCGCTATCCTGAAGGCACTCCACATCCTCCTATTGATCAAGATTTGTGGGAGAGGGCGTCTGTTGTGAAGAAGAACTACAATAAACTCCAAGGACAACGACAACGCCCATCCTTTAGTGGCTCAGGCTGTTCTTCTACCCAGTCTTCACAGTCATCGAGCCATCCAGATGTTCATACTCCAGCTGACTATGTGAGAGCTATATGTTAAGATCGAGATCTTCTAAAGATACTGGGCGAGCATCTGGGGGCTCTGAGTCCTGAGGAGTTAATTTGAAGCGATGGCAATGCTGGTATGTGACGAGGACAACATGGGGATGGCGACGAGGTATAAAATCAATTTGTTGTATATATTGTCGTAATATATACTAGTATCAACGTAGTTACTATATTTGTAACTTGTTTTATTATTTTGTTAATTACAGGGTGATCAAGGAGGCGATGATGCTTGCTATACCTGCTTTAGATCAGTTTTGTAGTTATTTGATAAGCTTGAACTTGTATATTCATTCAATTCATATTGGTTTTATGTATGTTACTTAAATAATATTAGATTTGTTTATATTTATTCAATTCATATTGGTTTTTAAATGTTTATATAGTTTATATACTAGTTTGGTGTATGTGTCGGTGGACGATGGACGTTTATATTGTTGTGCATGCTGTTTTATCTTGTTGTGTATGTGTGTTGGGATAAAGCAGGTACAAAACAGGTACAGGTTTTTGGGAATTCTGCAAAACAATAAAAATATGGTTTTCATTTTTTCCAGATCAGCGACCGCTTGCGGTCGCTGAAATTCATTAACGACGACTATACATTTGAGGGTATCAATGACCGCATGTGGTCGACGATAGCGATCATTTATACGTCGACTTTGGCCCTGGACCATCTTGATTTCGACTTAAGCGACAAGAATTTATCATTTCGGTCGCTCATATTTGTGATAACCGGGATTTCGAATAATTAAAATTTTCTGAATAATTTTTTTTTTATTAATATTAATATTAATGATCAATTTTGCAACATGTATCTGTGATACGAGTCTCGAGAAGGTCAATTTGTGTATTGACTAATAAAATTAGAGTAGAGTTGTGCTTAAAAAGATGAGAAACCCTAACCCTAATTTCTGGAAAGGGATTCGACATAAAATATAATTAAAATAATTATATTAATGAGTATGCGTTTGTATTGTTTAGAATTTTGATCAATAATTGATCGGATAAGGTTTAAAATTATAAACCATAATAAGAGATTAGAAACCCTAATCTCAGGATTAGGAAGCCTAACGTACCGTTAGAAACCCTAATCGTATGATGGAAAACCCTAATTTAAAATCTGGGAATCCTAAAACCCTAATTAGGAAACCCTAATCCTAATTGGGAAGCCTAATGTGCGTATTAAACTTTAAAATGATTAGAAAACCCTAATTATATTTTAGTTATTTTAATTTCTATTTTACAAACCCTAATTGTAATTTAGAAATTTTATTTTTCTAATTAAAACCCTAATTCATGGGTTATAAACCCTAATGACCATTTTGACCCTGATTGCTAAATTAGGCTATTTTAATTAGGAATATTAATCACAATTAGCAAGATTGAATTTTATGATTAGGAAATATTAATATAATCATTGAATCCTAATTATAATTTTGGAATATTAATTTTCTATTTTGAAAACTGAAATTCGAAAATCTTAGAAATTAAATTGCAAACCTAAAGGGTTTAAACCCTAAACCCTAAAGGGTTCAAACCCTAAACCCTAACCCAAACCCTAAACCCTAAGGATTTGTGAATTGGACAAGTATGCCATTAAAATTAATTTACAAATGACCAAAGTGCCCTTTTTGAATAATTTAGTAAGCTAACTTGTAGAAATTTCCAAGACTTTAGTAGGTGGCCAACTAAGTTGACAATGTGACTTAAAATATCAGCAATTCAGCCCTTATTTGACAGCTACATCAGATCATACATGCATACAAGTAATATATATTAGATTAGAGAGAAAGTTCATAAAACTTGCTCATTTTTAACTTTGCTCTCACCAACTCTTATTCTCTCTCATACCTCCGAAAATCTAAGTTAGATCAGTCACAATATCAGTCCTTAGAACACCCAAAAATAGATTGGAGAGCATAGATCAAGAATTGGAAAATAAAAGGTATAACCCTAAAATTAATTTTTGATCTTGTATGCTAAGATAGTTTTTGTGTTTAAGTGTTTAATCTTGTGTTATGAGATATTTTTAGATGATCTATGATGATCCATCATAGAACCATAGCATCAAAGTTGGTAAAAATCGAAGTTTTTCAAAACTTTTCTTGAGTTCTAAAGGTCGTCTGACAACGGAATGTCAGGGGTTGTAAATACTTGTATGTTAATGTTTTGTGTTGTTTTATGTTTTGGATCTGTAATTTGGTATGAGGTCTTTAATCTGAAAGTGGTGTTATAGCCATCAGATGTCTAGATGTGTTTTTATTCATGGTCAAAGAGGGTTGACCGAGCATGACCAGTCACTTTCTGGGTAACCCAGAAAGTGTAAAACTGGGTCTGACATGATCTTTGAGGGTTCGGATCTAACATCTGTTATGTTTTTTGTTATTGTTGTTGTAATGAAAGTGTAGCCTGTTGTCTGGCCTATAGCTAAATTCCGTTAGATGCCTTAAAACTTCAACCAATCGAACGTAACAGGTGGTCAAAGTAGTCCACCCAATCTGATTTTAACTTTCTGGAAAAAACCAGAAATTTGATGAACGAAATTTCTGACAAGGTTTGACCGGGATTAAACGGTGATGTTGCTTTAAACATGTTGCTTGACATGTGGACTATATATAGGAACCATGAAATCACTTGAATCATGACCAGAGAAGCGATTTAAGTTGGCTGAAAATGAGACCATGGAACTGCCTGGATTTCTGGGTTACCCAGAAAACCCAGCAGCACTCTGACAGTACCTTTGAAGGGATCGATCTTTCTATCTTGTTACGTTATGACCCTGTTAATTTTTGATAATGGTAGTCCTATATACATATTACACGACTGAAGCCTAAGGTAGCCCAGAACATTCGATCGTGATCATAGCCCGGCCAAAGCGTGACCCCTTGAACACGAAAGGTCATCGGTGTTCTTGAGGCTCAAGAACACCAACAACGGACGCTTTAGTGTATTATAGGCAATTATTAATACGGTTTTGATTTTTTTAATTTACGAATTTAGGTAATTAATTAAAAATAGAAAATAAATTATAAAAATTATTAAAATGGTTTTAAAAATTATTTTAAATTATGAAAAATAATTTTTGACCAATTAGAATATTTTTCTTTAATATTTATAATTATTTAAATATTAAAGGTATTTAATTTATTTTCTTAGTATATTAAATAAATTAGAAGAAAATAATTTAATATTATGAAAAATCATTTTAAATAAGAATAAAGTATTTAAAAATATTTTGAGTTATAAAATGTGACTTTTAATATTTTAAGAGAATTTTCATTAATAATTTAATATTAATGATATTAGATTTATTTGATTATTAAATAAGATAAATAAGATAAAAATTATTTTAATGATTTAAAAATCATTTTAAATAAGATATTAGAAAATATTTTCAATTATAAAATATAATTTTCAATATTTTGGAGAATTCTCATTAATAAATTAATATTAATGATATAAGATTTATTTAATTATTATATTAAATAAATGAATTAAAAATGATTTTATTGATTTAAAAATCATTTAAAAATGAGAAAAATGTTTTTAAAATGTGTTAAGTTAGAATTAATGACTTTTAATATTTTGATAATAATTTCATTAATATTTAAATATTAAGGTGATGATTTAAAAATGATTTTAATTATTTTAAAAATCATTTAAGTAGAATATTAATGATTTAAAAATATTTTAAATTATTAATAATAACTTTAATATTTTGACAAGTATGTTATTAATATTTTATATTATTAAATATTAATAATAATAAGATTATTTGATAAATAAATCATTTAAAAATGATTAAAGTGTTTGAAAAATTAATATAAATTATAATAATTGTTTATAAATTATTAAAAGCTTCTGAAAAATATTATAAACGATATTTGACTTATCTAAAATAATATTGAAGCTTAGAGACCAAGTTTAATTGACAATCAATGTGTTAATTGTCGGATAAGGTGACCAGAACACCGAGAATGGATCGAAGTCTAACCAGACTGAACTAGTTAGACTTGTTAAGTGTTTATATATGTTATAAACACTAATGTGGCTATGTGGTAATGTGCCTAGGAGAAGTTTGACTGTAGAATACAGTGTTACGTGTTATGACTAATTGTGCTAATTGTAAGACCGATATTATTGGTTATAGGTCTTACTTAACGCAGATAAGTTTATTGTGTAGCGATGAGAGTCGCGGAAGGCAAGTTTCTAACTCAACCTTGAGTTATATTCATTCAATTATTATAATGGTTAATTATTGCTAATTATACCATGTCGAGGGAATTTATTGCTGATTATTCGCAGTTAGTGCATGATTAATAATTCAAATTGAATTACTGATTCGAAAAATATACATTCGTAGAATAACTGTTGTTGGATATTCATATTCAGTAGAAGATAGAATTGTGAAGATGAGATAATTCTCATTTATTGTCAAATTATGTTGAGAAATGTCTTAGCTAATTATTCTGGCGAGACGAACATTTGTTAAAACTTGATAAATTCGAGAAAAGAATTCAATTGTTATTGCTAGATCGATGCCAATTATTTCGGCTAGATCGATAAGTAAATAGAAATTGAAATCATTAAATTTTGTTGTTAAATCAAATCTTGATTCTGAGACTGAGAAGAACAACCTTTTATATAAAGGGAACATTTTAGGTCGTATATTCGGCCATTGCACACTGTTAAGTATTATGCATAATATCGGGTATAATAAAGCTGATAACTTGTTATACTTGTAGAGGGGTATGATTTAATCTTTATGGTTATCTGATACGCATGCGTATGTATCAAAGTAAATCTTTAATAGATACCCGAGAAAATAAGTTCAAAGATCTGGTGAGATCACTCAGCATAAATCTGGAAAATATTCCACTTTGTTATTGCGTAGAATTGATTCTTGTTTATTCAATTGAATATCGTAGAAACTTTGAAAGAATTGTACTCTTTCATTATCAGATTATTGTGTTGCCTAGAATTCGAGAAGACTTGTTATTGATTAACAATTTCTTCAGCTATTTTAAAGTTCCCCGAACTTTGGTTTCATTCTATCAAAATAGATAGTCTGTTCTTATTGATTCGTATACATTTATTATATGTTTTAATTTGCGGGGCAAACTTGTTGCTCACCCTTGCTAAATAAAACTTTTTAGCTAGGGACGAAGTTGCAGAAGGTGCACTGAAGAACAAAGACAAAATGTTAGAGTAGTTATAATAAACTTATTATTATGTTATGTTTTTAACACTTTTTGTATATCTAAGGGGTATGTTTGTAATGTTAAGGTTAAAGAACCTGGGATAATATATTAACTATATCAGTTAATGAAATGTATGTTCCTATTTATAATTAAATGGGTAGTTAAATGTTATTTATATTATGGATCGTGAGCACCAAACTCGGGGGTCAGGTAACCCGAATTTGGGGGTGTCACAATATTGGTCGCAGATAGGGCGATCGCTAATAGCGAGCGATCGATGTACATCCCAATGACCAGATTTTTGTCTTGACGACGATCGTGACCATGTCATGATCGGTCACCGATAAAGTGATCATTGATAAACCTTTTTCTTGTAGTGTATTAGAACACATTAATCAAGCCCAAAATCCAAGATTCAAAGAATAGTGTCTGACAAGTTTTGTATGGCCTATATCTCACTGATTTGGTGTTAGATGGCCATGAAATCAGTTTGAGGTTGTAGTGTTACACAAATACTACAATCTTAATCCTATTAAAAATCCAGAAACTTGATAACCAAGAATCTAGAATTAATCAAAGTAGGCACCCTGCAAACTGCGTATGAACATTCTGGGTTTGTGAAGAACACCTATAGTGACAATTTCGTCGCTATAGGGCCCTTTAGCGACATGTAATTTTGAAAATTAATTATTTTAATAAATAAATAGTTTTTAATTATTAAAATTACATAATAAATTTTTTAAAAATTTTTTAAACCCTAAAAATTAGTTTTTATTTATTCTGAATATATTTCATAAATATTTAATATTTTTGGAATAATACTGGTATTTAATTTATTTAGTTATAATATTAAATAAATTATTTAAAAATAATTTTAATACATGAAAAAATAGGAAAATATTATATTATGGTATAAGAAAATATTTTAAGTTATTTTTAATGACTTTTGATATTTTGTGATGAATTTTATTAATAAATTAATATTAATGATAATTAATTTATTTAGTAAATATATTAAATAAATTGTGGAAAATATAATTATTGATTTAAAAATCATATAAAAATGATTTAAGTGTTATAAAAATATTTTAAGTTATAAATTATAACTTTTGATATTTTTCATGAAAATATTAATATTTTAATATTAATAGCAATTCTAGGATAATGAATTTAATCGTTTAAAAATCATATAAATATGATTTTAAGGTATTAAAAATACTTTGATATATTATAAATAAATTATAATATTATGGCATGTATTTCATTAATATTTGATTTTAAATAAATATTAATGATAAAGGAAATATGTGGTATTTAATTCATATAAATAAGATATTAATGATTGAAAATTCATGATAAATGATAATAATTATCTGAAAATTAGTATGAGCTTATGAAAACTATTTTTGACTGATAATATAATTATCTCTGTTAATTGTTAAGTGTTTAGACAGAGTTTAATTGAACTTAAACTCGATATTATCCGACTAAGCCGTCGGGATGTCAGAATTGTACCGAACTCGACTCAAACTGTAAAAGTTTTACTTGAGGTTAAGTTTTATGTGTGTTATAGATGAATAGGATTATGTGATAATGTGTTTAGGTTATTTAAATATTGTGATGATATTATTCTAATTTGTATATCGATATTATTTATATATTAGGTCTTCAGACAAAGTTTATTAAAATGCGTAACGATAATCAACGGAATAGACAAATTTTTCTTAACTCGACCTCGAGTTGTATTATTCAATTATACTTGTGGTTAATCATTTCTGATTTCCATGTCTAAGAATTATTAAATCTCACTATGTGCATAATGCATGTATTCATCAAGTATGAAAGGCTAATCACCTTCATTACCATTCGGTCCAGATATATATGTTCGTTCAGCTATGTAAAATTTGTTCATGCTAGTTCGTAATTATATTGTTGAACTGTAGCCAGCTTTTGTTCAATTCTTTCACTCATGATATATCCTTAATTTAATGAACTTAAACTTGCTGGGAAAACTTATTGCTCACCCTTGCTATATCATGATTAACATTGCAGATTAAGACGAATACGTCGGATACAAGAAAGGCCAAAGCCAAGTTCAGCTTGGGATAATATTTGCAGCTAAATTGTAATAGTATAGTATGATAATAATGTTATATATATTAGATAGGTTATGAATTGTGTATAAGTTAAGGTTACTCGACCTTGGGGAATAGTGTGTAAAGTTCATTGTATAAACAATTTATGTTTATATCTTCCGTAAATAGTAATAGTGGTAGAATGATTGAACTGGATCTGCGGTAATTCGGGACCCGGATTCGGGGCTCCCACAGTTGGTATCAAAGCTGTTGGTTATGAACTGTAGGTAAGAATACCTTAGGCCAATAACCGCAGTAATTAGGATAAGTACTAACTAAAATTAAGTTAGTAAGTTAGTAAGATTCAAAAACGAATCTCGGCGGGTTATAAAAGATACAGAGTTCCCTAACTCTTATAATAGAGGTGAACAGTAGTAATGAATAGATAGAGTCTAAAAGACTAAAAGTACAGTGATAGGAGATCGTAAAACAAAACGATCAAGACATAGAAATGAATCGTAATGTATACGATGAGATCACACCGTGATCTGATAAGGTTATAGCAATGAGAAGGATCAAGCGAATGATTAAAAAGTTTACATCAAGATTGTTGGGTGTCAGTTGTACTATGAATTGGTATAGATTCAAGAAAGGATTATGAATACGGATTAAATGAAATTTGTATGGAGAAGGGAGTTGGGATAATTATTGGAATGTCGGTGTCGTGCTATTTTCTATATGTGTGTTAAGAGGGTGATTCCTTTCTAATGTGTATATCAGATAGATATGGTATAGGTAAAGAATATAAGGTTAAGTACGAGTTCTTAAAACTCATACTTATGATTCGTTTGTGACTCATAATTATATGAAACGTTTATGAACCCCTCGGCGAGTGGACGCCGTAAGTGTGACTAGGACAAGTTCTTAAACTAATATGATGGTGAAAAGTTCATGAACTCATGAGTGTGGTTTGACGAACTGGGAATAGTTATGTGTATTAAGGATAATAGGAATAGATAGATTATTAAGCAATTGATCATTAGTGGAGACATAAGTTTTCCAAATCTTCTAGCTATGCTAGACTCAAAATTTTTGACATCAAGCTAAAAACGCACTATGTGCTTTTTGAAATGAATTTTTATTCTCAACTCCTGTGACCATTGTGTATGAGTGGACTTCGGGCCACCTACACCTCGTTACCTGTTGAGATGATAAAACAGATTTGTAATAATTTTTGACTGGTTTAAAGTATAGTCTATGCTACTTGTTTCGGCTAGACGATAATTATTTAAAATATCTAAAATATTTTTATTTATCACTTATATATCATGTAACATGGTGCAGAGATGATAAAAAGTTTATAGAGTTATAAATACAGGAATTAGTGTTGAATTTGATCTAAAATCGTTATTCCACTATTGTATGATGTGTTATGACTAAGTCACTCGATGACGACATCCTCAAACGGGCTGTTAATACAGTACGGCATAATGATGTCATTTTTAAACAATTTTCAAAATTTTAATTTGCCAACGAGGTTTTGGCTACACGCATTCATATTTTGATTGAAGTTAATTATTGATATGAGTCCAAGCTATTCGATTCGGCTAGACCAACTTTTATGAAAACTCTAAGCGTTATTTGAAAATTTTTCTCGAACCAAATTATTTTGGTGCGGATTCCGATAAAGACTGAGGTAAGAAAAAGTTTATGCGCCCAAGGCGGATACAAAAAATAGATCAGACCAGCAGTACGTTATAAGTACAGGGCATACCGAGCTAATTACTCACTATGTCCGTAAGTTATGATGGTTTGCAGATCAATTTTCATATAACCTTTGTGAAAATGACAGACAATTGTCTATATAACTCCTCAGGAATATTTGAAAATTTTTACCCTTATGAGGAATGTATTGGGTAGCATGTGATGATGAGAATGAATGGTGAATGGTTCAGGGTGTAAGGTGTAACGTATAAGGTAAATTTTGGGGACGAAATTTTTAGAAGAAGGGGTGAATGTGACAACCCGAGAATTTGGATATTTATAAAATCTTAAAAGATTTAATTTAGGTTAAATAATAAACAGAAACAGAAAATTAGTGAATTAATTTGAGATTTTCGAGAATGAATTTTGTGAATTTAAAATTTCTGTGGTGAATTATTCAGGATTAAGTATATACGTGAATATGTTATGTGTATATGGTTATATATGTGTACAGTATGTGGTTAAGGGTCAAGGGTTGACCAGATAAGCTATATCTGTGGCAAACCCTAGTATTATATTAAGAACGTCAATGTTCAGCTAGAAAATTCTTACGATTTATAAGAAACCCTAAAAATCGATTCTGCAAACCCTAATTTCAGTTCTGGAAATACAAAACCCTAATTCGGAAGTTGAAAACCCTAATTTATGAGCTTGAAGATTAGTATAAAGGTTTTTATGTTATTGATTATATGTTTAATTAGGGATAACCCTAATTGATTATTAGAAAAACCTAATTGATCAGCTGAAAACCCTATTGCATAATTATGGACTAAATTGCTAAATTAGCAATTTTAATTAGGAAATGTTAATGCTAATTAGCAAGCTTGAATAATGATTTGTAAATTTTAATATAATTAGAAAATTCTAATTATAATTTAGAAATATTAATTTTCTATTTTTAAAACCGAAATTTGGAAATCTTAGAAATTAAATTGCAAACTTAAGGGTTATAACCCTAAATCCTAAGGGTTAAGCCCTAAACTCTAAGGGTTAAACCCTAAACCCTAAACCCTAAGGGTTTGGACAATTGACATTTATGCCATTAAAACTAAAATTAAAATGACTAAAGTACCCTTTTGTATTTTTATAAGTTAATTAGCTTGCAAATCGAGCCAAGATATTGAGTTGTTGACCAACTCAATATACACCATGTGTCATATATTAGATATATCAGCCATCAATTTCCAGCAACTTACATTGTATCACATCATTTATATAGATTAATAGAGAGAAAATGCATACTTTATTTCTCATTTTTTCCAAGACTTTCTCTCTCCAAAATTTTCGAAATCTAGAGTGAGAGAGAGTGAGAAACCAATTTAAGATCAGTTCATAGCAAGCCTTGATCAGCAACCAAAGATCAGATTTAAGATCAAAGCTCAAAAAGGTATAAAAACACTAAACCTAGAAATCATATGATTTGATGTTAGATGTTGTTGTTTGTTGGTTAAAGTTGTGTAATAAGATGTCATTTAGTGATCTGGGTTGTTAGATCCAAGATCCATAACATAAAAGTGCTCGAAAATTGAGTTTTCAAAAATCTTGAAAAAGTTGAAAAAAGTTGTCTGACAGCTTAATGTCATGGCTTATAGATCCGTGTGTGTTAGGTGTTATGTGTGTTTTATGTTATATATCTGTAGTATGGCATGTGTACAATGATCTAAAACTGGAATCAGGGTTAGATCGTGTCTAGATTGCAAGTTATAGGCAGTCAAAGGTCGTTGACCGACCATGACCAACTGGTTTCTGGGCAGCCCAAAAACCCAGAAATGGTCTAACAAGAATTTCTAGGCTTCTAATATTGTTGTTGTTTGTTATTTTGGCCAAGTTGTTGTTGTTATGTTGTAGAATGGTAGGTGAACTACACATACAAGTCGGTAGAACACCCAGATCATGTATATCAAAGATATGGGTGGTCAAACCAGCGTTGACCACCAGCCTTATGAAGAAATCTGGGAAACCCAGATTTCTCAAGAACACATTTCTAACAAGCTTTTTATGGCCTTGATCTCTCACATGTGATGTTTTTAGACTTAACTAATGTTGTATTGTTGTTCCTTGACATCAATACTACAATTATGAACTATTAGAACACATTAATCAAGCCTAAAATCCAAGATTCAAAGGCTGGAAAGTAGGTACCTTGACTGTTCTTCATTTCCGGGAAACCCAGAAAATGAAGAATAATGTCTGACATGTTTTGTATGGCTTATATCTCACTAATTTGGTGTTGGATGGCCATGAAATCAGTTTGAGGTTGTAGTGTTACATAAATACTACAATCATAATCCTATTACAAATCTAGAAGCTTGATAACCAAGAATCTAGAATCGGTCAAAGTAGGCACCCTACAAATTGCGTATGAACATTCTAGGTTTGTGAAGAACACCTATAGCGACAGTTTCGTCGCTATAGGGCCCTTTAGCGACAGTTAATTTCAAAAATTAATTATTTTAATAAATAAATTGAAATAAATAGTTTTTAATTATTAAAATTACATAATAAATTTCTAAAAATTATTTTAAAGCCTGAAAATTATTTTTTAATTATTCTGAATATATTTCATAAATATTTAATATTTTTGGAATAATAATGGTATTTAATTTATTTAATTATAATATTAAATAAATTATTTAAAAATGATCTTAATACATAAAAAATCAAGAAAAATATATTATGGTATAAGAAAATATTATAAGTTATTTTTAATGACTTTTGATATTTTATGATGAATTTCATTAATAAATTAATATTAATGATAATTAATTTATTTAGTAAATATATTAAATAAATTTTGGAAAAATAAAATTAATGATTTAAAAATCATATAAAAATGATTTAAGTGTTATAAAAATATTTTAAGTTATAAATTGTAACTTTTGATATTTTTCATGAAAATATTAATATTTTAATATTAATAGCAATTATCGGATAATGAATTTAATTGTTTTAAAATCATATAAATATGATTTTACGGTATTAAAAATACTTTGATATATTATAAATAAATTATAATATTATGGCATGTATTTCATTAATATTTGATTTTAAATAAATATTAATGATAAAGGAAATATGTTGTATTTAATTCATATAAATAAGATATTAATGATTGAAAATTCATGATAAATGATAATAATTATCTGAAAATTAGTATGAGCTTATGAAAACTATTTTTGACTGATAATATAATTATCTCTGTTAATTGTTAAGTGTTTAGACAGAGTTTAATTGAACTTAAACTCGATATTATCCGACTAAGCCGTCGGGATGTCAGAATAGTACCGAACTCGACTCAAACTGTAAAAGTTTTACTTGAGGTTAGGTTTTATGTGTGTTATAGATGAATAGGATTATGTGATAATGTGTTTAGGTTATTTAAATATTGTGATGATATTATTCTAATTTGTATATCGATATTATTTATATATTAGGTCTTCAGACAAAGCTTATTAAAATGTGTAACGATAATCAACAGAACATGTAAGTTTTTATTAACTCGGCCTCGAGTTGTATTATTCAATTATACTTGTGGTTAATCATTTCTGATTGTCATGTCTAAGAATTATTAAATCGCACTCTGTGCATACCGCATGTATTCATCAGGTATAAAAGGATGATCACCTTCATTACCATTCGGTCTAGATATATATATGTTCACGTTCAATGTTCGTTCAGCTATGTAAAATTTGTTCATGCTAGTTCGCAATTATATTGTAGAACTATAGACATCTTTTGTTCAATTCTTTAACTCATGATATATCCTTAATTTATTGAACTTAAACTTGCTGGGCAAACTTATTGTTCACCCTTTCTATATCATGATTAACATTGTAGATTAAGACGAATACGTAGGATACAGGAAAGGCCAAAGCCAAGTTCAACTTGGGATAATATGTGCAGCTAAATTGTAATAGTATAGTATGATAATAACGTTATATATATTAGACAGGTTATGAATTGTGTATAAGTTAAGGTTATTCGACCTTGGGGAATAGTGTGTAAAGTTCATTGTATAAACAATTTATGTTTATACCTTCCGCAAATAGTAATAGTGATAGAATAATTGAATCGGATCCGCGGTGATTCGGGACCCGGATTCGGGGCTCCTATAGTTGGTATCAAAGCCATTGGTTATGAACCGTAGGTAGGAATACCTTAGGCCAATAACTGCAGTGATTAGGATAAGTACTAACTCAAATAAAGTTAGTAAGTCAGTAAGATTCAAAGATGAATCTCAGCGGGTTATAAAAGATACAGAGTTCCCTAACTCTGATAATAAAGGTGAACAGTAGTAATGAATAGATAAAGTCTAAAAGACTAAAAGTAAAGTGATAGGAAATCGTAAAACAAAACGATTAAGACATAGAAATGAATCGTAATGTATACGATGAGATCACCCCGTGATCTGATAAGGTTATGGTAATGAGAAGGATCAAGCCAAATGATTGAAAAGTTTACAGCAAGATTGCTGGGTGTCAGTTGTACTATGAATTGGTACAGATTCAGGAAAAGATTATGAATACGTATTAAATGAAATTCCTATGGTGAAGGGAGTTAGGATAAATATTGGAATGTATGTGTCGTGTTATTTGCTATATGCATGTTAAGAGGGTGATTACTTTCGCATTTGTATATTAGATAGATAGTGTATAGGTAGAGAATATAAGGTTAAGTACGAGTTCTTAAAACTCGTAATTATGATACTTTTGTGACTCATAATTATATGAAACGTTTATGAACCCCTCAGCGAATGGACGCCAAAGGTCTGACTAGGACAAGTTCTTAAACTCATATGATGGTGAAAAGTTCATGAACTTATGAGTGTGGTTTGACGAACTGGGAATAGTTATGTGTATTAAGGATAATAGGAATAGATAGATTATTAAGCAATTGATCATTAGTGGAGACATAAGTTTTTCAAATCTTCTAGCTATGCTAGACTCAAAATTTTTGACATCAAGCTAAAAACGCACTATGTGCTTTTTGAAATGAATTTTTATTCTCAACTCATGGTGACCATTGTGTATGAGTGGACTTCGGGCCACCTACACCTCGTTACCTATTGAGATGATAAAACAGATTTGTAATGATTTTTGAACGGTTTAAAGTATAGTCTATGCTACTTGTTTTGACTAGACAATAATTTTTTAAAATATCAAAAATATTTTTATTTATCACTTATATACCATGTAACCTGGTGCAGAGATGATAAAAAGTTGATAGAGTTATAAATACAAGAATACTTAGTGTTAAATTTGATCTAAAATCGTTATTCCGCTATTGTATGATGTGTTATGACAAAGTCACTCGATGACGGCATCCTCAAACGGGATGTTAATACAGTACGGCATCATGACGTCATTTTCAAACAATTTTCAAAATTTTTATTTGCCAACGAGGTTTTGGCTACACACATTCGTATTTCGATTGAAGTTAGCTATTGATATGAGTCCGAACTATTCGATTCGGCTAGACCAACTTTTATGAAAACTCTAAGCGTTCTTTGAAATTTTTTCCCGAATCAAGTTATTTTGGTGCGAATTCCGATAAAGACTGAGGTAAGAAAAAGTTTATGCGCCCAAGACGGATACGAGAAACAGATCAGACCAGCAGTACTTTATAAGTATAGGGCATATCGGGCTAATTACCCACTATGTCCGTAAGTTATGATGGTTTGCGGATCAATTTCCATATAACCTTTGTGAAAATGACAGACAATAGTCTATATAACTCCTCAGCAATATTTGAAAATTTTTACACTTGTGAGGAATGTATTGGGTAGCATTTGATGATGAGAATAAATTGTGAATGGTTCAAGGTGTAAGGTGTAACGTGTAAGGTAAATTTTGTTGACGAAATTTTAAGAAGGGGTGAATGTGACAACCCGAGAATTTCGATATTTATAAAATCTTAAAAGATTAAACTTAGGTTAAATAATAAACATAGACAGAAAATTAGTGAATGGATTTGAGATTTCCGAGAATGAATAACCCTAATTGATTATTAGAAAACCCTAATTGTTCAGCTGAAAACCCTAATGCATAATTATGGACTAAATTGCTAAATTAACAATTTTAATTAGGAAATGTTAATCCTAATTAGCAAGCTTGAATAATGATTAGTAAATTTTAATATAATTAGAAAATCCTAATTATAATTTAGCAATATTAATTTCCTATTTTGAAAACCAAAATTTGGAAATCTTAGAAATTAAATTGCAAACCTAAGGGTTAAACCCTAAACCCTAAGGGTTTGGACAATTGACATGTATGCCATTAAAACTAAAATCAAAATGACTAAAGTACCCTTTTATATTTTTATAAGTTAGATTACAAATCTTGCCAAGATATTGCGTTGTTGACCAACTCAATATACACCATGTGTCATATATTAGATATATCAGCCACTAATTTCTAGCAACCTACATTGTATCACATCATTTATATAGATTAAGAGAGAGAAAATACATACTTTATTTCTCATTTTCTCCAAGACTTTCTCTCTCCAAAAATTTCAAAATCTAAAGTGAGAGAAAGTGAGAAACCAAGTTAGGATCAGTTCATAGCAAGCCTTGATCAGCATCCAAAGATCAGATTTAAGATCAAAGCTCAAAAAGGTATAAAAACCCTAAACCTAGAAATCATATGATTTGATGTTAGATTTGGTTGTTTGTTGGTTAAAGTTGTGTAATCAGATGTCATTTAGTGATCTGGGTTGTTAGATCCCAGATCCATAACATAAAAGTGCTCAAAAATCGAGCTTTCAAAAATATGGAAAAAGTTGAAAAAAGTTGTCTGACAGCTGGCTTAATGTCAGGGCTTCTAGATCCGTGTGTGTTAGGTGTTATGTGTGTTTTATGTTATAGATCTGTAGTATTCCATGTGTACAATGATCTGAAACTAGAATCAGGGTTAGATCGTGTCTAGATTGCAAGTTATAGGCAGTTAAAGGTCGTTGACTGACCATGACCAACTGGTTTCAGGGCAGCCCAGAAACCCAGAAATGGTCTCAAAAGAATTTCTAGGCTTCTAATATTGTTGATGTTTGTTATTTTGGCCAAGTTGTTGTTGTTATGTTGTAGACTGGTAGGTGAACTACACATACAAGTCGGTAGAACACCCAGATATGTATAGAATCAAAGATATGGGTGGTCATACCAGCGTTGACCACCAACCTTATGAAGAAATCTGGGAAACCCAGATTTCTCAAGAACACGTTTCTGACAAGCTTTTTATGGCCTTGATCTCTCACATGTGATGTTTCTAAACTTAACTAATGTTGTATTGTTGTTCCTTGACATCAATACTACAAGTATGAACTATTAAAACACATTAATCAAGCCCAGAATCCAAGATTCAAAGGCTGCAAAGTAGGTACCTCGACTGTTCTTCATTTCTGGGAAACCCAGAAAATGAAGAACAGTGTCTGACAAGTTTTGTATGGCCTATATCTCACTGATTTGGTGTTGGATGGTCATGAAATTAGTTTGAGGTTGTAATGTTTCATAAATACTAGAATCCTAGTCCTATTACAAATTCAGAAGCTTGATAACCAATAATCTAAAATCGGTCAAAGTAGGCGTCCTGCAAACTCCGTATGAACATTCTGGGTTTGTGAAGAACACCTATAGCGACAGTTTCATCGTTATAGGGCCCTTTAGCGATAATTAAATTTGAAAATTAATAATTTTAATAAATAAATTGAAATAAATAGTTTTTAATTATTAAAATTACATAATAAATTTCTAAAAATTATTTTAAAGCACGAAAATTAGTTTTTAATTATTCGGATATATTTCATAAATATTTAATATTTTGGAATAATAATGGTATTTAATTTATTTAATTATAATATTAAATAAATTATTTAAAAATAATTTTAATACTTGAAAAATCGGGAAAAATTATATTATTGTATAAGAAAATATTTTAAGTTATTTTTAATGAATTTTGATATTTTGTGATGAATTTCATTAATAAATTAATATTAATAATAATTAATTTATTTAGTTAATATATTAAATAAATTATGGAAAAATAGAATTAATGATTTAAAAATCATATAAAAATGATTTAAGTGTTATAAAAATATTTGAAGTTATAAAATATAACTTTTGATATTTTGTCATGAAAATAATAATATTTCAATATTAATAGCAATTATCAGATAATAAATTTAACTATTTAAAAATTATATAAATATAATTTTAAGGTATTAAAAATACTTTTGTGACGCCCCCAAAATAGGTATACATCACCCATTCTGAGTCACCAAAATACACGGTACAAAATACAAATATAAACTTAAATATACAATATGAGCTGTGAGTTTTAATACAAATATTGTCTTCTAGACAGTATTCAAACTCAAAATAAGTCCTTAATACATTTATTATCACACTATTTCATAAAATAATGAGGACTACTAATGTTATTATCTCGGACCAGTACTCCTAAGTTCTACGACTAGTCACGCCACGTTCTCATTTCTGAAGAGAACAATAAAAGCAAAAGGGTGAGCTCAACTAGCCCCAAGAAGAAATATTATGACTAAGATAATGCAGAATAATTTATCGTTAGCCTTCAACAGTGTTAAACTGATAAAATATAACAAACATAAAGTTTAACTGCAGCAGAACAAGCAATCCATTAGAAGAGTCAAGTAGAGCATATAATCTACTATCTTCTATGATTTAAAAGATTTTTCATCACTTTTATCGTTGAGACTCAGCTTAATAAATAATCCACATCATCGAATCACCCCTGTACTACGGCCAAGGATATTCTTTAGTATCACGATCACAAATTATCCATGCACTACAGGCCAAGGATATTCGTGTATTCATCAATGGTCATGATCATGCCAAAAAATGTCCATCAATGCACTACGGGACAATGAGGACTTTTACCACATCATTTGTACCATTACGGTCATAATTATACCGAATAATCCCTAGTCATAATCATACCAAGTCCATCTATGCACTACATGCCACATATGACTTTCAACATAATATAAACATGAGGATGATGACAATGATATAAGAATTCAATAAAACAAGTTCAAGGATAAATTTTAAAATATTTATAATCTACTGCTTTGTAGAGTAAAATTCAAGAATAATATTATATCAAAAATTATTTGGACCGAAAAGAAATTAATTTTTGTCATGAATAGTACCCTGGATGAATAGTAACTGAGTGAACAGTATCCATGAATAGTAACCCCGTGAATAGTACCCCGGCATGAAAAAGTTAAAACTTATCAAGAATGCTCAGAATAATATTTCCATGAAAAAATACTGGATGAAGCGCAAATATTAAGGATATTCTACTAATTTCTCTTTGAGTTTAGAATCCAAAACTTTAACAAAAAGAGTATAGAATTCAAAATCTGAAACGAAATAATATTACTTACATACTACAGAGTATGGAAGAAAATATTATTTCAAGCGAATATTGAACGAAAATAACACCCCTTACCTTGAAAAGAAGAGTATTCCAACTAGTATACTGGGATATTCTTGAAGAAAACTTATACTATTTTCTACGCTCAAAGCTTTCTACAACTCGAAAGAAATACGCTCAATATTATAGAAGAAGAATTCTATGATTCTGGTGTGATTTTCAATTCTAACTAAGCAACCTATTTATAAGGAGAATGGAAGGATACTATTTAGAATTTATTTTTCACGGATTGCACAGTGGTTCACGAGCGCCGAATTCGTTCGGCTGATTTTATGAAAATTTTGATTTACTATGCAGCACTATGCAATAAAATATTATAATAAAACAAAAACTTTAAAATAAAATATATTATATTATATATATTATATATATAACACATGTTCCTTACATAAATTCACGGGACTCATTCCCGTGATATCACCTGACCCCCCACATAATATATATCACATCCTGAATATATATATATATATATATAACAAAAAACTTATAAAATATACTTATATATATATATATATACATAACCTCCTTTGCAGGTAATTCAATTCCCCTCCCCTGTGATAATTTTATCACATGTGAGCCCCATATGTCATCATCACATGTGGGCTCCACCTCTTATAATGAATAACTTTCTACCGATTAATTTGAAAAATGGGCAAATGGGAGTCCAAATAATAAGTAAAATTTACAACAATTACTTCATAAAAATTCCCTCAATATTTTTAACAATATTTATCATCATTATTATAATTCGCAATATTTAACAACCATGTCGTTCCCAGGAAAGAGGGGGCATTTCTAATAATCATTTCTCCCTATTGGCACACAATTAGGTGACGAAACCTCTCCTTGACAGAACTTCTAGATATTGTCAATATTACAAATAATAATATTAATACCTCTGTCATCTCAATTATTGATTTAATAATATATAAAATATTGACAATAATTGAATCAAATAACGTGAGATACTATGCAATAATTACTGTAGCAATAATTGAACAAAACTGAGTGACTTCTCACGTAAGCATCAATAATTAATACCGTGTGCTACTATGCAACTACGCGTATTAGTGTACTTTTAACACCGGGTGTTTAAACATTTAACGGTAAAACTTCTGCCGTTATTTTCATAAAAAGATATTTTTGTTATTTTCTCAATCCAATGATTGTGCCGTCGTACGAATATTCCCTGGTAAAATGAATATTCCCCGACCAATCGAATATTATATAACAACTTACATACTTTGCAAAATTTATAAATATTACCCACAACTATAACATTTTATCAAATTTACTCCTTAATATTCAAAAATGATATTTATAGAAAATTCATCTTTATTAATAAAAGTTGGGGTCTTACAACCTCCCTTTCTTATGAAATTTCGCCATCGAAATTAGGGTACATACCTGGTATGACGAAGAGGTGATGATACCTTGATCTCATTTCAGATTCTAACTCCCAGGTCATTTCCTCAACATCGTGGTTTCTCTACAAAACTTTGACTTGAGGTATAACCTTGGAGCGTATAATATGTTCCTTCTTATCCAAGATTTTAACAGGAACCTCTTCATACGTTAAATCTTCCGCTATTTTTTCCGATTCTAACTTAATAATGTGGTTCGGGTCTTCCACATATTTACGTAACATGGATATATGAAAAACGTTATGAACACGAGACATACTTGGCGGTAACGCGAGTCTATAAGCCACAATTCATACTCGGTCAAGTATTTCAAATGGGCCAATGAATCGAGGATTGAGCTTTCCTCTCTTTCCAAATCTCGTAACTCCCTTCCATGGCGCCACACGTAACAACACATGCTCTCCAACATTGAATTCCACGTCTTTTCGATGAAGATCAGCATAACTCTTTTGACGATCTTGTGAGATTTTTATACGTTGTCGGATCATTTGAATCTTTTACATCGTCATACGTACCAACTCCGGTCCCAACAACATTGCTTCACCCACCTCATCCCAGCATACTTGAGAACGACATTTTCTTCCATACAACGCCTCGAATGGAGCCATACCAATACTTGCTTGATAACTGTTGTTGTAGGAAAACTCCATAAGTGGTAAGAACTTGATCCAGCTTCCCTTGAAGTCAAGGACACAAAGTCTTAATAGATCTTCAAGAGTTTGAATAGTCCTCTTTGACTGCCCGTCCATTTGAGGATGATAAGCTGAACTAAATCATAAATCCGTGCCCATAGCTTTTTGCAAACTAACCCAGAATCTTGAAATGAATCTTGGGTCTCGATCAGAAACTATGGATACTGGCATAATAAGAGATTTACAATTTCATTTATGTACATACGAGCTAGACGTTCAAGTGTATAAGTTTCTCGTATAGGTGAGAAATGAGCAGACTTGGTCAATCTATCAGCAATGACCCAAATTGCATCTTTGCCTTGAGAAACCTTGGGGAGACCGATAAAGAAATCCATGGTAATGTGCTCCCACTTCCATTCTGGAATTTCAAGTGGTTGCAATGGACCTTTTGGCACTTAATGCTTCACCTTGACTCGTTGACAAGCTAAACACTTTAAGATAAACTCCGCTATCTCTCTCTTCATATTGCTCCACCAAAATGTATGTCAAAGATCATGATACATTTTGGTACTCCCAGGATTTATTGCAAATGGTGTGTTGTGCGCCTCCATCATGATTTTATAATTCAAGTCGGAATTGTTAGGAACACAAAGTCTGGAGTTGACTCGAAGTATTCTTTCTTCATCGATTCTGTGACGACCCCAAATCCAGGTACTTGAAACCCAAACTCGGTTCTCCACGATACCATTTCTTTAAGCTGAATAATACTAAATAATAATACATTCGAACTTAATTTACATACATCAAAGTTTACTTCCCAGTGCACGTGACCTTCAAATACATTCCTTACAATACCGACAATAGATTCCATTGTCTTACTAACTATAACCATTAACTCATACTAAATCTCATTGAACAACTTTTCTTTTCCCTTGTTCGCGTGCCGAGCCTTCGTGTCGATCGTAACGACGAATCGAAAACATTTAGTTTAAGCAAGGATGAGCATTTGAGTGCCCAGCAAGTAATAGCAATTATATAAATAAGCTGAAAGAATATAAGTATTCTCTTTACATAACACTTCTACAACGAATCGAAAGTTGTGAAGTAATTTGTACTGATAAAAATTCACATAACAACTCTCTTCCAAATTATTTAAATTTGGCTCTGGCTCTACCCATGAATAGGGTTTAAGAAACATACTATGAACATTGTTTTTCATTTTCGAAAAGGTTTAGCAGAAATCCATCTGCAAACCGTTCTAGCTTATGGGTACGGAGGGTGATCAGCCCCGTTGTACCCTGTATTGATCAATACTACATAACTTGAACGAAATTCATCGCTCACTCTATCCGCCTTGGGCGTAAAAATCTTCCCATATAGGGATGTTCATACATGCCTGGTTCCAAACAGAAGGTTTTAATCTTGCTCAACAATAATATGTAATTCAACATATATATATATACGAGTAATTGAAAAAGTGTATCAACATGTGAATAAATGCCATGATTATCCAAGTGTGGACACTTGTATAACCATTTAGAAATCAATGAGCGTAATATATATCGAGCTAACATGTTGATAATCAAAGCGCATATAATCTGCATGAGAATAGAACAATTCTAAAACTTCTTACTCATGTCCATTGCGACAAAGAAAATGCAAAGGTAGGATACTTGCACGACGGTCGATTACAAATCTCAACTTAGGTTTTATCTCTTTATCACAACCTATCAATAATCGGATCATTCGTTCGATTAGAACAATATATCATAACACATAGTAATCATCTATTACGAACAAACCAAATAGTCTAATCACGTCATCACATAATCGCAGTGATCATACTTTTAGTTCATATTCTATACTTGAAATATTTTATACATTTTTCAAATATCTCATCCATGCTCTTCTGAAGCCTTTTCTTTTCTATTATAGAGATTCGACATTTGTGCTGCATTTGACTTGACTTTATCGGGTAAATACTGAGTCTAAGACTCTTATTCTATACCTCAACATCTGTAAATATCAGACATTTTACTTTTAATCATTTTCGAATTTTCCAGAAATTGAAAAATTTAAAATAATGCAAATCTGTCACTAACGGGCCTATCGTGACATAACTGTTATTATAGGTGTTCTTCAAAACTTCATAACTTCATAATCGGTTGTTAAGTCAGCTAGTTTGACCGGCTATAACTTTCAAACATCGGAATCATAATTAAATGATTTAAACATCAAACAATTCTATTATTAATAATTAATTTATATTAAACTATTAATGAAACCATTGCAAAAATATAAAAGTTATTTATAATAACTCAACATATTTTTAAAACATTTATATTACCCTTAAATGATTTTTTAAAATAATTAAAATCATTTTAAATAATCACCATTAATATATAAATATTAATGTACTATTCATCCAAATATTAAAAGTCATTAATTATAACTTAAAATATTTTTAAATCCTTAATATCCTCTTTAAATGATTTTTAAATAAATAAAACCATTTTTAAACTATTTATTTAATATAAATATTAAATAAACTTAATATCACAAATCATTAACTAAATATCATTAATATATAATTATTAATGAAATTATCTTCTAAATATTAAAAGTTATATTTTATGACTCAAAATATCTTTAAATACTTTATTTTCATTTAAAATAATTTTTAAATATTAAATTCATTTTAAACTAATTATTTAATATAATCAATAAATAACTTTAATATCATTAATATATAATTAATTAATAAAATTCATCACAAAATATTAAAAGTCATCACAAATAACTTAAAATATTTTCTTATACCATAATATAAGTTTTCATGATTTTTCATGAATTAAAACTATTTTTAAATCATTTATTTAATATAATAATTAAATAAATAAATACCTTTTATATTCCAAAAATATTAAATATTTATAAAATATACTCAAAATAATTAAATAATATTTTTGAATTTAAAATAATTTTTAGAATTTAATAAGTACTTTTAATAATTAAAATCTAATTTTTCTAATTTTAAATCATTTTTTGAAATTACAGAAAATAAAATAAATAAAATCTGTCGCTAAAGGCTATAGCGACGAGACAACCGTCGCTATAGGTGTTCTTCTTCATCTCAAGAACAACATCGAGAGACAGTTCAAGGGGGCTACTTTGACCATGAATAACTTTTTGGTCTTAATGAATCTGGGAAATCTATGAATTGGGTCTTGTAGAGGAAATACCAGACTACAATTACCAACAATAATAACCTCTAAAAAACATCAGATCTGGGAGAAATCGTACCTCAAAGTAGGCATCGAGGCATTTCTTCGTGAAGAACAGTTCGTGATGCCTACTTTGGACCTCTATAACTTGATGATCGTGAAATGTTTACGTGATCTATCAATTCCAGTGTGTAGACAACATGTAGGACTACAACTCCAACACTTAACATCATCATAACAACAATAAATCAAGCATCTAAAGTATGGTCAAACCTTGTCGGAAAAATCAACACTTAGAAAAATTCGGGTCGCCCGAAATTTTCCCGTCCAATCCCATCAACCCACTTTGACCTTAAATAAATCTTAATCCATAATATATATGGACCTGATTATTTTTGGAGGTTAAAGACCACATAACAAGCTATACCTAACAACTTTTAAATAACAAATATCATGATCGAGAAAAGAGTTATAAGCCCTGCCATTTGATGAAAAATCACAGAATTCGATTTTTTCCAACTTATTCAAATCTTCAAATTCGTGCACTTTGATGTTATGAGTCTGTGTTTTTACAACCCAGAACATTAATAGACTCCTTATTACACAACTTTAAACAATCAATTGCATCAATTAACATCGAATCGAAGGATTTCTAGAATTTAGGATTTCCTACCTTTTCAAGCTTGATTTTTGATTTCTAGCTTCTTGATGCTTCTGATTTGTGGTTTGTGATGGTTGGTCTTTGATTATGAGCTTATGGGTAAGATAATTTCGTTGGCTAGAGGTTGAGAGAGTTTGGCTAGAGAGTTTAGAAAATATTAGTGTGTGTTTTCATTCAATCTCCTTGATCTCTATTTATAGGCCATGCTAGATGCTTTGGATGCTGATTTGGTTGGTATAATTGAGCTCACATGATAATTATGGAGTGGTTGGCCGGATTTTTGGGGATTGGTAGCAATGATACAAAAATATTTCACCAATAATGCACTAAATGGACAAAAAGGGTAAAATAGTCATTTCCACCCTAATAATTGGTTCCTTCCTTTAATAATGCACAAGGGTAGTTTAGACTTCTCATGTCTACCATGAAGGGCATTATAGACATTACCCATAACCATTAGGGTTTATCACTTTAGATTTTAAAATTCCATTAATAATATAACTAATAATACACTAAAAGGGTATTTTTGTAATTTCACATATAATTTCATGGGCATTTTTGTACATAGCAATTAAATGTAGTATTTAATCACTAGATTGTAATTCTTATCATTTACCAATTATTTCTATCCTTTGGTAAATTAAAACTTTTATACATTAACATCGTAATTAAACCCGATAATTTTAAATTAGGGTTTTCTATAGAAAATTAGGGTTTTATAATTAGGGTTTCTTAACGCCATCAATTAGGGTTTCTAATTGACCATTAGGGTTCTCTAATTATCTGTGTATGTTCTAACACAGTCATTACGATCTCTAACTTCAACCGATTAGGGTTATAATAATTAGGGTTTCTTCTAGTTACCGACATCTTATACACAGTAACTTCATATAACACAGTCACTACTCAGTCATTTCTCATAACTGAGTTTAATAATTAGGGTTTCACAGCACGGTAATATGTTATGACCTAATTGACCGTCATTGCACAATAGTATATGTCCGCACATACACAGTACATAATTATGGTACTGTAAAATTAATATAACAATAATATAATATTATTATTCTCATCTCTTGATCACAATCCCAATCCAGGGTTTGGATCTCATATCTGAATTCTCTTTCTTACACAACATCAATAATCAAGTTAAAATAATTAACTTAAATATTCTGAACAAATCATATAATAAAATATTTATTATATAATTCTAATTATCACTTCATATATTATTTCCAATCATGTTATCATGGAAAATAATTAATAAAAACATTTCTTCTTATGTAAATTAATTACCATAAAAATATAATTTGTAGTAATTAATAATTCCAAAATTATTTCTAATTTTTCAAGTAATAAATATATTCACATTTATCGTTCACATTACTAGACACTTATTCTCGTCATTAAATAAAAAAAAAAAAAAATTATACGCAAAATTTCTTAATTATTTTATATAGAAAATCTCGGGTTATTACAGATTCTTTCTTCTGGGATAGCACCTCTTTGCACTTTCTTTCTCATACGCATCAGCTCTAGGTCTGTAGCTTGAGCAACTTTAATTTTATCGATTAAAGTTGGTTCAACTTGTATGTTAGCCATCATCACGTGCGTCCCTGGAAACTTTAAATCTATCTCTATCCTTTACAAGTCATACAAAATGGGCCTTTGCGTTGACAATATCGAACTCGTACCCGCATATGATCTTCTACTCAATGCGTTAGCTACCACGTTCGTTTTTCTAGGATGGTATTGAATAGTATGATCATAATCTTTCAACAGTTTGAGCCAACGTCGTTGCCGCAAGTTGAGTTCCTTTTGAGTGAAGAAATATTTAAGGCTTTTATGATCCATATAGATCTCCACCTTCTCCCCATACAGGTAATGCCTCCAAATTTTAAGTGTGAAGACAACTGCTGCCAACTTTAGCTCATGAGTAGGATAATTCCTCTCATATTCTTTGAGTTGTCGAGAGGCATAGGCTATGACTTTCCCATGTTGCATGAGAATACATCCTAACCCTTTGCCTAAAGCATCACTATAGATGACAAATCCCTCTGAGCCAGATGGTATTGTCAGAACATGTGCTGAAATGAGTCTCCTCTTGAGTTCTTGAAAACTCTTTTCACATTCCTTGCTCCAACCAAATTTTGTATCTTTCCGAGTCAGCTGAGTTAATGGAGTAGCGATTCGAGAAAAACCTTCCATGAATCTCCGATAATAACCAGCTAAGCCGAGAAAGCTACATATTTTGGTCACTGACTTAGGTTGCTCCCAGCTTTGAATTGCTTCAATCTTCGCCGGGTCAACAAACATTCCATGATTTGATATCACGTGCCCAAGGAATGCAACTTCCTCAAGCCAGAACTCGCATTTCTTCAACTTGGCATAAAGCTTGTTTTCACAAAGCTTTTGGAGTATCAGTCTCAAGTGTTGCTCATGATCTTCACGGCTTTTGGAATATATGAGGATGTCATTAATAAAGACGACCACAAAGTGATCCAAATATTCCTTGAATACTCGGTTCATCATGTCCATGAAGGCAGTATGAGCATTAGTCAAAATAAAGGACATGACTAGGAATTCATAATGCCCGTACCGAGTTCTGAAAGCCGTCTTTGGAATGTCATCGTTTTTAATCTTTAACTGATGATATCCAGAATGAAGATCGATCATTGAACAGAATTTGGCGCCTTGCAACTGGTCAAACAGGTCATAAATACGTGGCAATGGGTACCTATTTTTTACAGTGACATGGTTCAACTCCCGATAATCAATACAAAGTCGTATACTCCCATCTTTCTTCTTCACGAATAGAACAAGAGCACCCCAAGGAGACGTACTAGGACGAATGAAACCGATGTCTAACAATTCCTGTAGTTGGGTTTTTAACTCCTGAAGTTCAATAGGAGCCATTCGATATGGGGCTTTGGAAATAGGTTTTGTACCGGGTTCAAGGTCGATATAAAATTCAACTTGACGCTCTGGGGGTAGACCAGGAAGTTCTTCAGGGAATACGATAGGAAATTTATTAACAATAGAAATATCATTCAAATCTGACGTACTTTTGTTTAAATCCGTGACATGAGCTAATAAAGCTTGACATCCATTTTTTAATAAACGAATAGCTTTATGGCTTGAGATGACAATGATTGATTTTAATGGGTTGGTTGCTTGAATTCGCATAATAGGTTGATTAGGAATATGAAAGCTAATAACTTACAAAAACAATCAATTTTTGCATGGTGAGTAGTTAGCCAATGAATCCCTAGAATTACGTCAAACGCAAGTATTTTTAAGGAAATAAGATCGACAGGTAATGTGAGGGTACCGATTTGAACCAAACAAGACTTATAAACAGTGGATGTAATGAAGGTTTCTCCCAACGGAGTTTCCACAGATAAGTTAAAGTCTAATTTCTCCGGAGTCAAATTTAAACGTTGAGCGCAAGTAGGAGAAATAAAAGAATGGGTAGACCCGGAATCAAATAAGGTATAGACTTCACTAGAGTTTATGATAAGCTTACCTATGATGACCTCGTTTGGGTTCCTTGCTTTCTGGGAGGTCACAACAAACGCTCTCCCTTGAACTATTGGTTTTGACTTTTCTAGGACGGCCTTTGGTGCCTCCATCCCAGCTAGACTTGCCTTCCCTAAACGATAAAATCGAGCTAGGTGACCTTTGTAACATTCCAGAATTTTAAATTATAATATTAAATATTTATTGAATTATATAAGTATTTAATGGATATGTTTATTATTGAATAAATAATTGTTCAATTTGAGTTGATGTAGTTTAGTTAATTATTTGTTAAGTAAATAATTAAGGAGTTAAGAAAATTAATTGTTATGAGGTTATATACTAATTTAATTTAATAATTAAGTTAGAGCTTATAATGATTAAATGAATTATAGTATTTTAATTGGAATTTGTAATTAAAATAAGGTGTTAAATAAAATTATAATTATAAAGGAAATCATAATTATGTGGTAGTGATTTATGTGTTAAAGTAATTTAATAGATTAGTATTTGAATTGATTAAATTTATTATTTAATTTAATAGAAGTGTGACAAAGAACTTTGCTATAAAGGAGTTATTAAAATAAATTAAAGGAATTTAATTAGTGTTGCCAAACAAGTCTTAATGCATATTAAGTCTTTAATCTAATAATGTTTTTCCAAACAAGGTATAGGGATTAATTGATTTATTTTAATAATGTTTTTCCAAACAAGGTATATGAGTTAATGGGTTATTTTATTATGTTAGCCAAACAAGCCTTATGGCTTTTGATTTTCAAAACTTACATAACTGATATCAGTTATATCCATATTTATATTATATAATTAATATATATTATTACTATTATACGTTATATGTTAGTACGTAAGATAGAGTAAGAGAAGAAAGACTCAAAAGAAAGAAAAAAGATGAAAAAAAGAAACTAAGAGAGAATTCGTGAGAGGATTTGATAGAAGATTGGGGAAAAGAAGGTTCTTGATCAAAAGGGAAGGGTATCATCTTCTTAAACAAAGGTAGGATCTTAATCCTTTTATTTTTTTTGTTTTTCCTCTTTTAAAATTCTATGTATAAATCTTCATGAAGGATAAATTGTATGTGGTATATGGTTTTATATGATAAATTATTGGTTATAAGATGGTTTCATAAGTTTATATATGATTATAGAGAAACTAGTTCATGTATGTATGTGTTTTATGAAGAAACTATATTACAGAGTGTTTATATGAAAATATATGAATATGGCTTAGTTTAAAATAAAATTAAGGTTGGATTAATTGTTAATATATATATATATATATATATATATTGACTATTGATTTTGAAAGTAGATGAATAAACATAAACGTGATAGTTTGAATTAATGGTTTTGGTCGAAAAACAAAGTTATAGTGATAAGTTTCATTAAAAATGTCAAAAATAAAGTTTTGCCAAAAACATTGAAATTGGGTGTTATAAAGTTGATGTTTATGTTATTATATGTGTAAAAACATGTTAAGAGTATTGAAATTATGTTTATATGAAGTCTATATGTGTATTGCATGTTAATTAGTTTGTTAGATTGGAGCTTGTAGGCCAATTTGACTTTTGTTCATGTTTTGTTGCGAGGTTTGGCGCCAAAAGTCTGGAGTTTAGGCGCTTAAATACGCCAAATGAAGATATTCTCACGTCCGCAGCGGTTTGGGATCACGCCATGCCCAATCGCTAACTTCGAGTCTCATGGCCGCAATGTACCAACCCACAATGTAAATCGTGGAAATGCTAGAAATATGAAGTTAAGCGTAATGGTCCGATAGCTTTTATTTAATTATACAAAGTCTGAAAATAAATGTTATGTGGACTGTTAAATTATGATTTCAGTAGTACTAAACTAAGAATGAGCATATTATCAAGGGTTAACTAGTATTAGTGTTAACGTAATTCGATTATGTGATTTAATAATTAAACCTACATGATGTATATACTTGTTTATATATATAAAATGTTGGTAGTGACTAATTATGTCATGATGAAATATATATAGGGTATTGAGATTCAAGTTGTAAGGTTTAGCTTGTGCTCAAGGCAAGTTCTCTAACCCTAAAACTTCGTTGTGCAAGTTTAATTTCGTTAAGTACGTTATTGCTTTTAAATTCAATTACAATTTCGCAAATTGCTACTTCTACACTTTCGTAGAGCTAGATTGTTGATTATTGAGAAAGTGCTTGTATATATTGTTCATGAGGATGCAAGTATTCTAAATCTTGTATTTTTAATATTGAGCAAGTTTCTTTAATATGTAACTTGTTATTTAGCATGCGAGTTGCAATATTTTAATATTCTAGTGTTGAACAACTTTATCGTTCAAATTACTATTCACTATGCAAGCGTAGTATCCAATTTTCAATAACCTTGCCTTAGTATTGTTCAAGCAAATTGTGTTATGATTATTCAAGGTTTATGCTATTAGATTATTCCTAAAGCATGATGTTTTATAAATATCGATTCAGTTATGATTATTTCATAGCATACAGTTAGTTCTTTTGTATTCAACTAATCCTTAGTTGATGACCGTTGAATTCTAAATTACCTTGTAATGTATCCAAACCAAACCTACTTTGGTGCGGACTTCTATTCTAAATACTGAGATGAACAACTCTTTTATTAGAGGTTTACGCTTAGCGTTGAAATGGTTGTGCACAATACATTGTATTTAAGGGTTGATCCCCTAAGCACGTGGAGTCCTTATAGTCTTATGATTTGTTAAAGTTAAAGTTGAAAGATTACTTATAAGCTGTGGACATGATTCGTGGTCATTAGACCCTCAGTAGTATGTTTCAGAATATTAATAGGACATATCATTCAGTTCTATTGAGCCTATTTCTGGCAATTGTTGTAATGTTGTAAAGTTATTCATTCTTCTTCAAGTGAGCTTTGTTTGCTCACTCTTGCATATTCTTATTGCAGCTAAGTTTGAGAAGGTCAATGAACCTACCACTAGCAAAGGAAAGGGAAAAATGTACAAGTGATGAAGACTTGTAATTTTATTTTTATCGTTATGATAATAGACTTTTAAATATGATGTGATGTAATAAATTTTAAATTTCGCGTTTGAATGATTGTAATTAAAGGTTAGATAACCTGGGAGATTTTTATTAAATATAATCCTGTATAGGCAGGTTTTTATTATTCAATTTTATTATGATTGGGTAGTTAGTAATGAATGTTTTGATTAAATGAACACCAAATCTTGAGGAAATGAAGTACCAGGATTTGGGGGTGTCAAAACCTTCTCTTCCACAATTGTAACACATTTTGGACTGTTGCGCATAGTTTGGACTGATATGTCCCTCCCCTGGGCATTTGAAGCATATGATAGGTGGTCGTTCTCCTTCCTTAACAATGGGTGCTGATGCTAACGTCTTTCCATCATTGTTGAATCTCCTCTTCTTGAAATGTCCATTTTTATTGTCTTGGCCATGATTACCACCGAAGTGGTTACCGTTTCTAGCATGTTGATTCCCTCCACGTTTGTTGTCACCACTTTGATGACTGCTACAACTTTCTCTTGGTTGGGTTAACTCGTTATCGCGCTCCAATAACTGAGCCCTATTTACAACATCTGAATACAAACAAAGGTTATGAGAAATTAGATATTGACGTATCTCGGGTTTCAAACCTCTTAGAAACATCCGCGTCATTCTCTCCTCATTATCAACCAAGTGAGATGCAAACCGGGACAACTCGGCAAACTTAGCTTCGTACTGCGACACGGTCATATTGTTCTGCTCCAACTTGATGAACTCGACCTCTTTCATGTGATGAATACTTTTGGGAAATTACTTGTCGTTGAATAGTTCTTGGAACGTCTCCCAAGACAACTTCAGTGCGGCAGGTTGAGTATGCTTTACCGATTCCCACCAGTAATATGCCTCTCCTCGCAACATAAAGGTGGCAAAGGGATGTCTGAGAGTTGCCAGTGTTTCCACCTGCATTTTGGACAGGAGTCTCTCTTTCCTGATGTTGTACGAATTACAGAAAGCTCCTAAACATTCTGTCGTTCGCCATTTGGTTGGTGTTGTTGTTCACCTGAGGATTATTCTCTTCCTGATGCACATTATCATGGGTGTTGATATGTGGTGACTCAACGGTCTCCTGTGCTCCATTGCTATTCTCAACATTATCAGATGTCATTTTCAAACACTGCCACAAAACAAGGGTTAATTGACATGTCACATATTATCCCTATACTATGACCGACCAATTAAATATCAAATAAACTTAGGTAGGTCATACTAGCGAAGGAATTCCCCGTCTCTCCCCTCCTAGTTCTTGTCTCACATCTCATCCAGGGATTATATCCCTAAGCTTTGATACCAACTGTGATGCCCCCAAAATAGGTATACATCACCCATTCTGAGTCGCCAAATACATGGTACATAATACAAATACAAACTTAAATATACAACATGAGCTGTGAGTTTTAATACAAATATTGTCTTCTAGACAGTATTCAAACTCAAAATAAGTCCTCAATACATTTATTATCACACTATTTCATAGAATAGTGAGGACTACTAATGTTATTATCTGGACCGTCACTCCGTTCCCCGACTAGTCCCGGCTACGTTCTCATTTCATGAAGAGAACAATGAAAGCAAAAGGGTGAGCTCAACTAGCCCAGTAAGAAATATTATGACTAAGATAATGCAGAATAATTTATCGTTAGCCTTCAACAGTGTTAAACTGATAAAATATAACAAACATCAATTTTAACTGTAGTGGCACAAGAAATCCATTAAAAGAGTCAAGTAGAGCATAAAATCTACTATCTTCGGTGATTTAAAAGGTTTTTCATCACTTTTATCGCTGAGACTAAGCTTAATAAATAATCCAAAAAATCGAATCACCCCTGCACTACGGCCAAGGATATTCTTTAGTATCACGATCACAAATTATCCATGCACTACAGGCCAAGGATATTCGTGTATTCATCAATGGTCATGATCATGCCAACAACTGTCCATCAATGCACTACGGGCCAATGAGGACTTTTACCACATCATTTGTAACATTACGGTCATGATTATACCGAATAATCCCTGGTTATAATCATACCAAGTCCATCTATGCACTACAGGCCACAGATGACTTTCAACATAATATAAACATGAGGATGATGACAATGATATAAGAATTCAATAAAAACAAGTTCAAGGATAAATTTTAAAAGATTTATAATTTAATTTATCCAGAAATCAATAACGTCCAAATTGTCAATATGATACTACTTTGTGGAGTAAAATTCAAGAATAATATTATATCAAAAATGATTTGGACCGAAAAGAAATCAATTTTTGTCATGAATAGTACCCCGAGTGAATAATAACCGAGTGAATAGTAACTTTGAGAATAGTAACCCCGTGAATAGTACCCTGGCATGAAAAAGTTAAAACTTATCAAGAATTCTCAGAATAATATTTCCATAAAAAAAATACTGGATGAAGCACAAATATCAAGGATATTCTACTAATTTCATGGAGTTTAGAATCCAAAACTTTAACAAAACGAGTATAGAATTCAAAATCTGAAACGAAATAATATTACTTACATACTACAGAGTATGGAAGAAAATATTATTTCAAACGAATACTGAACGAAAATAACACCCCTTACCTTGAAAAGAAGAGTATTCCAACTGGTATGGCGGGGATATTCTTGAAGAAAAGTTATATTGTTTTCTACGCTCAAAGCTTTCTAAAACTCGAAAGAAATACGCTCAATATTATAGAAGAAGAATTCTCTGATTCTGGTGTGATTTTAAATTCTAACTAAGCATCCTATTTATAGGAGAATGGAAGGATACTATTTAGAATTTATTTTTCACGGATTGCACAATGGGCCACGGGCGCCGAATTCATTCGGCTGATTTTAAAATTTACTTATATATATACATATCCTCCTTTGCAAGCAATTCCATTCCCCTCCCCCTCCCCCTCCCCCTCCCCCTGTGACAATTTTATCACATGTGAGCCCCATATGTCATCATCACATGTGGGCTCCACCTCTTATAATGAATAACTTTCTACCGATTAATTTAAAAAATGGGCAAATAGAGTCCAAATAATAAGTTAAATTTACAACAATTACTTCATAAAAATTCCCTCAATATTTTTAACAATATTTATCATCATTATTATAATTGCAATATTTAACAAACTGTGTCGTTCCCGAGAAAGAGGGGCTTTCAATAAGGATTTCTCCTATTGGCGCCGCAATTAGGTGACCAAACCTCTCCTCGATGTAACTTCTAGACATTGTCAATATTGCAAATAATAATATTAATAACTGTCATCTCAATTATTGATTTAATAATATATAAAATATTGACAATAATTGAATCAAATAACGTGAGATACTATGCAACAATTACTGTAGCAATAATTGAACAAAACTGAGTGACTTCTCACGTAAGCATCAATAATCAATATAGTGTGCTACTATGCAACTACGCCAGACATTATACTTTTAACACCGGGTGTTTCAACAGATTAAGCTCAGTAAAACTTTCGCAGATTATTTTCCTAAAAAGATATTTTTTCGTTTTCTCAATCGACAATAATTTCGCTTTGTAGGGTCCATGATAATGATTGTGGTGTCATACGAATATTCCCTGTTAAAACGAATATTCCCTGACCAATCGAATATTATATAACAACTTGCGTACTTTACAAAATTTATAAATATTACCCACAACTATAAAATTATATCAAATTTACTCCTTAATATTCAAAAATGATATTTATCAGAAATTCATCTTTATTCATAAAAGTTGGGGTTTTACAACTTTGATATATTATAAATAAATTATAATATTATGGCATGTATTCCATTAATATTTGATATTAAATAAATATTAATGATAAAGGAATTATGTGGTATTTAATTCATATAAATACGATATTAATGATTGAAAATTCATGATAAATGATAATAATTATCTAAAAATTAGTATGAGCTTATGAAAAATATTTCTGACTGATAATATAATTATCTCAGTTAATTGTTAAGTGTTTAGACAGAGTTTAATTGAACTTAAACTCGATATTATCCGACTAAGCCGTCAGGATGTCAGAATTGTACCGAACTCGACTCAGACTGTAAAAATTTGACTTGAGGTTAAGTCATATGTGTGTTATAGACAAATAGGATTATGTGATAATGTGTTTAGGTTATTGAAATATTGTGATGATATTATTCTAATTTGTATATCGATATTATTTATATATTAGGTCTTCAGACAAAGCTTATTAAAATGCGTAACGATAATCAACGGAACAGACAAGTTTTTCTTAACTCGATCTCAAGTTTTATTATTCAATTATACTTGTGGTTAATCATTTCTGATTGCCATCTCTAAGAATTATTAAATCGCACTCTGTGCATACTGCATGTATACATCAGGTATGAAAGGTTGATCACCTTCATTACCATTCGGTCCAGATATATATATGTTCATGTTCAATGTTCGTTCAGGTATATAAAATTTGTTCATGCTAGTTCACAATTATATTGTAGAACTGAAGCCAGCTTTTGTTCAATTCTTTCAATCATGATATATCCTTAATTTATTGAACTTAAACTTGTTGGGCAAACTTATTGCTCACCCTTGCTATATCATGATTAACATTGCAGATTAAGACGAATACGTCGGATAGAGGAAAGGCCAAAGCCAAGTTCATCTTGGGATAATATGTGCAGCTAAATTGTAATAGTATAGTATGATAATTGTAAGACCCCAACTTATTATAAATAAAATTGAATTTTTCTTTATTCATTATTCTAAATTAATAAGGGTTAATTTGATATAATTCTTTGGTTATGGGTGAAATGTGCAAAGTTTACAAAATAAGCAAGTGGTTATAAAATATTCATTATTGCTTGGGAATATTCGTTTGGTCGTGGAATATTCTTTTTTTGTCGGGAATCTCAAATGACTTGCGCACGCCTGATCATTGGTGGGCCCCATAACGGAAAGCGGTTGGATGAAGGAAACGACAAAGATTGAGTTTTATAAATAACGACGTAAATTATTACCAATTAACACTTTGTTGGGTTACACGGTGGTTAAAATACTGATGAATGGCGTGGTTACACAAAGAGCTTACACACGGTATTGCACATAGAGATTGTTGAATTATTGATCCTTACGTAAGAAGGCACTACTCAATAATTGTTACAAATAATTATTATTCATTATTTTATCTTATTGATTCAATAATCACGCATTGATATTTATATTATTATTGTTTCAATAATTGTCATTACAAGATTTTCCATTATCAAATCAATAATTCATATTATTTGAATATTATCGGATAACATTATTGGTAATGTCTAGAAAGTTACATCTAAGGAGAGGTTTGGTCACCTAATTGCGCCAAGAAGGAGAAATCCTTATTGGAAAGCCCCTCTTTCTCGGAGGAGCTACGGTTGTCAAGATCTTGTGATTCTCGTAATATTATTTTTGAATAATTAATTATTGATTATTATGATAAAGAAAATATTTATTTTATGTGGATATAGATGGAGAAAATTTTTAATGTGACAATTGTTGAAAATTAATATTTTATCTTTTTACGATAAAATAATACATTTAAATATATTATTTTAATAATATATTAACGGTGATATTTTTATAATAATTGTGGGATATATGAGTATATGAGGAGGTAGAGTATTTTGTGGCATTAAATGTTTAAATATATGTTTTGTGTGTCTGGTGGACACGATTCTTGAATAGAAAATTTATTATAGATCATAAAATTGCCCGTTTGTGGATTTTGGATAATTTCATTTGGAATTTTGAAAAATTTTCTTCTGCAAAGTTGTAGAGAATTGAAATTCCTATAAAAAGTCGCGAGATTTGAATTTTCTGATAAAAGGAATATTTATTGTGAATTATTGATGTTTTGAGTTCAAATAATTGATTTTGGAAATTTTAATTATTATTTTCAAGAAAAACGTTTTCAAAGGTTGGTGAGCATCTTTAACATGTGGTTGGTGGCTAAAATCAGATTCCTTGGTGGTGGGCTTGAATATTTGGTAAATAATAATAATTTATTAATTTAGTCTCCTTTCATGCGTTCTAACATTTTCCTATAAATAGAGGGCTAAGTTAGAATTGAAAATCACACCGTAAACAAAGTTTTCTTTTTTCTCTCTAAATTATCGGCGTATTCTTGTGAGTATACTTTGAGTGTTGCTATACTGGTCTTGGTTTCACAAGACTATACCGAAATTCAAATCGGAAATCACGATTATTTTGAGGTAGTGGGTATTATTTTCTTCTTAAATGATATTTTCTTCAATATCATTATGTCAAGTATTGGTGAACTTTTTATCAAATTTGGAACTTGTTGTGTTTGGGGTTCTTATTCACGATACGACCATTATTCACGTATCGACACTATTCACGAATACTTCAAGACTATTCAAGAAAAATAAAATTTTTTCTTTTTGTCCAAAATATCTATTCTGGATACTAGCTTTGATTGTATCCATGTTTTGATCATTCTTGAATTTTACACCAATATGATTATTTTCGAAGTATTTTTGGACATGGGTAAAACAAAGTACGAATCCTTAATCCTTAATCCTTGTCATTTTGTTTCACCGGATTCGTTTCTTTAAAAATGTTTTTCATCATCCTCAGTCCTAAATGGTGATATAAATGAATATCTTTGGCCTGTAGTGCAAAGATGAACGATTAACTGATGAATATCTTTGGCCCGTAGTAAAAGATGAACAGTGTTGAGATGAACATGACCAATTTGGTGATACAAATGAATATCTTTGGCTCGTAGTACAAAGATGATTAAAGATGTATATTGATTGTTATTACATGGATAAACTATTGATGATGGAATTTTAAACCTTAGAAGACGGTAGAATTCTTTTCTCACGTGACTCTTCTAATGGATTCTTTATTCACTGCATTTGTTGATCTAAAACTTGTTGTCTATTGTATTCTGTTAGATTTTTCCCTGTTGAAGACTAACGATAATTTGTTGTATATTATCTTAGTCATAATATTCTTTACTGGGCTAGTTGAGCTCACCCTTTTCCTTTTTGTTCCATTTTTCTTCTCAGGAGGTGAGAACATAGCAGGATCGAGTCGGGGTATGGAGTGATGGCTCTAGGAAGATGTTTTAGCTGTCCTCACTATTTCTGTAAAATAGTGTATGAATAATTAATGAGGACTTATTTGGGTGTGTATATTGTCTAGAAGACAATATTTGTATTCAAACTCACAGTTGTATTGTCGTATTCTACACGACATCTGTATTGTCAAAGTTGTAGTTTGCTTTCTATACCATGTATTTTGGCGACTCAGAATGGGTGTTGTATACCTATTTTGGGGGCGTCACAGTTGGTATCAGAGCTTAGGGATATGATCTCTGGCGGAGATCGGGGAATAGAACTAGGAGGGGAGAGACGAGTAAATCCTTCGCTAGTGTGTCCTACCTAAGCTTATTTGTTGGTCAGGTCATAATATAGGATATTATGTGATATGTTAATTTGTTTAATTAACCCTTGTTTTATGGCAGTATTTAAGAATGGCTGCTGAGAACGTTAACAATGGAGTTTATGAGACCGTGGAGACGCCGGTACTCACCAACGAGGAGAACGTGCAACAGGCTGGCAATGTTCCTCCTGTGAACAACGCCATTGAGAAAATGATGAACGACGGATGTTTAGAAGCTTTTTGCAGTTCATGCAAAATCAGACAAGGGAGACTCGTGTACAAAATACGGGTGGAAATGATGGCAATGCACGGTCTGTCACAGCCAAGCAGTTTAAGGAGTTGGGACCACCAGATTTCCATGGAAAGCCGGATCCGATCAAGGCAGAAACGTGGGTCAAGCAAATTACCAAGATATTCGATGTCTTGGGGTGCACGGAGGAACAGAAGGTTCCATTCGCCACCTTTATGTTTCGTGGTGAAGCAGATTACTGGTGGGAATCTGTGAAGCGTACCCAGCCAGATGCACTTAACATGTCTTGGGAAAGATTTCAGAAACTGTTCAATGACAAGTACTTTCCAGAAAGTATTAAATCTATATGAAGGAGGTAGAGTTTATTAGACTCGAACAGAACAACATGACGGTGTCTCAGTACGAGGCAAAGTTCGCAGAGTTATCGAGTTTGCACCTCATTTGGTGGAGAATGAGGAACGAATGACGCGTATGTTTCTGAGAGGTCTAAAACCGAGAGATTCGTCAATACCTTATCTCTCATAAATTTTCTCTCGTATTCAGGATGTTGTTGTCAGTGGCTCGATTATTAGAACGAGATAGTGAGTATACTCAACCGAGGGACCACAATCGTGGTAGTCATCGAACGATGATAACCGGTGAGGAGGAAAGAATACTACGGACAAAGGCGGTAACCACTCGGTGGTAATCGTGGACATGATAATAGGAGAGGTGACTCGGTGGAAATTTCAGAAGAGAAGATTCAACAATGACGGGAAGATATCAACTCTAAAGACCAAAGACCAACAACAAATGCTAGGGGAGGAGAACGACCGCCAGTTAGATGTTACAAATGCGGGAAGGAGGGACATATCAGCCCAAACTGTCCACAACAATCCAAGGTATGTTACAACTGTGGAAAGGAAGGCCACATCGCTCGAGATTGTACTATCGCGAAACCAAGTTCAGCAGGAGTGGTGATTCCAAGGGCTGTCCCGGATAAGTCGAAATCATCGGTTCCTGGAAGAGCGTTTGTCGTGACTGGACAAAACGTGAGGAACCCAAACGAGGTGATCACGGGTAAGCTAATCTTGAATTCTTGCAGAAGTTTATACCTTACTAGATATCCGGTTCTACCCATTCTTTTATCTCTCCGCTTGTGCTCAACGTTTAAACTTGACTCAGGAGAAATTAGATTTTGATTTATCTGTTGAAACTCCGTTGGGTGAAACCTTGATACATCTACGTTTATAAATCTTGCATGATCCAAGTTGGCACTATCACATTACGTTGATCTTATCTCTTTAAAGATACTTGCTTTTGATGTGATTTTAGGAATTGATTGGTTAACCACTCATCATGCCAAAATTGATTGTTTTCGTAAGGTTGTTAGTTTTCATATTCCTAACCAACTGACATAATTAATTCAAACCACTAAACCACTAAAATCGATCCATTGTCATATCAAGCCACAAAGCTATTCGTTTATTGAAAAACGGATGTCAAGCTTTCTTAGCCCATGTTATGGATTTGAATAAAGACAAGTCGATTTGAATAATATTTACGTGGTTAAAGAATTCCTCGATGTATTTCTGAAGAGCTTCCGGCCTACCCCGTAACGTGATGTTGAATTCTTTATTGACCTTGAACCGCACAAAGCCCATTTCTAAAACCCCATATCGAATGGCTCTATTGAACTTCGTGGAGTTAAAAATCCAACTACTGGAATTATTAGACATCGGTTTCATTCGCCCTAAGACGTCTCCTTGGGGTGCTCTGTTTTATTCAGTAAAGAAGAAAAGGCGGGAGTATGCGACTTTGTATTGACTATCGAGAATTGAACCATGTCACCATCAAGAATAGGTATCCGCTACCTCGCATTGATGACCCTGTTCGACCAGTTTACAAGGAGCGCAATTCTTTTCAAAGATCGATCTTCGCTGGATATCATCAGGTGAAGATTAAAACCGAGGATATTCCAAAGACGGCATTCAGGACTCGATTACGGGCATTATGAATTCTTGGTCATGTCTTTTGGATTGACTAATGCTCCCCGCCGCTTTCATGGATATGATGAACCGTGTATTTAAGGAATATTTGGATCGATTCGTTGTTGTCTTTATTGATGACATCCTCATTTATTCCAAAAGCCGTGAAGATCATGAGCACCATTTGAAGCTGGTACTACAAAGACTTCGTGAACACAAGCTTTATGCCAAGCTGAAGAAATGCGAGTTCTGGCTTGAGGAAGTAGCATTCCTTGGGCACGTGGTGTCAAAACAAGGAGTATCTGTTGACCCGGCGAAGATTGAAGCAATACAAAGTTGGGAGCAAGCAAGTCGGTGGCCGTGGATCAAGCACGACTTTACGGGCTTAGTGGTTATTATCGGAGATTTGTGGAAGGATTTTCTCGAATCGCTACTCAGATTAACTCATTGACTCGGAAGGATGCAAAATTCTTATGGAGCGAGGAATGCGAGAAGAGCTTCCAAGAGCTCAAGAGGAGACTCATTTCTAAGACTGTTTCGACAATACCATCCGGTTCGGATGGATTTGTTATCTACAATGATGCTTACGGAAAGGGGTTAGGATGTGTTCTCATGCAACATGGGAAAGTCATAGCCTATGCCTCACGACAACTCAAAGAATATGAGAGGAATTATCCTACTCATGATCTAGAATTGGCAAAATCGATGATTCGCGTTGAAGATATGGAGACACTACTTGTATGGAGAGAAAGTGGAGATTTATACGGACCATAAAAGCCTCAAATATTTCTTCACCCAAAAAGAACTCAACATGCTGGCAATGACGTTATCGGAGTCGTTAAAAGATTATGATCACACTATTCAATATCATCCCGAAAAGTTTAACGTGGTAGCCGACGCATTGAGTAGAAGATCATATGCAAGTATGAGTGCAATATTGTCAATATAAAGGCCCATTTTATCGATTTACAAAGGATGAAGATAGAATTAAAGACCTGTGGTCCCACGTGATGATGGCGAATATACTGAGTAAAACCGACTTTAATCGATAAAGTTAAAGCTTCAAGCTATGGACAGGGGTGATGCGTATGAAGAAGAAAGTGCAAGAAGGAGCTATTCCTAAGCAAGAATTGATGAGGAAGGAATACTTCGAGTCAATTCTAGACTTTGCGTTCCTAACGATTCTGAACTGAAGCATAAAATCATGATGGAGGCACACAACACCCGCTTGCAATCCATCTCGGAAGTACCAAAATGTATCATGATATTCGACATACATTTTGGTGGAACAATATGAAGAGAGAGATTATGGAGTTTATCTCAAGATGTTTAACTTGTCAACGTGTAAAGGCGAGCATCAAGTGCCAAAAGGTCCATTCAACCACTTGAGATTAGGAATGGAAATGGGAACACATTACTATGGATTTTGTTACAGGTCTTCCCAAAGTTTCTCAAGGCGTAGATGCAATTTGGGTTATTGTTGATAGATTAACCAAGTCTGCCCATTTCTTACCGATACGCGAGACTTATTCCCTTGAACGTCTTGCTCGTATGTACGTGAATGAGATTGTACGATTGCATGGCATGCCAGTATCCATAGTTTCAGATCGTGACCCGAGATTCACTTCAAGATTTTGGGTTAGCTTGCAGAAAGCTATGGGCACGGATTTACGATTCAGTTCAGCATACCATCCTCAAACGGACGGACAATCAGAGAGGACTATTCAAACCCTTGAAGATCTATTAAGACTCTGTGTCCTAGATTTCAAAGGAAGTTGGGATAAGTACCTACCATTGGTGGAATTCTCCTACAACAACCAGTTATCAAGCAAGTATAGGCATGGCTCCATTTGAGGCGTTGTATGGACGAAAATGTCGCTTCCAAATATCTTTGGGGACGAGGTGGGAGAAGCAATATTGTTGGGACCAGAATTAGTACGCATGACTACAGAAAAGATCCAAATGATTCGACAACGTATTCAAACTTCACAAGATCGACAAAAGAGTTATGCTGATCTTCATAGAAAGGACGTGGAGTTTAATATCGGAGATCATGTATTGTTACGTATTGCTCCATGGAAGGGAGTTACAAGATTTGGGGAAAAGAGGAAAGCTCAATCCAAGGTTTGTTGGTCCATTTGAGATTCTTGACCGAATAGGGGAACGTAGCCTATAGACTCGCGTTACCTCCAAGTATGTCTCGTGTTCACAATGTATTCCACATATCTATGCTTCAGTAAATATGTGAAAGACCCGAACCACATTATTGCATTAGAACCGCAACGAGATAGCGCAGAAGATTTAACCTACGAGGAGATACTGTTGAGATTTTGGATAGGAAAGAGCATGTCTTACATGACGAAGGTTATACCACAAGTTAAGGTTTTGTGGAGAAACCATGCAATTGAGGAAATGACATGGGAGTTGGAATCGGAGATGAAAGCAAGGTACCCTCACCTTTTCGATATACAGTATCGTATGTCAATTTCGAGGACTAAATTTCATAAGGAGGGAGGTTGTAAGACCCCAACTTATTATAAATAAAATTGAATTTTTCTTTATTCATTATTCTAAATTAATAAGGGTTAATTTGATATAATTCTTTGGTTATGGGTGAAATGTGCAAAGTTTACAAAATAAGCAAGTGGTTATAAAATATTCATTATTGCTGGGAATATTCGTTTGGTCGTGGAATATTCTTTTTGTTTCGGGAATCTCATTTATTGGCCTATGCATCATTAGTGGGCCCCATAACGGAAAACGGTTGGATGAAGGAAAGCGACAAAGATTGAGTTTTATAAATAACGACGTAAATTATTACCATTAACATTGTTGGGTTACGGTGGTTAAAATACGAATCTGGCATTGGTTACACAAAGGTAGCACTGCAGTATTGCATAGATGATTGTTGAATTATTGATCCTTACGTGAAGAAGGCACTACTCAATAATTGTTACGAAGAATTATTTGTTCATTATTTTATCTTATTGATTCAATAATTTTGCATTGATATTTATATTATTATTGTTTCAATAATTGTCATTACACAAGTATTTTCCATTATCAAATCAATAATTCATATTATTTGAATATTATCGAGATAACATTATTGGTAATGTCTAGAAAGTTCATCTAAGGAGAGGTTTGGTCACCTAATTGCATGCACCAAGAAGAGAGAAATCCTTATCGGAAAGCCCTCTTTCTGAGGAGCGGAACTACGGTTATCGATCTTGTGATTACGTAATATTATTTTTGAATAATTAATTATTGATTATTATGATAAAGAAAATATTTATTTTATGTGGATATAGATGGAGAAAATTTTTAATGTGACAATTGTTGAAAATTAATATTTTATCTTTTTTTCGATAAAATAATACATTTAAATATATTATTTTAATAATATATTAACGGTGATATTTTTATAATAATTGTGGGATATATGAGTATATGAGGAGGTAGAGTATTTTGTGGCATTAAATGTTTAACATATGTTTTGTGTGTTTGGTGGACACGATTCTTAACCGAAAATTTATTATAGATCGTAAAATTGCCCGTTTGTGGATTTTGGATAATTTCATTTGGAATTTTGAAAAATTTTCTTTCGCAAAGTTGTAGAGAATTGAAATTCCTATAAAAAGTCGCGAGATTTGAATTTTCTGATAAAAAGAATATTTATTGTGAATTATTGATGTTTTGAGTTCAAATAATTGATTTTGGAAATTTTAATTATTATTTTCAAGAAAAACGTTTTCAAAGGTTGGTGAGCATCTTTAACATGTGGTTGGTGGCTAAAATCAGATTCCTTGGTGGTGGGCTTGAATATTTGGTAAATAATAATAATTTATTAATTTAGTCTCCTTCATGCGTTCTAACATTTTCCTATAAATAGAGGCTAAGTTAGAATTGAAAATCACACGTAAACAAAGTTTTCTTTCTTTCTCTCTCTAAATTATCGAGCGTATTCTTGTGAGTATACTTTGAGTGTTGCTATACGGTGCGGGTTTTTCACAAGACTATACAAGAAATTCAAATGTCGGAAATACGATTATTTTGAGGTAAGGGTATTATTTTCTTCTTAAATGATATTTTCTTCAATATCATTATGTCAAGTATTGGTAAACTTTTTATCAAATTTGGAACTTGTTGTGTGGGAGTTACTATTCACGATACGACACTTATTCACGATATCTGACACTATTCACGAATACTAAGACTATTCAATTTAAAAAATAAAATTTTTCTTTTTGTCCAAAATATCTATTCGGATACTAGCTTTGATTGTATCCATGTTTTGATCATTCTTGAATTTTACACCAATATGATTATTTTCAAGTATTTTTGGACATGGGTAAAACAAAGTACTAATCCTTAATCCTTAATCCTTGTCATTTTGTTTCAATTGGATTCGTTTCTTTAAAAATGTTTTTCATCATCCTCACCCTAAATGGTGATATAAATGAATATCTTTGGCCCAGAAAGTGCAAAGATGAACGATTAATCGATGAATATCTTTGGCTCTGTAGTGCAAAAGATGAGCAGTGTTGAGATGAACATGACCAATTGGTGATACAAATGAATATCTTTGGCCCTGTAGTGCAAAAGATGATTAAAGATGTATATTGATTGTTATTACATGGATAAACTATTGATGATGGAATTTTAAACCTTAGAAGGCGGTAGAATTCTTTTCTACGTGACTCTTCTAATGGATTCTTGCTTCCGTGCATTTGTTGATCTAAAACTTGTTGTCTATTGTGATTCGTTAGATTTTTCCTGTTGAAGACTAACGATAATTTGTTGTATATTATCTTAGTCATAATATTCTTTATTGGGCTAGTTGAGCTCACCCTTTTCCTTTTGTTCCATTTTTTTCTTCTCGGGGAGGTGAGAACATAGCGAGGATCGAGTCGGGGTATGGAGTGATGGCTCTAGGAAGATGTTTTTTATCATCCTCACTATTTACGTAAAATAGTGTATGAATAATTAATGAGGACTTATTTGGGTGTGTATATTGTCTAGAAGACAATATTTGTATTCAAACTCACAGTTGTATTGTCGTATTCTACACGACATCTGTATTGTCAAAGTTGTAGTTTGCTTTCTATACCATGTATTTTGGCGACTCAGAATGGGTGTTGTATACCTATTTTGGGGGCGTCACAATAATAACGTTATATATATTAGACATGCTATGAATTATGTATAAGTTAAGGTTACTCGACCTTGGGGAATAGTGTGTAAAGTTCATTGTATAAAAAATTTATGTTTATATCTTCCGCATATAATAACAGTGATAGAATGATTGAACCGGATCCGCGGTGATTCGAGACCCAGATTCGATGCTCTCACATAAGACTTGTTTTATTTTATGATGTATTCCGCAAACTTATGTAATAATTTAAGGTTAGATTACCTGAGATTTTTTTAGGGATGATGTAACCCTTTAATGGGAAAGATTATTGTTTAAGTTATTTGATGTCTTTAATTATCTTCTAGTATAGGTAGTTAGATGTAATTATTTTTATAGTGAGCACCAAATTCTATGGGAATGAAGTACCCGGATTTTGGGGTGTCATAGGTTGGTATCAAAGCTTTAGGTTATGAACCTTAGGTGGGGAAACCTTAAGAAGTAACCTTTAAGAAGACAGGAAACATAGAGGTGTCTAACTCTTATCGAGTTTTGAGGAATGGATTAAGGCATCCATTGAAGCTAAATAATAAAGGACATTATGTGCTATGTGTTAATAACTTATGTGATCGCGAGTATCGAAGAATGTTATATAATAAATAAAACCTAAGACATATTTTGTTGTCAGGATGTCTAACGAAGGAGGATCCAGTCTAGCTAGGGAGGTGATACCTTAGATACCTAGAGATGACGAACCCCGAGATATCCATGTTGTACGGGAACAGTTGATCCAAGAGGATGAGCCTATGACCGATCCCGAGGAGGATAGTTCTGAAGAGATAGAAGAGGATGATGAGGAAGAGCATCCTGTGGAGTTTCCACCAAACTCCATATCGGCTGAGATGTATGATGCATTTGTATGATCGTAACATAGAATTACAGAACATGGTTGAGGATCTGAAAGAGTTGATTGAGATACATCACTCTACGATAGAGTAGAAAGATGAGGAGATTCAAAAACTCGACTCACGCCTTGGAAACACGGAGTGGGACCTAGTTCATACAAAAGGTCAGCATGAGGATCTGTTGGCTGTGAATGAGAAGATGAAGACTGATGTGGAGAAGTTAAAAGATAACTTGAAAGAGGAATCAGCTAAGCGTGCAAGAGTAGAGGACGCTTGGATGAAGTCGACTCATTGTGCAGACCGTGTTGAGGCTAAGGTCCAAGTGAAGAAGGCCAAGATGAATGAGATTGATCACGCCTTTAATTCTGTGATTGATAGGGCCCAGGATCGAGTCTTTTATTACCCACCTCAATTTGAAGATTCACCGTGGTTCGTGATGGATCGTAGGATGGCGTATCGTATTATAGAGGAAAAGCGCAGAGAAGTCTCTCGACGTCTTAATATGCCCAGATAGAAAAAGAATAATAATAATAATAATAATAATAATAATAATAATAATAATAATAATAATAATAATAATAATAATAATAATAATAATATGTGGTTAATTATGTGAATAAATAAACTGTAAATCCCTTATTTTGAGATAAATAAAGGGGTAGTATGAATATGTAATCCTGAAACTTGTCTAGTTTAGGAAAGTGGATGTTAATAGCGGTTATGTTATCTTTATTATGTTTTAAAATGTTATGGATAAATAAAATATCAAAGTTTATTTGAAATGTTTTGTGTTATAGCTTTAACCTTAAAATGTTTAAGTTAAACTTCAAATACTCAAGAAGTTGAGGAATGAAGTAATAAGACTGTAACTTAACATAAAATGCCTACTAGAAGAAGACAACCACGTCAACAATCACCTCCTGAGGGGTCTACTAAAAATAACAATGAGGCCAATGCTAACCTGGTTCAGCAGTTGGTAACTTTGTTAACGAGAGCACTTGTGAATCAACCGCAAGCTCAAGTCACGACCTTCAAGGAATTCAAAGCGGTTGGACCACTAGAGTTTCAAGGGTCTATAAATCTAGTGGAAGCCCAAACTTGGATCATGGAAATGGAGAAAGTGTTTGATGTTGCTAGAGTTAACGAAGATCAGAAGACTACGTTTGCAACGTTCATGCTGAAGTCTGAAGCTAGCTATTGGTGGCAAACAAATAATGTTCGTGGGGGACAAGGAGTGATAACGTGGGATAGATTTAAGGAGATGTTTTTCGAAATATATTTTCCAGCGAGTTCTCAGAATCAGTTAGAGGTGCATTTTCTGAAGCTGAAACAAGGAACTATGACGGTGCCAGAATATGCTGCGAAGTTTAACGAGCTGGCAAGGTTTGCCACTTATCAAGTCAATACCGAAGAGCATAAGGAGAGAAGGTTCGAACAAGGATTGAAACTCTGGTTGTATTCCAGTTAAATACATTTGCGGCTGTACTGGAAAAGGCAATTATCGCGGAAGGTGGAAGCGATGCCTTGACCAAGTATAATCAAGAATAGAAGAAGAGGAAGAATGAGAATGAAAATAAGGCTAGTGGAAGTAACAATTAGAAAAGGAAGTGAAGCGAGAATTCGACTGTGGGAGGATAGCAAGGAAGTCAGCAGAAGAAAAAGTTTTAAGCTTGTGCGACGTGCAGGAAGAACCATACTGGGGTTTGTTTGTTTGAAGGGGAAGCGTAGACACTGCAAGCAGGCGGTAAAGCGAAAGCGGCCAAGACTAACGGTGGGTCGGGCCAAAAAGGCCGGGTTTTGGTGAAATTTGGAATTATGAGGCTCAAGTGGCAAACGGCCTACCTACCGTGGGCTTCTCCCTTTACTTTTTTTTTTTTGCAAACTCTTTGCTACACCAGAAATAGTAATAATAATAAATATTAAAAATAATAAAATAATTAATAATAAACAATAATACAAACAAACACGATTAATTAATTACCTACATTAACTACATATCTCAATCAATTAAAATTTTAATAGTATTATTAATTAATTACCTACATTAACTACATATCTTAATTATAGTTAAAATATATTGAAGATTGCATTAAAAACAAATAGTTATTGTAGCTCAGTTGGTTTGAACTCTTATTTATTTACTTACAAGTCTTGTGTTTAAGTCTCACAACCCACAAGTAGTAACATTTTATTTTATAAAAAAAAAGTTCATGGGCCGCGTATGGTAGGGCCAAAAGGTCCGGTGTTTTGGTGGGCTAGAAAAATGCTACCAAAGCCTTGTTTTTGGTGGGCGGTAGGAAGCAAGACGCTGGCCTTGGGGCCCATTTTCCAGGTCTGGGGAAGCAGGTGTGTTTCAACTATGGTCAAGAGGGACACATTGCACCAAACTGCTTTAGCCCAAAGAAAGGAACATGTTTTACCTGCGGTTCGAAGTTTCACATGACTCGGGATTGCCCTAAAAAGCCAGCAGGAAGTGCAAGTGGATGAAAGGGAAACAACGATGGTGGTACATTGACTATCACTAGTCCAGCACAGTCAAGCCGACCTACTGTGAGGACTCTCAATATGACCGTGCAGGATGCTATACAGTCTAAAGATTTGGTGTCAGGTATCATTCCGATTAATGGTATTAATGCTTATGTACTATTTGATTCAGGTGCTACTTGTTCATTTATATCCGATGAATTTGCTCAGAACTTAGATTTGCCTCAGGAAGAATTAGATTATCCTTTTGGCATAGAGATTATGAATAGGGAAGTGATTCCTGTTAGATTCATATATAAGAATTGTAGAGTGGTTATTAAGGGTCACGAGATGATGATAGATTTGATACCAATTAGACTTGGTGAGTTTGATGTTATACTGAGAATGGATTGGTTATTCAATGACGGAGCAATAATTGATTGCCAAAAGAAGTGTGTTAACCATATGACTCTGTCAAAGGTAGTATTTTATTGCAGTAAGTCACCTCGACAAGTAAGTTGTCTGACGGTGATGCAAGCCAAGAAGTTGTTAACAAAAGGATGTGTAGGATACTTAGCCTACATAGTCAATACACAGACGAAGAGTGCAAAGTTAGAAGATATACCGATCATAAGAGATTTTTTAGACGTATTTCCAAATGATTTGTTGGGTCTTACGTTGGATCGACAAATCGAGTTTGTGATTGATTTATTACCAGGAACGGCCTCGATATCTAAGGCACTATATAGAATAGCCCGAGTAGAGATGAAAGAGTTGATGGTGCAGTTGCAAGAGTTGTTTGACAAGAAGTATATTCAGCCGAGTGTATCGCCATGGGGTGCATCGGTGTTGATTGTTAAGAAGAAAGATGGATCGATGTGGCTCTGCATTGATTACCGAGAATTGAATAAGTATCCATTACCTAGAATCGATGACCTGTTCGATCAACTGAAAGGAGCGAGGAATTTCTCAAAGATAGACTTGAGAAGTGGTTATCATCAGTTGAAGTTGAGGCCGGAGGATGTACCAAAAATAGCGTTTAGAACTCGGTATGGTCATTACGAGTTTCTGGTTATGTCTTTTGGTTTAACCAATGCACCTGCAGCATTCATGGATTTGATGAATAGGGTGTTTTAAACCATTCTTAGACAAATTTAAGGTGGTGTTTATTGATGATATTTTGGTGTATTCCAAGACCAAGGAGGAACATGTTGAACACTTAAGAGTGACGTTTGAGACATTGAGAAAAGAGAAGTTGTGCGCTAAGTTCTCAAAATGTGAATCTTGTTTGGAACGTGTACAGTTTCTCAAACACATTATTGATAAGGAAGGAATTTCGGTAGATCCATCAAAGGTTGAAGATGTGATAAGCTAGGATCAGCCAAAGACACCGTCAGAAGTAAGGAGTTTCTTAGGATTGGCAGGTTACTATAAGCGTTTTATTCAAGAATTTTCCAAGATCGCAACTCCGTTGACGAATTTAACTAGGAAGGCGGTTCAGTTTGTTTGGACAGAGAAGTGTGAGGAAAGTTTTTGAGAGTTAAAGAAGAAGTTGAGTTCAGCACCTATGTTATCATTGTCGGATGATACAGGGAATTTTGTGGTGTATAGTGATGCATCGCATAAAGGACTAGGTTTTGTGCTTATGAAGAATGGCAAAGTCATTGCGTATACATCACGTCAATTAAAAGATTATGAGAAAGGGTATCCGACTCATGACTTAGAGTTGGCTGCGGTGGTGTTTGCCCTGAAGATTTTGAGACAATATCTTTATGGAGAGAGGTGTTAAATATATACCAACCATAAAAGTCTGAAGTATATCTTTACACAGAAAGATTTGAATATGAGACAGAGAAGATGGTTGAAGTTGATCAAAGAGTATGACTGCGAGATTTTCTATCATCCTGGGAAGGCGAATGTTGTTGATGATGCTTTAAGCAGAAAGGGACGGGAGAAGTTAATGATGTTGACTGCTCAAGAGAAGCTAGTGTCGGAAAGGGCTAAGATGGAGTTGGAAATTAAATATTCGGCAGAATTCAACGAAAATTTGTTCTAAATGGGAAACGGTTCAACGTTCGTGGATAAGGTGAAGAATGCACAACTTCAGGATGAAGACTGCGAAAAGATAAACAGAAAGTATTTGAAGGTGAGGAAAACAAATTCAAAATCGATTCGGAAAGGTTAGATTCGAAGGAAGAATTTGAGTTCCGCCAATACTGGAAGTTAAGGAGAAAATTCTGAGTGAAGCTCACAACACAAGATATTCGATTCACCCTAGAAGTACAAAGATGTACCAGGATCTTATACATCATTTTTGGTGGCCGAATATGAAAATGGATATGGCTGAGTGTGTGGCAAAATGCTTAACGTGTCAGAAAGTTAAAGTTGAACACCAAAGGCCAAGCGAATTATTGCAACCATTGGAGACACCATAATGGAAATGGGAGCATATCACAATGGATTTTGTGGTAGGTCTTCCTACGACTCAACAAGGTTATGACGCCATCTGGGTGATTGTCGATCAACTGACGAAGTCGGCAGACTTTTTGCCAATCAAGATTAGATTTAACCTAGATCGGTTGGCAAAACTGTACGTGAAGGAAATAGTTTCAAGACACGGTGTACCCGTGTCCATTGTATCAGACAGAGATCCGCGTTTCACATCTAATTTATGGAAACGATTACAAGAATGTTTAGGAACACAGCTGAAAATGAGCACAGCGTACCATCCTCAAACTGACGGACAGAGTGAGAGAACCATCCAAACACTAGAATATATGCTTAGAGCGTGCATCATGGATTTTAAAGGAAATTGGGATGACCATCTACCATTGGTGGAATTTGCCTATAATAATAGTTATCACGCGAGTATTGGCATACCGCCTTATGAAGCGTTATACGACTGGAAATGCAGAACTCCGTTATGCTGGGATGAGGTAGGTGAACGTCAGCTTTTGGGTTCAGCGTTAGTACAACAAACCGTCGAAATCATCAAGGTGATTTGAGCCAGATTGATAGCTGCGCAAGATAGATAGAAGAAATATGCCGATCAACATCGACAAAATCGGGAATTCGATATTGGTAGTTTTGTTTTCTTGAAAATATCTCCCTGGAAGGGGAAAATTCGGTTGGGCAAGAAGGGGAAATTAAGCCCTAGGTTTATAGGACCTTTTGAAGTGCTTCGACGCGTTGGTGAAGTGGCATACGAGGCAGATTTACCTCCAGAGTTGGAGCATATTCATAATATTTTCCATGTATCGGTATTGAGGCCATATAAGCCTGATTATAAGCATGTAATAGAATATGAGCCCTTATAGTTTGAGAAACACTTAACATATGAAGAAGTACATGTTCAAATTATGGACAGGAAATAGCAAGTACTAAGGAATAAAGTGATACCTTCTGTTAAGGTAATCTGGAGGAACCACAATGTTGAAGAAGCTACGTGGGAACTTGAAGATGTTATGATGAGGAATTATCCTCAGTTATTTACTTAATCTTGTATAATGATTCTGGGGACAGAATCCTGTTAAGGATGGAAGAATGTGACGAATGAATTTATTGAGTCGTGATTCTGGGGACGGAATCCTTTTAAGTAGGGAAGGATGTAACGATTGAGAATTTTGTAATTTATTTTAAATATTTATTGAATTATATAAATATTTTAATTAATTTATTTATGGAGATAAATAAATATTTGATGAATTGTGATGTAATAATTTAGATGAGTGTGTATGCTAGCTAAATTAATGAATTATAATTTTATTATTTGAGGATTTAATTTAATGAAAATAATTAAATTAAATGAATTATTTAATATTTAAGAAAATAAATAAAGTGATGTTTAAGTCTAATTTAATAATTAAAATTAGATATATAATTATTTATTAATCATAACTATAATTATAATAAATAATTATAGTTATTATAGTTATAATTATAAGTTATGTAAATTGGTTACATGTGTGACAAATAAAACTATATAATAAGATATTATAAAAATAATCTAATAGAGAGGAATTGTGGTTAACCAAACACAGCCTTATGGCTTTTGGCCTAACGTAACCGATAGACGCTTGGTTTTGTTAACTGACGTACGTGGGAGTCAGTTTAGCCAGTTTATATTTACGCGTCTATTTCTTTTTAGGCTAACTAAGTACAGAGAGTTGGAGATGAAGAGAAAAACACCGTAAAAATTTAGAGAGATTCTCTGTGATTTTTGTCAAAGAGAAAGAGTTGGAGCACTAAGGGAAACAAGCAATCCTTTATCATCCTTCCTCTCTATAATCAAGGTATAGTTACTCCTAATATTTCATGTTTTGGCTTCTCAATGATTATTCATTGTAAATTGAAATTCACGTTGGATTGATGTTTATACATGTATCTATGGTTTTATAATCTGGTAATTATCATATATATGTAATATTTGGTGATCAAATACTAGAAAATTGGGTTTGAAGAAGAAAATTTAATAACAGTGTTATGTTTATGTAAATGGCTTGTGTAAGTCCAAATTTTGGTGTTCAATTCTTTATAGAATCTGTAAATTGGTTGTAGATTGTGATAATATGTTAAGAAACGAAAACGGCGTAGTTTGAATGGTGTAATTTATTTTAGAAACAAGGATTTGGCGGTTGATTTCGCTAAATGTGTTAAAAATGGAGAAAATAACAAAAACATGGTTTAAATCCTTATAATTTTGGTTGTTTTGTTGTTAGAAGTGTTATGTATATGCTTAGCAATGTTGCAGTAAGTTTGTAGCTATTGGATTTAATGAATTGTTGTGGAATTGGGAGAAATTGGAACTTTTGGTTAAAAATAGAGCTTTAATTCACGTTACTGTAAAACTAGTTTTGGTGTCTAGCGCGGGCGCGCTGCCGTGCGGGCGTGCTGGATTCTAAGATAATCATGGCACGGTCGCACCAGTAGTCAGTCAAACCTAGTAAAGAGCTGCTAGCAGCATAGCTTGGAAATTGTTAACTTAACATATTCTAATGATTGTAAAGGACCTAAAACATGTTATAAGACATAACATGTTGTAATCACAACGTTGAAACTATAAATTATGAACTAATAAGTTGTGAAAGTTTGTAATGTGATGTCATTTGAATTGGAATTAGTTTGCAATCACCATGTCGTATACCAGGATATAATTGAGAATTCAGTTTCGTGTTACGTGAATGAGTAGGATAATCAAGTCCTAAGTTAAGGATTATAGACTTGATTAAAATGAAAACTAAACTAATGAAATTGATGTTAATATAACTAATAAGCATGCGATTCTAATGGTATATGTAGGGTAATTGGCGAATATTTATTATATTTGTGTAGCTTACACCCGAGGCAAGTTTTCTAACTTCATTCTCTTTATAATGAATGCAAGTTATCCTAAACTTTTATTGAGGAAGTTTCCTAACTTCATTCTCTTTATAATGAATGCAAGTTCCATAATTCCGTTATTTTGTTATTATCAAGAAAGCTTTCTAGTTCTAAATTATCATTATGCAAATCCTATATTACAGTTGAGCAAGCCTATTGATTATATCTCGTGTATGATTGTACAAGCTCTTGTAATCTAGTTCGTTACATCGAGCGAGTTTTATTTTCCTAAGTCTTGTAATTATTATTGTGACAACCTGAGAATTTAGATAATTTATTTAAATCTTAAATGATGGATTAAAGGTTATATAATAGACCTAGACTTAAAATGAATGTATGGATTTAACGTTTCTGTGAAAGAATTTTAAGGATTTCAAAATTTTTAGAAAAGGACTTGAATGATTGGATAGACTGTAAGTGTTAGTTTGATAATGAGGTATAAGATTTTGGTGGATTTAAAATTCTTGTGAAGAATAATCGGGGTTAAGTATCTAAGTGAATACGAGTCGGTATATGTGATCATATATGTGAAAAGTAACATTTTTATATGTATAGTTATGGATAAATATCAAATCTTGATCAGATAAGTTACATTTGTGACAAACCCTAAAGTTATGATAAGAATATGGTTATTAAGTTAGAAAACTCTAACGACTGTTTAGAAACCCTAACGATACGTCCGAAAACCCTAATTTCAGTTTCGGGAATCCGAAACCCTAATTTGGGAATTCAAAAGCTAAGTAAAAAAGCTTAAGTGTTAAAATATGTAGGATATATATGAAATGTCCAAAATGCCCTTCAAATTATAGGGGAAAAGACCAAACTACCCTTAGTGAGTGCGAAATGACCAAAATACTCTTTTCTTAAAAGTTAAGTAAAAGATATGGCAAATCATTGGTGAGTCATCTATATAGATATCACATGTGCTCTAAATGAGCAAGTTATCAGACAATACATTGCCACCTAGCAACTAGATACAATGGATCAAAGAGATAAAAGATTTAAAGTAAAGAAAATCTTACTTTACTTTTCATTTTTGCCTAGACCATTCTCTCTCTACATTTTCGAAATCTAGAGTGAGAGAGAGTGAGAAGATAAACCATGATCAGTTATAACCTTCTAAGAACAGGATCCAAGGACAGAAATCAAGAATTAAAGCCAAAAAGGTATAAACCCTAAACTTGTAAATCTTTGTATGTGATGTTAGATGTTGTTGTTAGTTAGTTAAAGTTGTGTATAAGGATGTTATTTAGTGATCAAGATGTTACATCAAGGATCCATAACATCTAGATGTTAGAAAATCAAGTTTTGAAAACTGACCAAGAACCCTAATTTTAAGGCCTAACAGCTATATGCCAAGGCCTCTAGATCTGTCTGTGTTAAGTGTTATGTTAATTTTAAGTTATAGACTTGTTCTTTGCCATGAGGAGAGTAGACTGGAACTGGAATCACCTCCATACCATGTTTAGATCTCAAGTTATAAGCAGTCAAACATGGTTGACCGACCATGGGAGACTGTTTTTGAGTAACCCAGAATTTCCCAGATGGCTCTGACAAGCTTTTGCAAGCCTCTGATCTTGTTGTTATTTGATATTTTGACTCTGTTGTTATTTTTAGGTTGTTGTCTGATATAAAGACTACATTTAAAGTAACTAAATCACTTAGATCATAACCAGAATGAAAAATAATCCGGGTCAAACTAGCGTTGACCAAACTGCCTAGGACAAAATTTGGAAAACCTAGAAATCGTGAAGAACAGTTCCTGATCACTACTTTGACCTGTCAGGATCTCTTAGATTTTTTTTTTTTTTTATGATCTGATGTTATAGAAATGTTCTTTGATATCTCTACTACAAGTGTGAATATTTAAATCACACAAATCGAGCCCAGAAAGCTAAGATTCAAGGGCTCAAAATAGGTACCTCGACTGTTATTTAATTCTGGAAAACTCAGAAATTGAAGAACAGTGTCTGACAAGATTTGTGGGGCTTAGATCTTGCTGATATGATGTATGTTGGCCATGAAATTGATTTAGGGTTGTAGTACTACATTAGTACTACAACATTAACACAAATACAAGCCCAGAAACTTAATGATCTAAGATCTATGCGTGGTCAAACTTGGTAACCTGTTAACTGGGTTGGAATGTCTGGGTTTGGTGAAGAACACCTATAGCAACAGTTCTGTCGCTGGTGATACTTAATTTCGGAAAATTAATATTTTTTTTAAATAAATAGAAAAAAATGGTTTTTAATTATTAAAATTACATAATAAATTCCTAAAAATTATTTTAAAGCCTAAAAATGGATTTTTAATAATTTAGAGTATATTTCATAACTATTTAATATTTTTGGAATAATAATGGTATTTCATTTAATTAATTATAATATTAAATAAATTACTTGAAAATGATTTTAATACTTGAAAAATCATGAAAAATTATATTATGGTATAAGAAAATATTTTAAGATATTTTTAATTACTTTTGATATTTTGTGATGAATTTTATTAATAAATTGATATTAATGGTAATTTATTTATTTAATGAATATATTAAATAAATTATGGAAAATTAGAATTTATGATTTAAAAAATCATATAAAATCGATTTAAGGGTTAAAGAAATATTTGAAGTTATAAAATATAACTTTTGATATTTTGTTATGAAAATATTAATATTTTAATATTAATGTCAATTATTTGATAATGAATTTAAATGTTTAAAATCATATAAATGTAATTTGATGGTATTAAAATACTATGTAATATTATAAATATATTATAATATTATGTTATGATTTTCATTAATATTTGATATTAAATAAATATTAATGATAAGAGAATAAGGTGGTATTTGTATTATATAAATACGATATTAATGATTTAAAAATCATGATAAAGGGTAATAATTACTTAAAAATTATTACGAGTCTTTGAAAAATGTTTTGACTGAATAGAAAATTATATAAGTTAATTGTTAAGTGTTTAGACCGAGTCTTAGTGATTTTAGGCTCGATAATTATCCGACTAGACCGTCAGGATGTTAGAATTATGTCGGGTTCAACTCAGAGTGAAATAGTTTGACTTGATACTGAGTTATAGGTAGTTTATCGACTGATAGGATTATGCGTTATGTGTTTAAGTTATTATATATATATATAACAATATTATACTGTGATGATATTATTCTCATATTGGAGATTTATATTACTAATATTAGGTCTTCGGATAAATCTATATAAATTGTGTAGCAGTAGTCGGTGATACAGGCAAGTTTTTAACCTTGAACTTCTAATTATTGTGCAAGTTTTCTTAAACTCAACCTCGAGTTGTTCTTTCAATTATGCTTATGGCTAATCATTGATGATTACCATGTCTATGAATTGTTGAATAGCTCTCTGTGCAAATAATGCATGTGTTCATCAGGTATGAAAGGCTTATCACCTTCATTACCATCTAGTCCAGTTATAAATTGTTCATGTTCTTTCTTGACCATTCAATTCCTATTGACTTGGTCGTTCAGTTATGAAAATTTGTTCATGCTAGTTCGTAACTATATTGTGGAATGTTAACCTGCTATTATTCAAACTCTTTCAATCATGATATATCCTCAAATAAATTTAAACTTGTTGGGCAAACTCATTGCTCACCCTTGCTATATCATGATTAAACATTGCAGATTAAGAAGAATACGTCGGATACAAGACAAGACAAAGACGGTTCCAGCTTTAGTTTATATGTGCAGATAAAGTTTGTAACAGTATTGTATATTAATGACATTGTAAGTCAAATAAGTTATGAATTATGTATAAGTTAAGGTTACTCAACCTTGGGGATTAGTGTGTACTATTTAATGTATAAACAATTTATGTTTATATCTTCCGCAATAGTTATAGAAATAGTATACCAGATCCGTGGTGATTAGGACTCAGATTTGGGGATCTCACAATTATTCAAAGTATATATTGTTCTAATACATTGATTCAAATGAGATTGCTCTAACTCTTTTGAATATAGTACTTTGCATGTATACCATGTCTACTCAATTGTACATTCCTATTATTTAATCTTTGACTTAGATAACCTTGTCCAATTCTATATTGTTGTATTAAACCTTCAATTAGTAAGCAAAACTCTTATTGATTGAACTAGTCTATAATGGAATAGTGTTCTAAAATTCTAAAACCACGGATAAGTTAGTTCCAAGCTAAACTTTCTTTAGTGCGGAAATTCTAAATCTAAACTGAGACGAACAACCCTAACATAGGGGATTTTGTACGTGTAACGTTTAGATGTTTGTGCACAATACATGATACAAAGGGCTAATCCCCCTAAGTACGTTAAGAAGGGTCTGTATAGTCTAAATGATTGTTAAGGTTGAGGTAGTAATACCTAATCACCGGTGACATAGTTCGTGGTCTTAAAACCCTCAGATATTAAAGTTCGAACTTGTTTTCTATTTTGATTCGTAGAACAAGTTCACCATTGTTCAGCATTTGTTGTTCACTCTCATGTTGTTATTATTGTTACTCTTTATATCATTGAGCAATTGTTTGCTAACTCTTACATTTAATACTGCAACTAAAGTTGAAAGAGTCGATGAGTCGTCTACTAGCAAAGGAAAGGGCAAGATGTCCAGGTGTTGAAGATTTATGAGAATTTATTTAAATAAATTATGTTATAAGACTTGTTTTATTTTATGATGTATTTCGTAAATTTATGTAATAATTTAATGTTAGATTACCTAGGATTGTTTTAGAGATGATGTAACCCTTTAATGGGAAAGATTATTGTTTAAGTTATTTGATGTCTTTATCATTTATTATGGGTAGTTAGATATAATTATTTTTGATAGTGAGCACCAAATTCTGTGGGAATGAAGTACCCGGATTTGGGGGTGTCACAATGTTTATCAGTTATACAAACAATGAGTTTCATTCGTTAAAACACCGAAGAGCCACAAGGCCTTGTTTGGCTGCACCTTAGATTAGGCTTTCTAATCTATTTTAATATTCATTTATCATATAGGCCTTGTTTGGCTACACCTTAGATTAGGCTTTCTAATTTATTTTAATATTCGCTTATCATATATAATTGTCACACCTTTAAAAAATTAAATTAATATAACTCTTAAATCAAATTAATCATTTACCATATAATTATAATTTCCATAATAAATTATAGTTTTATTGAAATAAATAAATCTCTAAATTAAATTAGAACAACATTATAATTATTTAATAATTCATTTAATATTCAAATCCATAAAATTATCATACATTAATTTAATTATGATAACACACTTTAACTAAATTATTGCACAATAATCTTATCAAATATTTATTTATCTCAATAAATAAATCAATTCAAATATTTATTTAAATAAATATTTAAAATAATAAAATTTCTCGTTCGTTATATTCTTCCCTCCTTAAAAAGATTTTATCCCCAGAATCACGACTCAATAAAATAATTCGTCATAAGTTAAGTCCAACGTAAGACTTCCATATATTCAAAAAATAAAAACATCGTCCTTGTGGTGACACAACAAAATAACATTGTTCAATTTTCTTTATACGCATCAAATGTGATAAAAATATCATCTTAAATATTTAATATTTGCCTTATGGTGACACAACAAACTCATATTACATATTTAATACTCTATTAATTTTATCATGTTAGAATGCGACGTTCAATATTCCAAATATTTTTGAACACTTAGGACTTGATATAAAATCTTTGAGGGGATTGTTATTATTTGTCTCATCTTCTTTAGCGCACATGCGCACACACACACACACACACACACACACACACACACACATATATATATATATATATATAGTATAAGCATGCAAACATAGAATACTATATTTTACCCGGATTGATTATGGACTTTATTTTAGTTTGGTTCACCAAGTGAACCAAAACCTAAAACTACAAAAAAAAAATAGTGATTTTGCAACAAACAGTTTTCGTTGCTTAATGTGCGAAATTTCGTTGCCAAATGCCATTTGCAACGATTTTTTGGTCGTTGCACATTTCGTTGCGCAATGAACGTTACTAATTGTCTAGCAACGAATTAGTTTTTTTCGTTGCAGAAAGTAGTATATTTCACAACGAATTTTTGTTTTCGTGTAAAATCATAAATCATTTAGTAACGAAATATTTTGTAGCAAATTTATTAAGAAATTGTTACTGAAAAATAATTTTCATTGCAAAATATGCCTAATTGGCAACGAAAAGAATCTTTTTATTTTCCAACAAAGATAAAATTCGTTGTATTTGATACACATTTGCCAACGAAGTTTGCATATATAAATTGTTGCCTTAATTGGTTTTCGTTGCTAATTGTGTACTTTTTGGTAACGATGTTTATTGCAACGAAATTTTGCGTTGTCGTTGGTTTTTTTATGGATAATTATGATGAATTATCAACGATACTATTCGAAGGTGATTGTTTTTAGAGAGTAACAAAAGTTATTGTCGATTAGCAACGACACTATACGTTATCGTTTACTTTTCATGTGCAATGAAATTTGTTATGATTTGCAACGATATAAATATTGCATTTTCTTTTGTTATGTAACGAATGTCAAAATTATTTTATAAACAAAAAAAATTGTCTCAATAACCCCACAACAAATTATGACAGAAATACAAAAAAACTAAAATACTATTAATTAAATAAAAATCATCGGATACATGATCATTCATCATCTTTACAATCAAACTTCGCATACTCAAAACTATAAAACCCATCTTAATTGACACTATCTGCCATCAAGATGCTAATACAATTATACTGACAAGGAAAAAAACAAATGGCTAAGAACTCTAGATTTCTACCATCATAAATAATATATAAATTAAGACAACAATCATAACTTCGATTTTTGCCTATCCCCCCAAAAAAAAGTCATAACTCCAACAGAAATAAAACCTGAAAGTGACCATGGTCAATCAGGATGAGGCACGGGCCAAGTAAAATCATTGCAATGTGTCATGCTACATTACTTGTTAGTCCCAAGATCAAATTTCGTCATAATGTGAATGTGATAAAGTCCCAAGATCAGGATCCAGTGGCATTGTCTGCTGCCTGATCATCAGAATGTGAATGTGATAAAGTTATTCCATTCAAGCTTCATGTAGATCTGCAAACCTGAACACTATATTCAATGGTCTTTTATTTTTCCTTTTCAGCCATCACGTCATCATCATTAATATTTAAACAAAACTTCAGACTTATGAAGCAATATCTAATTTAATATAATGTGACAACAAAGCTCTTTTTTCCAACACAATGGTTTCTAGAGAATGATTTTCAAATATTTTGATGTTCGATAAGAATAAATTAAGCAAGACATATGGCGATTGGCAAAGCAGTTCCTGAAGATGTTTTCTGTACTTCCCTGGCATGCATAGTTATTCCTAAGAAACACGAGTAACATATATGTCGAAATGATACATCAATCACTAAACGCATTTATATGAATATAATAAATTTGTTTTGACAAGTAAATGATATAATAATTTCATATAAGGTTATACATATGAATCCTAATCAGCCATTTACATGATTATATTATGACCATATGTTGGCCATTAAATGTATCCATTTTTCATACATGTTCACTTTTATACTTGGTTATGAGTCATTATTCTAGTAGGGTATGAAACCAGAGATAAAAGATCAATCAAATATGGGAAAGTGGAAAGTCATAAGGAAAATGATTTCCCTGAAAAAATTTATATAGATACCAATACAAACCAAAGCAAGTTATCCAAATTGAAATACCTTTTGTAGTACATAAAACAAACCTGGTTTAGAACCTTCCATGGGTCTGCACCCATCCTATCAAGTTTATTAATAAAAGCAACCCTTGGAATCTCATATCTTCTCATTTGTCTATCAACAGTAATTGACTGACTCTGCACACCTCCAACACTACAGAGGACAAGAATGGCACCATCAAGAACACGCAATGCCCTTTCAACTTCAATAGTGAAATCCACGTGACCAGGAGTGTTAATTATATTCACCTGCAATAGTACAAATAACCAATCAACTTCTTCTTCGTAAGACATGTGACCTTATTAACTTCACTAAGTCAAAAGGTAAACACAAAATAGAAAATTTGGAAGGATAAACCTCATCTTCACATATTAGTGCAAATGGATAGAGTGCATCCGGGAATTCAATTTGCAATCCAATCCTTGGAAATTCTTTGTTACCAAGGAGCTCCACTATCTCCAGCACACGTGGCTGGCTTTTGTGAATTCTCCTGTTTTATAGAAGTCAATTAAGGTTCTTTTCTATAGAATGGGGAGTAAATCAGGACAACAAAAACATTTATCTAATAAAATACAAATGATTTTGAATTTTCCGCTCACTCAATAAATCATCTGGGCCATCCAAAGTTTGAGATAAATCTCACCATCCATCTATCTAACAAAATACAAATGATTTTGAATTTTCCGCTCACTCAATAAATCATCTGGGTCGTCCAAAGTTTGAGATAAATCACACCGTCCATACAGTGCCGGAGGCACGGGACCCAACTAGTTATATAATATAGCATTAACTAGTTTATATATTATAATGTAATATATATATATATATATATATATATATATATGATTAATTTCTTCCTACTTCGCATATTTATTTGATAGTCTGTTCTTGTCATACTTTTGTTAGATATATAACATATTTCTTAAACATTTACAGTCCGCCTAATATAAGAGTGTTGTACCTTATTGCAGTTGGGTATGAGTTCTTGTAGTGCTCGCATCTTTTCATTAATCCTGTCTCTTTGCCTCTGTTGTAAACATCATACATGAGTATCAGTTATGGCTTTACAAATGCAAAGCAAGATGAGAAACAATTCGTAGTTATTATCGTTGTCTAGATGGCTCTCACCCTTTCAGATAAATTATGCACTTCTGCTGCTCGACTTCTCTTGGAACCTGAACCTCCTCGAGCAGGAGCTACTTTCTTGACACCCACTGATTCTTCTAATACATCCTGAACATTAATCGGTGTACTTATTATTATGGAATAATTGGGAAATAAAAAGAAATTAATTATATAAACTCGCGCACACACACAGAGTCTTGTAGTTCAGCAATAACTTACTTCACTTTGACCTTCAGACTCCCGGGTATAACGACAATTTTTTCTCTTCAAATTCACTTTTCAAAAATCATGTACTACAAATCATTGGCAAGATGAAATGACTAACTTAGAGTTACCTTGTCGTGCTCTTACTTGAGCATTGTCTAACAATTGTAGTCTGTTGTATTAGTCGTTCCACTGCTGTATACCTGGGTAGGTTGGCATGTGTTGATAATACCATTTAAACCCGGGCTCCATTAAATTTAAATATAACTATTACATTTAAACTCGGGTTCCATTACAAACATCTCTTCAAGTACTTCTTGCTCCTTAATATCCAATTCTTCAAAATTATTTCTAACTATTTCTATTACAAAACTATTTACAATAAATAGAAACCTTGATCAATAGTTAAGGGGAAGTACATAAGAGGGAGATAAAAATTATATCAAGAAAAATTAGAGAAAACGAGGTACGCAGACCCCATTTAATAAAACTCATACATTCATGCATCTAACAAAAATAAAATCCAATCACATTAGTCAATAGTCCATAATCAATCTCATTTATTATCATACACATCAACATATGCATCAATAAATAAATTCATCTCATGAATAACAAATTCATTCTATATATGCGTCGATATCAATTTAATGGGTAATTTCAAATTTATTAAAATCCAATTTTGAAATAAAAATAAACTCCTTTATTTTAATCAAAATTTAAATCATAATAAATTTATTTATTTTATTTTATCCAATTTTGAATAAAAATAAACTCCTTTGTCTTTAATCAAATTACGAATCAAAATAAACTCCTTTATTTTAATTAACAAGGAATCCAATTTCTAGTACAAAATAAACCCTTTTATTTTAACTTAAAATTGCTGGAAAAATAAATTATGTTGAATCATATTCCTTATCAAAATTAAACATCTTTAATTTTAAGAAACATGGAATCATATTCAATATGTGAATAAACTCTTTTATTCTACGAAACATGGAATTCTATTACATATGTGAATAAACTCTTTTATTCAAGCGAACGATGAATCCAATTTCAAGTTAATATAAAACTTTTTGAATAAACTCTTTTATTCAAACGAACGTGGAATCCAATTCCAATTAAAATAAACAACTTTATTTTAATCCAATTCCAAATAAAAATAAACTCATTTATTTCTAATTTAGAATTACTGAAAAATATTGTATCCTATTTTAATTAAAATAAACTTTTTATCTTGATTAAAATTCAAATAAAACTGCGGGGCCGCTAATGAACTATAATCGAGCGTTGCGGCGCCAACTCTGATTTTTCAAAATCATGACCCAAGTCTTTGAGGTTTTGCTTAATATGCCTTAAAAAGCGATGCAAGCACCATCGGGCAAGTAGTCTTTTCTAGTTCATGAATTATCTGCTTTTTCTCCAAAAACATGGTTATATACTAACAATTATGTCCAATAAATTTGTTCCAAACACATATCAACATACATATCGAATCAAAATAATTAATAATTTACATAAATGTTTGTCTTTGATGCCACTATTAGGTTTGTTATATTTGAGTACACAATCATATTGCATCAAATTAGCGGAAGTAGGGTAAAAATAGATTTTAAAACTTTACAAACCATATGCCTGGATCATCCTTTTTTGCGCAATTATTAATTAGATTAAAAGAGATGGAGATCAGATTAATATCCTTGTGGAAACTAGCTTCCTTAGGTATGAGTTTACCTCCAATTCCTTTTTACGTTCAACTTGAATCTACCGGGTTTGATTCCTTCCTTTGATCAACGTTATCCATCCAAATGTTTGGTCTCTAGAAGTGATCCACCAAAGAAAAAAAGTATTCAAGAAGATGGGTGTTTGACAAAACTCTAATTTTTCTATCTCTATAGGAAATACGTACTTTCCCAACTCTTGAAAAAATCATTCACATGTGTTGTGAAAAACATCAACCTCCACCCATAATAAGACTCATCTTATTTATAGATGTAGGCAACCCTCCTTAATAATTAAGGAATAATAAGACTCATCTTATTTATAGATGTTCCAAACTAAACTTTCTTTAGTGCGGAAATCCTAAAGTCAAACTGAGATGAACAACCCTAACATAGGGGATTATGTACGCGTTAGCATTTAGATGTTTGTGCACAATACATGGTACGGAGAGCTGATCCCCCTAAGTACGAAAGTAAAAGTCTGTACAGTCTAATGATTGTTAAAGGTTGATGTAGAAATACTTAATAACCTTGGGACATAGTTCATGGCCTTAAAGACCCTCAGATATATAAATATTGGATTTGTTTATTCGGTATTCATTGTTTACTCTTAAATTATTGTTATTATCACCCTTTATATCAGTGAGCAATTGTTTGCTCACTCTTGCAATTAACACTGCATCTAAAGTTGAAAGAGTTGATGAACCGTCTTCTAGCAAAGGAAAGGACAAGATGTCCAAGTGATGAAGACTTATTTGAATTTACTTAACTGAATTTGTGTTATAAGACTTATGTTATTTTGTGATGTATTCCGCAGACTTATGTAATAGTTTAAGGTTAGATTCCTTGGGAATGTTTAAAGTTAATGTAACCATTTAGTGGGGAAGATTATTGTTTATGTTATTTATGTTATGTCTTTATCCTTGTTTATGGGTAGTTAGATATAAATTATTTTGGATAGTGAACACCAAATACTGTGGAAAATGGAGTACCCGGATTTGGGGGTGTCTCACCAAATCGTACACTAGAGACCGAAGAAGCTATTCTTCAGGCTCCTGTAGATAATGGGAGTGACATACCTTCGAGAAGTTCTCTTTCATCGAATGAGGAGTCTCTTGTTCCTCAAAAGCATAGAAGTCAAAGAGGTAACGTTCCACATCTTTTCTTTAAGAGAGGGGAATACATTTGTGGCGGATGCATAGGATGAATAGGAACCTCAATCTTATCGAGATGCTACAAGTGATAAGTGGATGATTGCAATGGAAGAAGAGATGGGGTCCATGAGGACTAATCAAGGGCTACACCCATAAAGAGGGAATTGATTACGAGGAAACCTTCTCACTAGTTGTGAGGTTTGCCTTAATTCGCCTCATCCTAGTGATTGTCGTGCATTTGGATATGGAGTTATATCAAATGGACATTAAGGTAACTTTTCTCAATGGAGATTTAGTTGAGGAAATATACATGGATCAGCTAGATGGTGTCATCGCAGAAGGACAAGAGCGCAAAGTATGCAAGCTCAAACATTTTATCTATGGTTTGAAACAGGCGTCCAGCAATGGTATCTGAGATTCCATCGAGCCGTCATTAGTGATGGGTTTACGATGATAGAGAATGAACATTGTGTGTATATTAAACGGTCCAAAAATAAATTCTATATATGTTGATGACATTCTGCTAGCTGGGAACGATAAGTAGATGATCGTCTCCGCCAAAGGGTGAATGTCATCTAACTTTGAGATGAAGGACATGGGGGAAACATATTATGTTCTTGGATTTAAGATCTATAGAGATCGTTCAAGGAAGCTTCTTAGTTGTCCGAAAAGACTTACCTTAAGAAGGTTCTTGAGCAATTCCAGATGAGCAACTGCAAGTCTATAGACACTCTTATCACTAATTGTGACTCCATTGGACCCGAGCAATGCCCTACTTCTCACAATAAAATTGAGAAAATGTCTCATTACCCGTATGCCAATTCTATAGGAAAACTAATGTATGTAGTTGTGTGTACTCAACCTCATATAGTATATGCAGTCGATTATCTCGGTCGTTATCAGTCAAACCCTGGGATTGCTCATTGGAGGGCAATCAAGAGGTATGAATTTATTATTTCGTTTTTGTGTAAATATGTCATGACATAGATCATATTATTCCTTCAGTTTCCATAGTACAGGAGAGTTCAGAATGTGCCGAAGTTAGTCCTTTAGCTTCCTATACAGAAAGTTGTGAGCAATAAAATTTAAGAAAATTTACAAGAGAAAAAAATACAGCCTAGTTATTTTGGTGGTTTCAATATCCTGTAGAAAATGCTTCTTTTCACAGCTCGTATTAATTCAGTAATTCTACCCCCTTCTTCATTCTTCGACCTCGTTTCTTAATATTGCGACTATTCCATGATGTGTCTCTGGAACCTCTTCAATACGGTCCAGATTGCTAGCTCTCGTTCATAGTTCTGCTACTCCTCTCCCCCTTGAGACCATTCGATGGGTAATCCCTTTCTCTCATGTTCGAGTGTTTGCTTGTCGTTTAGGTCGATAAATTTTATTTCTACTCATTCCAATCACCTCTGGGGCTCTTCACACCAGGATAGTACCAGGACCCTTGTCCCCCGACCCTTGACTAGATAAAGTTGCCCACCCTGGGGACCAGATAAAGTTGCCCACCCTATGACCCACGATTCAAAATGAGCCTTGCAACGAAACGCAAACATTCCCAATTCTAAGCGTAAACTATACCTGGTTCCCGAGAAGGTGATAAGGTGGGGACATTTTTTCACAAAAAGATTCTCAAAAGCACCCGCCCTACTCTTCTGCCTGTGGGAAAACATGGGAAGAAGAATGAGGGACAATATGATCATCGATCAGCCATGCGGAAGTACTACAGAAGACTATCATGTTGAGAAAATCTTTGTTCAGTAAATTCGTGTTTCTTTTTAGGAGTAGTAGACAGCTCAAACTCATCAAGTTATGATGAATCAAAAAGTATTTCAGAATGAGAAGAAGCAATGAAGGAGAAAGCTACTCTTCAAAAGAATGACACATGACAACTAGTTCCTAAGCCAAAAGACGTGGTGTCAATAACTTGTAAATGGGTTTACTAGTTGAAAAAGTGGCAGATGAAAGCATTGATATATACAAAGCACGTCTGGTGGCTTGTGTATTTTCACAACATTATGGACTATACTAGGAAGAAACTTATAGTCCCGTTGCAAAAATGGTGACCGTAAGAACTATCATATTTTTGACAGTGCACAAAGGTTGAAAATTATGGCAATTCAACGTAAAATATATATGAATTCTTATATGGAGAATTAGAACGATAAGTATTTATGGTGCATCCTCAAGGACTTGTGTCTAAAAACTTCCTCATCACGCTTGTCCGCTTAAAACGGCATTGTACATTTTGAAGCAAGCCCAACGCGCTTAGTATGACTAGGTTGCGTAATTTCTTACTTTTTGTGGCTTTAATATTTTTGATTTAGATTCCAGTATGTTTGTGAAGTCTAAATTATGCACATTCTGGTTTTACTATATGTCCACGACATGATAATTACCGGTGATGATGGTGTTGTAATTGTTGGGATTTCACATGAATACCACATCGGTTAAATTCAAGAGTGTAGATGGCTTAATAAGTATGGTAGAACATCAACCTAATAGGTTAACCTTTTAGGTAAGGAGGTGGTCCAACATACTTATTGGGGCTGCTTCTACACAGTGTCTTAGGCCGCTAAGGTGATGAATAGATGTGGGATGGATCGCTCAATTCGCTACAAGTGGTATCAGAGCCCATGGTTGGGGTGGGAGTCCAAGTATCAACTTCAAGGTGCGAGGGGTGCGTAAGAGGTACAATTCGCTTGCAGCCTCGTGGGTGGAGTAAATAGAGTTGAATCGGTGGAGCACGGCCTCGTGTCAGGTGGAGCACGGGGGCCTCGTGGTCAGGTGGAGCACGGGATGATTTGAGTCGGGTGGAGCGGGCTTAGGGAGGTTCTAGGAAATTGCTGAGACACCCAGGACGTGGTGGAGTAATATTAGAGTCAAGCAAGGCTCTTGAAGGACTCAAAAAGTATTTGAATCGGGTGGAGCATGGCTCGGGATGGCTCTAGGAAAACTACTTTGGGAGTAGTATTAGAGTCGAAAGAGAGAGCTCTTGAAGGATTCAAAGAAGGTGTGCTTAATGATAAGATACTCTAGTATGATACTTGTGATGGGTATTCAAGTGAAAGGTGGAGATTGTTGGGATTTCACATGAATCCCACATCGGTTAAATTCAAGAGTGTAGATGGCTTAATAAGTATGGTAGAACATCAACCTAATAGGTTAACCTTTTAGGTAAGGAGGTGGTCCAACATACTTATTGGGCTCAAATCTACTTACAGTGTCTTGTTGCTAAGGTGATGAATAGATGTGGGATGGATCGTTCAATTCCGCTACAGTAATTTCACACATATGTGGTGCTTTGTCAATTCGATTTGAGATGAAAAATCTTGGTGAAATTGGATGTTTTCTTGGCTTAAAAGTTCAAAAGAAAGCTGATGGATATTTTATGTCACAAAAGCTATACGCTGCAACTCTATTGGAATGTTTTGGCACGGAGGAGTCCAAAAATATGTCAAGTCAAATGGAACAGAACCTCAAGTTAAAGAAGGATAAAGGGAAGTTTCTAAAAGATGGGACAAGATTTGGACAACTTGTCGGTATTAGTCTAATCTACCTTAGAAGTGCAAGACCAAAAATTGCTTATTCAGCTGGTGTCATCTCTCAGTTTATGGTCAAGCCAAGAACTCCTCATCTTGATGCAGCTAAGAGAATCATGAGCTACAAAAAAGGACGTTGGATTATGGATTGAATTGCAAGGGGAGTAATGATTTTCTTCTTATTGGTTTTGTAAATGCAGATTAGGCAGAAGATGTTAATTATCGACGATCAACAACAGGTTACTGCATCTCATGGTTCGTGAAAAGCAATCATGTGTAGCTCTTTCGAGAGTGCAATTAAGTTGGCAGAGAATCCAATGTATCATGCTCACATAAAACACATTGAAGTTCAACATCATTTTGTCGGAGAGAATGTGCTTGACCAAGAAATTTGTTTAGATATCTTTACAAAGGCCCTTGCCAAAGCAAAATTTGACAGGTTCAGAAATGCACTTGGTGTTATTGGTTGTGAGCATGCACTGAGGGAGAGTGTTAAAAATTAGTGCATGCTTGATATTAATTTACTATTAGTTGTAGTATTTTTTCTTAAGTAGTCAAATAAATTAACCGTTGAGTTGACAATAGTCGTGGAGAAATTTGAGAGATAAGTATTAAGTGGGTAGTTTGAATTAGGATCCTCTCCATTTTATAGTGCAAATTTAAAATGTGTTATAATGTCATAATGATAATGATAGAAGAGAGAGATTGTGAAGGTGGGTAGTTTGTTAGCTAGATTTATGCAGCAGACTAAGGGGGTGTTTGTTTAGAGCTGAATGGAGCTGAATCTGAATACATTTGAATTGGTCGGTCGTTTGTTTTTGGTCTCGAATAAATTTGAATTGGTAAGATAGACGAGCTGAATGGCTAAGTCAGATTTTTTGAGCTGAATGGTTGAATGAACAGCTGAATGAAGTAAAAAAAAATTCAAAAAATTTAAAATTTTAAATAAATATATTAACTATTATATTAAGTAATAATAAATAAATTTACAACAATTTTGAATTTTTTTAGAGGGGGTAAAATAATAAATTTTGTCATTCAGATGTTTTAGACATGTCAATTATCAAACAACTTTTTTCATTCAGATTCAGATTCAACTCATTCAGATTCAGATTCAGCTCATTCAGATTCAGATTCAGATTTATTCAGTTTTTATCAAATACCCCCAAGTCTTGTAGGAGTTAATCTCTACTAAAGTTGTTAATATTTCACTTATATGTACTTTGCTTTTAGTTTCGATATGAATAAAAAGTATACTTTCATCCTTCATTGCTGTCTATTTTCTACCAATACCAATTCGGCTTTTCACGTTTATTTGCACTAGTACCTTCATCAATGATATTACTTTGAACTTGAGGTTTTTTGTAAGACCCCAACTTTTTATAAATAAAATTGAATTTCCTCTATAATTATTTTGAATAATAAAGTGTTAATTTGATATAATACTTTGGTTATGAGTGAAATATGCAAAATTTTCAAAATAAACAAGTGGTTATAAAATATTCATTTTGTCGGGGAATATTCGTTTGGTCGTGAAATATTCTTGATGTCGGGGAATATTCGTACGACGGCGCAACCATTTGTGGGCCCCATAACGGATAACAGTCGGATGAAAAAAAAATGACAAATTTGAGTTTTTACAAATAACGGCGTAGTTGTTACCGTTAACACTGTTGGAATACCCGGTGGTTAAAATACAGTAATACTCGTGATTGCACAGTAGCACACGGTATTGCACAATATTTTTGAATTATTAATTCTTACGTAAGAAGGCATTACTCAATAATTGTTACAGTAATTACTGTTCAATATTTTATTTTATTGATTCAATAATTGTTGCGTTGATATTTTATATTATTGTTGTTTCAATAATTGTCATTTCACAGTATCTCCATTATCAGATCAATAATTCATATTATTTGAATAATATTGTTAGATAGCATTATTGGCAATGTCCAATGAAGTTCTGTCTAGGAAAGGGGTTTGGTCACCTAATTGCGCGCCAGTAAGGAGAAATCCTTATTGGAAAGCCCCCTCTTTCTTGGGAACGACCTGGTTGTCATAATTGTGATTCTATAATATTATTTGTGAATAATTTGTGATGCCCCCAAAATAGGTTTACATTACCCATCTTGAGTTCGCCAAATACATGGTGTAAAATTCAAATACAAATTAATAATACAACTATCGTGTAAAATACGACAAAACATAAACTGAGAGTTTAATACGAATATTGTCTTCTAAACAGTATTCAAACTCAAATGGAGTCCTCAATACATTTATTATCACACTATTTAATAGAATAGAGAGGACTACTAATACAAATATCTAGACCGTCACTCCGTTCCCCGACTAGTCCCGGCACCGTTCTCATTTCCCGAAGAGAACAATGAAAGCAAAAGGGTGAGCTCAACTAGCCCAGTAAGAAATGTTATGACTAAGATAATGCAGAATAATTTATCGTTAGCCTTCAACAGTGTTAAACTGATAAAATATAACAAACATCAAGTTTAACTGCAGCGGAACAAGCAATCCATTAGAAGAGTCAAGTAGAGCATGATATCTACTATCTTCTATGATTTAAAAAGGTTATTCATCACTTTTATCGATGAGACTTAACTTAATAAATAATCCACATCATCGAATCACCCCTGCACTACGACCAAGGATATTCTTAGTATCACGACCACAAATTATCCATGCATTACGGGCCAAGGATATTCGTGTATTCATCAATGGTCATGATCATGCCAACAACTGTCCATCAATGCACTACGGGCCAATGAAGACTTTTACTACATCATTTGTAACATTACGGTCATGATTATACCGAATAATCCCTGGTCATAATCATACCAAGTCCATCTATGTACTACGGTCATAGATGACTTTCAACATAATATAAGCATGAGGATAATGACAATGATATAAGAATTTAATTAAAAGAAAACAAATGATAAATTTTTAAAGATTTATAATTTAATTTATCCAGAATTTAATAATGTCTAAATTGTCAACATGATACTGCTTTGTCGAGTAAAATTCAAGAATAATATTGTATAAAAAATTATTTAGACCAAAAAGAAATCATTTTTGTCATGAATAGTACCCCGGGAGAATAGTAACCGAGTGAATAGCACCCCATGAATAGTAACTTCGAGAATAGTTACCCCGTGAATAGTACCCCAGCATGAAAAAGTAAAACCTTATCAGGAATGCTCAAAATAATATTTTCATGAAAAGATACTGGATGAAGCGCAAATATCAAGAATATTTTACTAATTTCATGGAGTATAGAAGCCAAAACTTTAACAAAATGAGTATAGAATTCGGAATCTGAAACAAAATAATATTACTTACATACTACGGATTATGGAAGAAAATATTATTTGATATGAATATTGAACAAAAATAGCATCCCTTACCTTGAAAAGAAGAGTATTCAAACTGGTATAGTGGGGATATTCTTGAAGAAAACTTTCACTGTTTTCTACGCTCAAAGCTTTCTAAAACTCGAAAGAATTACGCTCAATATTATAGAAGAAGAATTCTCTGATTCTGGTGTGATTTTCAATTCTAACTAAGCATCCTATTTATATGAGAATGGAAAGGATACTATTTGAATTTTCACGGACTGCACAGTGGGTCACAGACGCAAGAATTCATTCTTATTAATTTTCAAAATTCTCAAGTTTTTTTATCGTAAGTACCGCTGTGATAGTAAAATACTATGCGAATAAAATAAAATATATTCTATTTGTCATAAAAAAACAAAACTTATTATAATATATATATAAATATATACATTGTAAGACCACAACTTATTCTAAATAAAATCGAATTTTCTCTATTTATTATTATAAATAATAAGGTGTTAATTTGATATAATACTTTGGTTATGTGTGAAATGTGCAAATTTTACAAAATAAGCAAGTGGTTATAAAATATTTATTTTGTCTTGCTGTCGGGGAATATTCGTGCGACGGCGCATCCATTTGTGGGCCCCATAACGGATAACAGTCGGATGATGAAAACGACAAATTTGAGTTTTTATAAATAACGACGTAATGGTTACCATTAACACTATTGGAATACCCGGTGGTTAAAATACAGTAATACGCGTGGTTGCACAGTAGCACACGGTATTGCATAGTATTTTTGAAATTATTGATTCTTACGTAAGAAGACACTACTCAATAATTGTTATAGTAATTACTGTTCAATATTTTATTTTATTGATTCAATAATTGCTGCGCTGATAGTTTATATTATTATTGTTCAATAATTGTCACTGCACAGTATCTCCATTATCAGATCAATAATTCATATTATTTGAATATTATTAGATAGCATTATTGGCAATGTCTAAGGAAGTTCTGTCTAGGAAAGGGGTTTGGTCACCTAATTACGCGCCAATAAGGAGAAATCCTTATCGGAAAGCCCCCTCTTTCTTGAGAACGACCTGGTTGTCATAATTATGATTCTGTAATATTATTTGTGAATAATTAGTTATTGATTTATATGATAAGAAAATATTTATTTTATGTGGATATAAATGATGGATATATTTATTTTATGTGGTTATAAATGAAGGAATAAATGCTGATGTGTTTTATCAGTTTTTTGTTGGAATAGAGGTGTTGAAAATCGTCCGTATATGAATTTTGGATATTTTCTGTTTGGAATTTGGAAAAACTTCTTACCAAGTTGTAGAGAATTAAATTTCCTATGGAAAGCACATGAGATTCAAATTTTTCTAATAAAAGGGCTATTTTTTTATGAATTATTGAAGTTTCGAAAAATAAAATGTTTTTATTAAAAATATGATGGGCCCCACTTTTGGTTGGTGAGTAATGAAATGTGCTAGAATTTATTTTCAAAAGTGGTGGACTTGAATAGTAAAAAGAGTAAAGCCATCGTGTAACAAAGTTAGTCTCATATGGCGTTTCTAAGCATTTTCCTATAAATAGGGTGCTTAGTTAGAATTGAAAATTACACTAGAAACAAGTTTTCTCTCTTTCTCTTTCTATATTATCGAGCGTATTTTGTGAGTATTTAGATACTTTGTGAGTTTCTATTCATCAGTGCAAGTTTCCTTCAGCCTTATACCGATATTCCGATCAGAAGTAGTGTTATTTTGAGGTAAGGGATGTTATTTTCTTCCTAATGATGTTATTTTTTCAATATCATTATACCAAAATATTGGTATGGATTTTATTGTAGAATTTTTACCTTTTTGTGTCAGGGTTACTATTCACGTATACGACACTATTCACCGAAAAATAAAATTTTCTCCTTTTTGTCAAAAATGTCTATTATGGTGACTATCTTTGATTGTATCCATGTTTTGATCTTTATTTTGGAATTCTGCTTCACAATTGGTTATTATGGAGTATTATTGAACTTGGATAAACTGTAATATGAATCTTAAATATTTTTCCTTTTGTCTCACTGGATTCGTTTTCTTTAAGATATTTTTCATCATCCTCAGTCCTAAATGATGATATTACTGAATATCTTTGGGCTGTAGTGCAAAGATGAATGATTACCTAATAAATATCTTTGGCCTATAGTGCAAAGATGAATGATTACCTAATGAATATCTTTGGCCCGTAGTGCAAAGATGAACAGGTGTTGAGATGAACATGACCAACTGGTGATACAAATGAATATCTTTGGCTCAGATCGCAAAGATGAATATTTGATTCAAGATGTATATTGATTGATGTTACAGGGATAAATATTGATAATGGACTTTTAAATCTTAGAAGATAGTAGAATTCTTTCTCTACCTAACTCTTCTAATGGATTGCTGTTTCCGCTGCAGTTGTTGATCTAAAACTTGTTGTCTATTATATTTTATCAGATTTTTCCCTGTTAAAGACTAATGATAATTTTTTGTATATTATCTTAGTCATAATATTCTTTACTGGGCTAGTTGAGCTCACCCTTTTCCTTTTTGTTCCCATTGTTCTTCTCAGGAGGAGAGAATTTAGCAGGAACTAGTCGGGGTATGGAGTGATGATTCAAGATAGTTGTTTTAGTAGTCCTCACTATTTTGTAAAATAGTGTATCAATAATTGTAATAAGGACTCCTTTTGAGTTTGTATACTGTATATTAGACAATATTTGTATTCAAACTCACAGTATATGTGTTGTCGTATTTTGCACGACAATTGTATTACTGATGTTGTATTTGTTTCTGTACCATGTATTTGGCGAATCAGAATGGGTGATGTATACCTATTTTGGGAGCATCACATACATACATACAAAATAAAATCCACCCGTGGCCATTATCAAGAATCCTCCCACCCCAAGACTTTTCCTTCCAGTGGGCCCCACATGTGGGCCCATAAAAAATACTGAATGAATTTCTACCGATTATTTTGAAAAATGGGTAAATGGGGGTCCAACAAATACTTCATAAAAATTCTCTCAATATTTTTAACAACGTTTATCATCATTATTATAATTCGCAATATTTAACATCCAGGTCGTTCAAAGGAAAGAAAGGGCTTTCCAATAAGGATTTCTCCCTATTGACGCACAATTAGGTGACCAAACCTCTCCTTGACAGAACTTCTAGACATCGTCAATATTGAAAATAATAATATTAATAACTTTGTCGTCTTAATTATTGATTTCATAATATAAAATATTATGCAGATGATACTGTGACAATAATTGAATCAATAATATGAGAGATATGATGCAGCAATTATTGTAGCAATAATTGAGTATAACCGAGTGACTTCTCACGTAAGCATCAATAATCAATACCGTCTGCTACTATACAACCACGTGTATTACTGTACTTTTAACACCGGTTATTTCAACAGTTAACGATAAAACTTCCGCCGTTCATGAAAAGATATTTCTGTCGTTTTCTCATTACGACAATAATTCCACTTTGGGGTCCACCAATAATTGTGCAGTCGTACGAATATTCCCTGTTAAAATGAATATTCCCCGACCAATCGAATATAATATAACAACTTGCGTACTTTGCAAAATTTATAATTATTACCCATAACTTTAATATTATAACAAATCAATACCATAATTATTCAAAATGATATTTATAGAAAATTCATCAGTATTCATAAAAGTTGGGGTCTTACAACCTCCCCTTCTTATGAAATTTCTCCCTCTAAATTAGGGTACATACCTGGTATGACGAATAAGTGAGGATACCTTGATCTCATTTCAGATTCTAACTCCTAGGTCATTTACTCAACATTGTGGTTTCTCCACAAACCTTTGACTTGAGGTATAACCTTGGAGCCTAGAATATGTTCCTTCTTATCCAAGATTTTAACAGGAACCTCTTCATACGTTAAATCTTCTGCTATTTCATCCGGTTCTAACTCAATAATGTGGTTCGGGTCTTCCACATATTTACGTAACATGGATATATGAAAAACATTATGAACACGAGACATACTTGGCAGTAACGCGAGTCTATAAGCCACAGTTCCTACTCGGTCAAATATTTCAAATGGGCCAATGAATCCAGGGTTGAACTTTCCTCTCTTTCCAAATCTCGTAACTCCTTTCCATGGTGCCACACATAACAACATATGCTCTCCAACATTGAATTCCACGTCTTTTCGATGAAGATCATCATAACTCTTTTGTCGATCTTGTGAGGTCTTTATACGTTGCCGGATCATTTGAATATTTTCTGTAGTCATACGTACCAATTCCGGTCCCAACAAAGTTGCTTCACCAACCTCGTCCCAACATACTGGAGAACGACACTTTCTTCCATACAACGCCTCAAATGGAGCCATGTCGATACTTGCTTGATAACTGTTGTTGTAGGAGAATTCCTCTAATGGCAAGAACTTGTCCCAACTTCCCTTGAAGGCAAGGACACAGAGTCTTAAGTCCGATGGATTATTCCGTCGGAATTACTCCTATTCAGTCGAAATTACATTATTCCCGACTGAAATATTCGTCAGATATTCAGTCGTAAATATTCGCGTCGAAAATAAGATTAAATCAAAAGTTCGCATTGAAATTACATATCTTCGACGAACGTATCTCCGACGGATGTACGTCGAACATTAACTATCTTCGACCGAATATATAGGACGAAACTTTTCGTCGAATATAAGAGTACATAATTTTGACAGATGTATTCCCTCGGAATTATCTTATGTCCGACTGAAAAATAGAATAACCCACTATTCATTAAAATTGGCTAATTATTAAATTCGACGAATTTAAATTGGAGATAGAGTGTTTACTGATTTAATACGTTGCGTCGAAGATAACTTATGTTCGACTGAAATTAGGATATTTCGGCATTTACTAAAAATTACTTATTTGTTACTTCCAAGGGAAATTCCGTCGCAAATACCTTATTTCGTCGGAATTAACTATCTTTTTTTTAAATGCAGATTTTAAAAGTTTAGTTTCCAGGTGTTTAAATCCATTAATGTACCTGTAACCTATCATAACCCAATACACAGTAATATAAACCTGTATCTCACATTCAAATATGCAACGTAGCACTAAAACTCTTCAACTCATTATCATTCACATTCACATTCAAATATCCACCAAAACATATTATAAGCTAACCAATTACAAATATAAGCTAATGTTCCATAAATGTTAATCAATATAATTTACAATAGTTGTACAGACGCAATTAGACAATACAATATATACAAAAGGGTCTACAATAACATGAATATATACAAATGAACTATAAACTAGTAAAAGTATGATCATCATCTCCAAGTGAGGTGAACAACGCCGCGGGTGTATGGATGTCGACTCATGCTCTCCTTCTTCATCGCTTCATCGCCGCCGTCGTCGCCATCGCCACCTTGTTGATAGAATCAAAAATATAAATCATTAGTTCGTATATATATATGTGAGAATTAACAAACTAGCCTTAATTGCAAAACATAAACAATAAGAATACCTGAGTAGGTGGGGGAGGACGAAAAGCCTCCTCTAAGAGGGTAATCACCATCCTGAGCATCTCGGCGCTCCAAGCGTCAAATTGCTCCCATGGTAATCCTGTACTCTCTGCAGAGGCCCCTGCTATAATATCCTGAGCAATCTGGTGAAGACGAGAATTGGAAGGCAATCACGACGCCGTAAAAGACCAGGACTTCCAGATACAACTATCCGACACGACCCCTATCAACATTGGAAGATATCATCATCCAAGCGAGCCTCGTGTATGATATGGTTCGACATGTGTGCTCACGAATGTTTGTTTGGAGCCTATAAAGAGATACAAATTGATTACTAATAATAATTTATATAATGTGATAAATTCGGATAATTTCTTGAAACATTAAAAAATATTACCTCCAGGAAGTGTATATGCGGGTATCCTCGGCAGACCCAACACTCGATATCTGCCGGTACTGCTAGTAGGGGGATCTTGAGACGCGACCCATAGTCTCAGCTCCTCATCCCGATCTAATAAAATATCGAGAAGAGGGGTGGCGGAATCTAACGGCTCAGAACCCCTCCTAATAGTCTCCAGCTCAGCAATACGCTCGTCCCGAAGCCTCTGAAATTGGTCCTGTAATGTATTCCGTATACATATGTTAATTATATCATTTTAGTTACGATTGAATATTATTAAAATCTAAATAGTAAGATGAGTTTTACCCGTATAGATAAAGCTGCCTGAGACAAAGCACGCTCGTCCTTAGGCGTGTGGGCTCGATCCCAAAACTCTAGAATGGTAGGATCACGGCCCAAGGTCCTCCCCAATTCCTAATACAAACAATCATAAAAAAGGTCTTAAGTATTTGTGTGAGAACTTGACACATAAATAACTAAATACAACACACTTACCGTCTTCGCCTCCTCGAACGACTGAGAACCAGTGGTGTGTACTATCCGGAGCTGACCACGGTTCTTCTTCACCTACTCAGACTTTTTCTTGAAGTCATCAGCCTCCCAGTGCGCACACATAGCCTCCCAGGCTAAATCGAAGACTATGCGGGGCTGATGATCTCTGATGGTGGTCAAAATTTGGTCCACAATCGCCCGGCCGCCCTGTCGCAGATCTCATACAACCATCCAGAGTAATTCACAGCGACGTGATGCTCAATCACATCATCGCCAGCTAACTGAGAGATGCTCGGGATAAATCGATAATAAACCTATAACAAAAGATTATTTAAAATTAAGAACAATTGATTTAGTCATCCCAATACAACTATGTAGTGATAATATGCTTAACTTACATGGAACTCCCGCAAGACGGTCTGCATAAAAGTGGCATCGCATCACAAGACATCGATCGAACCCCATGCACCATCTCAGGAGATGCGTCAAACAAATCGCGTGTAGGGTGTGCTTAGCCATCGGGTCTAGTATACTACAGAAAAGTATAACAATATGTGTTATGTGAAATGTGTTTTGCAATAACTGATAGAAATAGTACGAATATATTAACACTTACTGCTGGGAAACGACATCCACCCAGATCGTAAGTAAGAATTTACGCATGACGACCAAATATACCTAGGTTCGTCCCTTGGTGTCGTCGACGAGGTGCATCTGTAATAATTGTATTTAACATAGTACTTCAATAATCATTGTACTTAATGCAGCTTGAGATATATTTAAATCCTAGTTAAGATAAGTTACTCGCGCCTGAAGAAGAGCCTCCATCGTGGCTACCGTCTCCAGTATCGGATCGCCCACCACCCCGACGACCTACACCACTATATCTAGCCATGAATATCCTACTGCAATAACAAAATTGGTAGATTATACAAATATATAAGGTTTAACAATATGAGGTAAGTACTGATTTGAATGCTCATTTTCAATTACGCACGTCATCAAACCCATCAGAATCAACGTGTATATCATTCTCGGATTCAGTATCTTCCTCATCCTCAGTTTCGAGATCAGTTTCATCATCGTTATCATCCTCAACGACTACATAATCATTCATGTGTATGTTGGCCTCGACATCCTCATCGTTAGGTAAGTCAATGACATTAGTATTCACCACATCTTCAGCATAGAACACTACGGCCAATGGGTTGCTCACATCTTCTTGCAACGCCTCATCCATAACAAACATGTTATCAGCATTAAATGAGCGTGTTTTAGTAGTGACTACTGCGTACCAGGGGCTTCGAGTATTTACGACATTAGCAGCAGAATACACTTGAGTCACTTGACTTGCTAACACGCATATACGTCATCGGACTTTAACACCGACTTGATATCACACGTTTGTGATTCTATTACGATCAACTTTAACCCCTTTTCAAAGATCAAACCAACTACACTTAAATGTAACTACCTTTTGCCACCGTGATAATTGAGCACAAGTACATCCACGAAACGCGACCATAGTAATTGGACTCGTAATCTTGGTAGCGACTTCCTAACACCACAACCCCAGAATTGACTGATGTGAGTTCATGCAAGTCATCGACTCTAAATCTTTACCCATTCACGATGCAACCAGGAAAAGAACTAACAACATTGTAAGGTCCTCGGATGACATCTATAAAACGCTCAGAAATATTCTCAGCTTCAACCCTTTTCTTAAACTACTGTTGGAAATTAACATTAGTGAATGTTTCCAATTCTGCTGCAGTAAAAGTTGGGTTAGAAGCATGCGCTTCCTCTTCGAATGAACTGCGATATTAGTAAAATGTCTTTAACATATATAGATATGACTACACTTGTAAATTGTACTAAATGGAGCATGATAATTAGACTTATGGGATGTATGATGATACTTCGGGCATATTTAGAAGCACGTATGTAGATACAATCTTCAACTCTTTGTCGCTTAAGTAAGTTAGCGTCTCAGGGCCAAATGGTTTAGCCGGATATGTGAATACAACTAACTCATCATCAGCATGAGTCATTGGACCAACAACCTCATTCCTTCCTAAACGGTTGTGTTTTGTTGAGATAACATCGTCAAAATACAATGAGCAGAAGTTGACAAGCTCTTCCTCTGTACATCGTTCAGCAATAGAACCCTCTACACGAGCTTTGTTCTTGACCTTTTGTTTTAAACGGCGCATATACCTATGATAAATAATATGCAGACAAATTGAAGTATTATTAATATGCGCAGGATAGAGCAATTAGCAGTTTATATATTACCTCTCAAAAGGATACATCCACTGATATTGCACCGGTCCTCCAAGTTTGAGTTCATACGGTAGATGAATAGGCAGATGTTCCATCGAGTCAAAAAATCCTGGAGGGAAGATCATTTCAAGCTTGCACATGGTAAGCACAATATTCTTCTCCATCTGCTCGACATCACTGTACTTAATTATAGTTGAGCAAATATCTCGAAAGAAATTTGACAGTTCGGTCAATGCATCTCCAACTTTTTTGGGTAACATCTCACGAAATGCAATTAGAATCAACTTCTGCATGAATACATGACAATCGTGACTCTTGAATCCAGAAATTTTAAATTGCTCAACCTTACAACAACGTGTTATGTTCGACGCATATCCATCTGGGAGCTTCAACCCTCTAACCCACTTACAGACGTCTTCAACTTGTTGCTTAGTAAGACAAAATAGAGCTTTAGGCTTCGTAGTGTTAGGGCGAAGCCACAATTCTGGTCTAATGTTCAATGCCTCCAAATCTTTTCGAGCATTGTCATTGTCTTTAGTTTTACCACTCGCATCTAACACGGTGTAAAACATGTTCTCAAAAACATTCTTTTCGGTATGCATGACATCTATACAATGACGAACTAAAAGTGTGCCCCAATACGGCAACTCAAACCATATAGGCAAGTGTGTCCAATTATGAGTCTTCTCGTACCCGGCTGCTCTCAATTTACTGTGTTCCTTCCCCGACAAAGGAAAATCAAATTGATTCAACCAGCCCAAGACCTCACTGCCTGACAGCCGACCAACAACCCCCTTTTCTCTATCTTTCTGTTGAACTGTGCAGACATCTTTCTGTAATTGTGATCAAGAGGAAAGAATCTATGAGCAGTTCCAAAGAAACTACATTTCCACCCATGCTTCAACTGGTTGCCTTGCACATCCCCCATACACACTGGACATGACAGCTTCCCGTGAGTTGACCAACCACTAACCATCCTAAAAGCCGGAAAGTCAGTGATAGTCCATAACAGGGCTGCCTTTAAGACAAAATTCTCGTAGATCGATTTATCATACGTCTGAACCCATGTCTCCCACAACGTCTTTAGTTCATCCACTAACGGTTGAAGGTACATATTAAGGTCTTTTGTAGGACTTTTATCCCCCGGAATTAGTAAAGTCAAAAACAAATACGGATCCCTCATGCACATTGCTGGTGGAAGATTATAGGCGACCATAATTACTGGCCAAACTAAGCACAGCTGGCTAAAATTATTAAAAGGGCAAAAGCCATCAGTAGCCATGCCAAGCCTAACATTCCTAACTTCTTCCGCAAACTCAGGATAATTTACATCAAATCTCTTCCATTCATCTCCATCCGCTGGGTGAGTCAGCTGACCAGTCACAACATCCCTTGTTCGATGCCAACTCATTGAGCCGTATGAGACGACATGAATAGTCGTTGAAGTCTCGACGCAAGTGGAAAGTACCGTAAGATTTTCCTGGGAACATATTTCTCCTTCCCCCCACGTTTTGTAACCTTGTAGCGCGATAAGCTGCATATATATCTGCTCGTCCCTTATCTACATCCTCCCCATAGTATAACATGCAATCTTTCTCACAAGCATCGATTTTCTGATACCCCATATTTAACCCCTTGACCATCTTCTTCACTTCGTAATAATTCGCAGGAAGAGTATGATCCTTGGGTAAGAACTGTCCAATTATAACGAGGAAATCATTGAAACCTCTCTCACTACAGTCGTGCTCATTCTTGAAGTGTAAGAGCTTTGTCACTGTAGAAAGCTTGGTGTCCATATCATTTCCCGGATACAACGCGACCCCAGATTCAAATAGCAACTTGTAAAAGGCAGCAACTATATCATTTGGCACTTGCTTCGCATTGCTTGAAGAAGGTTCATATTCATCCCAGTCAATAGTAGTAGGGCCATAAGCATCGACCAACATCTCAACTGGATCATAGTGTTCGACGTATGAAGCCTGTGGAATTGGTTGTTCCACAATATTTTCAATCACTTCTAATTCCCCGTGATGAGTCCATACGAAGTACCCATCCACAAATCCACGAGAAAATAAGTTGAATTTAATCTCGTCGACTTTCTTCCAGATCAAATTTTTACACTTAACACACGGGCATCGCATCTTCCCATTCGGATCATCCGTATGTTTTAGTGCTTTGTTCAAGAAATCTAAAACCCCAACACGATAAGCTGAGACTAATCCCCTCCCATCACTGGGTATCCTACGGTACATCCAACTCCGATCGGCTGGCATTTTTAACTACACAGAAGTACGTATTAAGTTAATTTGGATATTCATGCGTGAATTAGTTTTACCTAGTATCTCTACAGGACAGGGGTAAGGCTTCTATCTCTACTTGAGTCGGCAACCGGAAAAAAAGGGGTCGTAGTTCCTGTTGTGTCCTATACTCGAATAATAAAGTTAATTCAATTACTGCAAACATTTCTCACTGTTCCATCATAACAAATGACAACATCCACAAGGAGTTCCATTAAGCTATTGAAAAAAGTTTCAGCTTAAGCAACCCTCTAGATGAACGAATGATCACTTCTCTGCTGGGAATGAATCATCTCCCTATATGGGTCCAATCCATGATATAGACAGCTTCTCACCACTCCGAATTTCTCAAATGGATAGTTCTCATATAAGAGGTGAGACGTTCTGTGAGAACTACCCATCTGAGGAATTCAGAGTAGTGAGAAGCTGTTTATATCATGGATTGGACTCATTCGGGGAGAAGATTCATTCCTAGCAGAGAAGTGATCGTTCGCTCATCTAGAGGGCTGCTTAACCTAGAACTTTGTTTAACAACTTACTGGCACTCCTTCTGGATGTTGCCATCTGTTATGATGGAACAGTGAGGAATGTTTGCAGTAATTCAATTACCTTTATTATTCGAGTATAAGACACAAACAGGAACCACGACCCCCTTTTTTTTATTGTTGCCGAGGGACCGGTTGGAGGAACCGGTTGATAAATATAAAAATTAATATAAATTTTTTAATGTTTTTTATTAAATTAAATTTATTTTAAATTTAATTTAATTTAGATTATTTAAATTAAATGAAATGAAATTTATTTTATTATTTTATTTAATTTTATTTTTATTGAAATGTATTTTATTTATTAAATTAAATCAAAGTTTTTTTATTTTATTCAAATTAATTTAATTTATTATTTTATTTTATTTTACTTTATTTTGTATTATATTATGTTATTTATTTTATTTTATTTAATAAACTAAATTAAATTATATTTACTTTATTTTATTTTAGTAGTAAGAAACTAAGTAAATGTTACTTAGTTTATGATTTATTAATATTGGGAAACTAATTACTAATACAATACATGCAGGGCCCACAAATATTCTGCAATTTCATAATTACAGATGAGAATCTCATCATAAATTCGATCGAAAATAGCAAATATATCAAGATTAAAATAGTCCTAAAATCGATTTACATTATGATAAGGAACCCAAATTTGATATGTTATACACTTCATAATATCAATATTCAGCAATTTACAAATTCCAAATAATATGCAGTCCACAAACCCAAAATTAAAATTCCAATTTCAGCATTCAGCAATATAAACAAGAAGAATAGGACCCAAATTTATTTCAGATCACTCCCAATTCCAACAAATGGACCCAAATTTTTAACCCACAAATTCACAGCAACAACATATTATCCAAATTAAATTGGGTTAATCTCATATTCAAACTCAAACTAAACCTAAAACAAATTAAACCACAAATTTCACAATTTGCGACAAATTAACCCTAAAAAACTAATACTTGGCAGAAAACTAACCTTGAAATTGAATATTTAATGTGCAAACTAACCGACGATGCCTGGTCGTGGCTGCTGGTGGTGGTGTCAGTGATGGTGGTTCAACCGACGGTGTTGGTGGCGTCTACTAGTGGTGGAACCGATCGACAGTGATGGTGGTGGTGGCAGTACGTGGTGGTGGTGGAATCGAAGGTGGTGGTGGTGGCAGTACGTGGTGGTGCTGGAATCGAAGGTGGTGGTGGGTGGCAGTACGTGGTGGTGCGTGGTGGCAGTATATACGCGCGTGGTGGTGGAATTAATCGAAGGTGGTGGTGGTGGTGGTGGTGACAGCGATTGTGGAGATGAGAGCAGTGAGAATGAGAGACTGAGAGATCGCGTAAAGTGAGAGACAAAGTGAGAGAGAGAGAAAGATAAAAATCAGATCTAGCAAAGTGAGAGAAACAAGGGGGCGGGAAGACGTAAGGTTTTAGGCTTATTTTTGACGGACTATCCGTCGTACTTAACTTCGTCGTAATTACTATAGTCCGTCGAAATAAACACTATTCAGTCAACAAATAAGGTTCGCGCTGGCGGGAACATTGGCGCCAATGGGATACATATATTTTTGACGAACATCTGTCAAAATTAAAGTATTTTTGACTAATGTATCTTCGATGGAATAATCTGTCGGAATAAATATTATCTTCGAGGGAATCTGTCCGTCGAACGTAGCTCCGTCGGAATTAACCGATTTTCTTGTAGTGAGAATGGGTGATGTATACCTATTTTGGGGGCGTCACAGTTTGTGAAGCCCCCAAAATAGGTATACAACACCCATTCTGAGTCGCCAAATACATGGTACATAAAGCAAACTACAACTTCAATAATACAATTGTCGTGCAAAATACGACAACACATTCTGTGAGTTTAAATACAAATATTGTCTTCTAGACAATATCCACACTCAAATAAGCCCTCATTACAATTATTCAAACACTATTTTACATAAATAGTGAGGACTGCTAAAACATCTTTCTAGAACCATCACTCCATACCTCGACTAGATCCTGCTATGTTCTCACCTCCTGAGAAGAAAAATGGAACAAAAAGAAAAAGGGTGAGCTCAACTAGCCCAGTAAAAAATATTACCAGTAAAAAATATTATGACTAAGATAATATACAACAAATTATCATTAGTCTTCAACAGGAAAAAATCTGATAAAATATAATAGACAACAAGTTTTAGATCAACGACTGCAGCGGAAACATCAATCCATTAGAAGAGTCAAGTAGAGAAAAAATTCCACTATCTTCTAAGATTTAAAAGTCCATCATAAATATTTTATCCCTGTAACAACAATCAATATATATCTTTAATCAAATATTCATCTTTGCACTACAGGCCAAAGATATACATTTGTATCACCAGTTGGTCATGTTCATCTCAACACCTGTTCATCTTTGCACTACGGGCCAAAGATATTCATCAGTTAATCATTCATCTTTGCACTACAGGCCAAAGATATCCAGTAATATCATCATTTAGGACTGAGGATGATGACAAATATTTTAAAGAAAACAAATCCAGTGAAGCAAAAGAACAAATATTAGGGATTCATATTACAGTTTTATCTAAGTTCAATAATACTTCATAATAACCAATTTTGAAGTAGAATTTAAAAATAAAGATCAAAACATGGATACAATCAAAGATAGTAACCATAATAGACATCTTGGACAAAAAGAAGAAAATTTTATTTTTCAGTGAATAGTGCCGTATTCGTGAATAATGTCATATACGTGAATAGTACCGTATACATGAATAGTAATCCCGACATAAAAAGTTCCAAATTTGATAAAAAGTTCATACCAACATTTCGGTATAATGATATTAAAGAAAATATCATTTTAAGAAGAATATAACACCCATTACCTCAAAATAACGCTACTTTTGATCGGAATATCGGATAGAAAGCCGAAGTAAACTTGTACCGAACAACAACTCTCAAAGTATATAAATACTCACTAAAATATGCTCGACAATGTAGAGAGAAAGAAAACTTGTTTCTGGTGTGATTTTCAATTCTAACCTAAGCGTCTATTTATAGAAAAATGCTAGAACGCCATAGGAGACTAAAATAATAAAATATATTATTTTTCTTTTCAATCATCTACGCCACCCACCATTTTGAGTCAAGCATGACTTCTTAGAAAAAAATCAGTAGCCCATGTGTTGTCAAACAAGAGTGGGTCCCACCCATAATATAATAAAAATAATTTTATATTCCGAAACTTCAACAATTCATAGAAAATAGTCTGTTTATCAGAAAAATATGAATTTTATGTCCATTCTGCCTGAAATCGAATTCTCTACAACTTTGTAGCTTTGAGTTTTTCTAAATTCCAAATATAAAATATCCGAAATCCACAAACGGATGATTTTTAATACCACTACACCGATAAAATACTGATAAAACACCTCAACATTAATTCCTTCATTTTTATCCACATAAAAATAAATATATCCACCATTTATATCCACATAAAATAAATATTTTCTTATCATATAAATCAATAATTAATTATTCATAAATAATATTATAGAATCACAATTATGACAACTAGGCCATTCCTAGGAAAGAGGGGGCTTTCCAATAAGAACTTCTCCTTACTGGCGCGCAATTAGGTGACCAAACCTCTCCTTGACAGAACTTTCTAGACATTGCCAATAATGCTATCTAATAATATTATTCAAATAATATGAATTATTGATCTGATAATAGGAAATACTGTGCAGTGATAATTATTGAAACAACAATAATATAAAATATCAACGCAACAATTATTGAATCAATAAAATAAAATGTTGAAGAGTAATTACTGTAACAATTATTGAGTAGTGCCTTCTTACGTAAGAATCAATAATTCAAAAATACTGTGCATCCACACGTATTACTATATTTTAAGCACCGTGTATTCCAACAGTGTTAACGGTAACAACTACGCCGTTATTAATAAAAACTCAAACTTTTCATTTTCTTTATCCGACAGTTATTCTATTATGGGGCCCACTAATGAATCAAGGCGTCGCATTGCGAATATTCCTGACAACAAGAATATTCCACGACCAAACGAATATTCCCCGACAACAATGATTATTTTATAACCACTTGCTTATTTTGTAAAATTTTCATATTTCACCCATAACCAAAGTATTATATCAAATTAATACCTTATTACTCACAATAATAAATAGAGGAAATTAGATTTTATTCATTAATAAGTTGGGGTCTTACAACCTCCCCTCCTTATGAAATTTCGTCCTCGAAATTGACGTACGTACCTGGTGTTTCGAAAAGGTGAGGATACCTCGCTTTCATTTCTGATTCTAACTCCCAAGTCATTTCTTCAATAGCATGGTTTCTCCACAAAACCTTAACTTATGGTATAACCTTCGTGCGTAGGACATGCTCTTTCCTATCCAATATCTTAACAGGTACCTCCTCGTACGTTAAATCTTCGGCTATCTCGTCTGGTTCTAACTCAATAATGTGGTTTGGGTCTTTAACATATTTGCGAAGCATAGATATGTGAAAAACATTATGAACACGAGACATACTTGGAGGTAATGTGAGTCTATAGGCCACATTTCCTATTCGGTCAAGAATTTCAAATGGACCAAGAAATCGTGGATTGAGCTTTTCTCTCTTCCCAAATCTTGTAACTCCCTTCCATGGTGCAACACATAACAATACATGATCCCCAATATTAAATTCCACGTCCTTTCGATGAAGATCCGCATAACTCTTTTGTCGATCTTGTGCTGTTTGTATACGTTGTCGAATCGTTTGGATCTTTTCTGTAGTCATGCGTACTAATTCTGGTCCCAACAACGTTGATTCTCCCACCTCATCCCAGCATACTGGAGAACGACACTTTCGTCCATACAACGCCTCAAATGGAGCCATGCCTATACTTGTTTGATAACTGTTGTTGTAGGAGAATTCTTCCAATGGCAAGTACTTATCCCAACTCCCTTTGAAATCTAGGACACAAAGTCTTAATAGATATTCAAGAGTTTTAATAGTCCTCTCTGATTGCCCGTCCGTTTGAGGATGGTATGCCGAGCTGAATCATAAATCCGTGCCCATAGCTTTCTGCAAGCTAACCCAAAATCTTGAAGTGAATCTTGGGTCACGATCCGAAACTATGGATACTGGCATGCCATGCAATCTCATAATCTCATTCACGTACATACGAGCAAGACGTTCAAGGGAATAAGTTTCTCGTATCGACAAGAAATGGGCAGACTTGGTTAATCTATCAACAATAACCCAAATCGCATCTATGCCTTGAGAAACTTTGGGAAGACCTGTAACGAAATCCATGGTAATATGTTCCCACTTCCATTCCGAAATCTCAAGTGGTTGCAATGGACCCTTTGGCACTTGATGCTCCGCCTTTACACGTTGACAGGTTAAACACCTCGAGATAAACTCCGCGATCTCTCTCTTCATATTATTCCACCAAAATGTATGTCGAATATCATGATACATTTTGGTACTCCCATGATGGATTGCAAACGGTTTGTTGTGTGCCTCCATCATGATTCTATGCTTCAAATCAGAGTCGTTAGGAACACAAAGTCTAGAGTTGAATCTAAGTATTCCTTCTTCATCGATTCTCACTTCTGGAATAGCTCCTTCTTGCACTTTCTTTTTCATACGTATCAGCTCTAGGTCCGTAGCTTGAGCAACTTTAACTTTATCGATTAAAGTCGGTTCTACTCGTATATTCACCATCATCATGTGGGTCCCTGGAGTCTTTAATTCTACCTCCATCCTTTGCAAGTCATACAGAATGGGCCTTTGCATTGACAATATCGTACTCGAACTCGTATATGATCTTCTACTCAATGCGTCAGCTACTACGTTCACTTTTCCAAGATGATATTGAATAGTGTGATCGTAATCTTTCAATAATTCAAGCCAAAGTCATTGTCGCATGTTGAGTTCTTTTTGGGTGAAGAAATATTTGAGGCTTTTATGATCCGTATAGATCTCCACTTTCTCCCCATACAGGTAGTGTCTCCAGATTTTCAACGCGAAAACGACTGCTGCCAACTCTAGATCATGAGTAGGATAATTCCTCTCATATTCTTTGAGTTGTCGTGAGGCATAGGCTATGACTTTCCCATGTTGCATGAGAACACATCCTAACCCCTTTGCTCAAGCATCATCAGATATAACAAATCCATCCGAACCAGATGGTATTGCCAGAACAGGTACCGAAATGAGTCTCCTCTTGAGCTCTTGGAAACTCTTCTCGCATTCCTCGCTCCATACAAATTTTGTATCTTTTAGAGTCAACTGAGTTAACGGTGTAGCGATTCGAGAAAATCCTTCCACAAATCTCCGATAATAACCAGCTAAGCCCAGAAAGCTACGCACTTCGGTCACCGACTTTGGTTACTCCCAACTTTGTACTGCTTCAATCTTCGCCGGGTCAACAGATACTCCATGTTTTGACACCACGTGCCCAAGGAATGTTACTTCCTCAAGCCAGAACTCGCATTTCTTCAGCTTGGCATAAAGCTTGTTTTCACGAAGCCTTTCAAGTATCAGCTTCAAATGGTGCTCATGATCTTCACAACTTTTGGAATAGATGAGGATGTCATCAATAAAGACAACAAAGAACCGATCCAAATATTCCTTGAATACTCGGTTCATCATATCCATGAAAGCAGCTGGAGAATTAGTCAATCCAAAAGACATGACTAAGGATTCATAATGCCCGTACCGAGTTCTGAAGGCAGTCTTTGGAATATCCTCAGTTTTAATCTTCAGCTGATGATATCCAGAACGAAGATCGATCTTTGAAAAGAATTATGCTCCTTGCAACTGGTCGAACAGGTCATTAATGCGAGGTAACAGATACCTATTCTTGATGGTGACATGGTCTAATTCTCGGTAGTCAATACAAAGTCGCATACTCCCGTCTTTTTTCTTTACGAATAAAATAGGAGCACCCCAAGGAGATGTACTAGGACGAATGAAACCGATGTCTAAAAATTCCTGTAGTTGGACTTTTATCTCCTGAAGTTCAATAGAAGCCATTCTATACGGGGTTTTAGAAATGGGCTTTGTACCCGGTTCAAGATCAATAAAGAATTCAATATTAGAACATAGACAGAAAATAAGTGTATGCGTTTGATATTTTTAAGAAGGAATTTTGAGGATTTCAAAATTCTGTGAAGGATTTAGGTGAATTATTCAAGATTAAGGGAATACGTGAATATGGTTATGTATGCGAATAGTATATGGTTAAGGGTCAAGGGTTGACCAAATAAACGATATATGTGACAAACTCTAAGTATATATTAAGAACGTCAATGTTCGGTTAGAAAACCCTAGCAATTAACAAGAAACCCTAAAACCGGTTCAAGAAACCCTAATTTTAGTTCTGGGAATCCGAAACCCTTATTCGGTGTATAAAACCCTAGTTTGGGAATACGAATGCTATTTATAAGGTTTAGACGTCATTTATCAGGGAAAACCCTAATGAATTACTTGAAACCCTAATTGATTATTAGAAAACCCTAACACCAGATCTGGAAAGCCTAATTTTAGATTTTGGGAATTTAAAACCCTAATCTGGGAACTTAAAGGATAATTATAATTTTTAAGTGCTATTAATTATATTATTATTTAGGGTAAAGCATAATTATTTAGCAAACTCTAATTTCAAATTTTAAACCCTAATTTATGGATTTGAAACCCTAATTTATAATTAGGGAAAACCTAATTGATGATTTAATAATTTTAATGTTAATTAGGAAATATTAATTCTAATTTTAAAGTTATAAGTAATTAGAAAATCATAATCTAATTACGAAATCTAATTTCTAATTTAGAAAATTATTTTTTTTATTAGAAACCCTAATTTTTGGGTTGTAAACCCTAATCCATGATTTTTACCCTAATTGCTAAATTAACAATTTTAATTAGGAAATACTAATCCTAATTAGCAAGATTTAAATTATGATTAAGAAATTTTAATATAATTAGAAAATTCTAATTATAATTTAGAAATATTAATTTTCAATTTTTAAAACCTAATTTTAAAATTCAAACTTTTATTTTTAAAACCTAAAAGGGTTAAACCCTAAATCCTAAGGGTTAAAACCTAAAACCTAAGGGTTTGTAGCAATTGTCCAATTTGCCATTAAATAAAAAAATCAAAAGACCAAAATGCTCTTTGTTGCATAATTGGACATAACTTGTAATTGTTGTCCTAGTGAGTGGTTCACCAACCCTAGCCTAGCATGTGACTGATATGTCCAGCAATCAGCCATCTTTGCCAGCCATCATACATTACATACATCAAATATATAGATTATAGAGAGAGAGAGAATACTCACTTTAATTTATAAACTCATCCAAGCCGTTCTCTCTCTAAGATTTTGGGAATGAGAAAGAAAAGGAGTGAGAAGTTAAGACAAAAACATCTCTTAGCTTAACAATAACAGATTCATGGATCAAAAATCAAAAATCAAGCTTGAAAAAGGTATAAACCCTAATTTTCAAAATCTTATGACACTACAAGAAAATAGGGATGTAGTGAAGGAAAATTTGTGAAGGAATTCATTCCTTCACATAAGGAGTTTTCTAGCGAGGGAACAATGAAGGAAAAAAAATTAATGACAATATAGTTACTCTGAAGGATTCCTTCACAATTTAGATTTTTTCCTTCGCAACATTGAGATAATAAAAGGATGTTTAGCGCCAATTTTTGATAAAAATTTGCGAATAAAAATATTATTAATGAAGAAATTATTACTCGCTATATATTATTGGTGAGAGATTTTTTACGAGAGATAAAATTAGTCACTATTTTATTAAAATAAGTTTTTTAGAATTAATTATAGTGAATATAAATTGTATTATATATAAATAGATTATATTTTTTACAATAGTAAATTTACTTTTAATAACATTTTTAAGTAACTTACAATATCAATTATTTTTTTAATAAACAATAAAGTAAATAATTTTACATTACATTAAACTTTAAAATTTCATACATTGATAGTGAAAAAAAAGTGGCACTCTTTTGTGCAATAGAGCACAAATACCAAATAAATATTTGTATCAACACTTTAATTCTTATCAATTCTTCAAAACTTTTATATAAAAGCAGCAAATGGATCCTTTAAATTATAAAATTCACTGTTTCAACTCTTAAACTTAATTAATTAAAAAGACTTAACTCGGTGGATTGAAAAATTTACGTAAGGTTCAATTTTTCTCCCCTTCTTCCTCTTCCTCTTCCTCTTCTTCCAGACTTACGTAAGGTTCAATTTTTCTCCCCTTCTTCCTCTTCCTCTTCTTCCAGACTTCCACTTCTCACTTGTCTCTCTCACTTCATCAGCTCTCTCACTTCATCGATCTCTCTCACTTCTCAACTCCCTCTTCATTTGTTTCTCTCACTTACCTGAAAACTATGAGTGAATCCCTCCTCTGTGGGTCCTTTACACGGTTTATGCCCTAAAATCCCCCCCATCGATCGCTAACTCTCAAAATCCACGATTTGGGTCTGATTTCTACGATTTTATCTGATATGGTTTAATTTCCACGATTTGGGTCTGATTTCCACGACTTATATGCTTTGAATAGACCAACACCACAAAGAAAACATTTATTCCTGCTTTCTCAATGACGAAGTTGCCCTAACCTGCCGCTGGTGCCTGCTACCTTGCCACCGCCACTGTTTCCTTCCCAAACATTAGGTATTCCTCTGTTCAGATTTTTGATAGTTTTAGTTTCAGTTGTGGTTATTATAACATTGGTCTAGGCTAATTAGTTTCACTTTTATTTTGTTTTTTTGTTTAATTATTTGATTTTAGTATAATAGAGCTGGTTTAATTTGTATACTCAATTGAGTTTTTTAGCTTAATATTTTCTGGGTATCAAGTATTTTTATATGTAACTTTTTACTATTTAGGTTTAGTTGCAAGTCTTGAATCTGTATTTGTAACTTATGGTTTTCATTTGTTAGTTAAGTTCAGCTTATAAATCTTTTTCTTTCCATTTGGGCTCTGTATATATAAAAAGCAAATTATGCTTAGTTATGGTTTCTCATTATTTTGAATTACTTTGATTCAATCATTCAATGTCAATCTTATGCGGTCTTTGCTCTGATATAGTGGTTGTTATTGTGGTTCTTTTTATTTCAAATTATAATTGTGTTCTAATAGGTTTGTTTAAATTTATAATATGGTCCTTGTTTTGCAAATCACTATTGCCCTGATCGAGTTCAAATATTTGTAATTACTGCAGGGTTTCAAGAAAGTGGATCCTGATCGATGGGAATTTGTGAACGAATAGTTTCTAGGAGGCCAAAAGCATCTCTTGAAGACTATTAAAAGGAGGAGGAATGTCTCACAAGGAATACAACAAAAAGGAGGAGTGTCTTGTGTTGAGTTAGGACATTATGGCATTAAAGGAGAGCTCGAAGAACTGAGAAGGGATCAGAATATGCTAATGGAAGAAATTGTAAAACTCAGATAGCAACAACAGGACTCCAATAATCTAATCTTAGCAATGGATAATAGAATTCAAAGCACGGAGACTAAGCAACAAAACATAATAAGTTTTGTCGCCAAGGCTGTTAGTAATCCTATATTAATCCGGCAATACATGGACAAGTATGTGCAAAAGATAGATCCAAAACATATTGAGATGGGAAGAAAAAGAAGGATGACTATGAGGCCAAGTGTAGAGAATTTACAAGATCAGACACTAGATAATTCAAGTCAACAAGAAGAAAATATGGGAAATATGAGAACAGAAATGGAGTCATATTTTTCAGCAGCATTGGATAATGAGTCGAGCAATGATGAAAATGCACCAAATGTCTCAACAAGCAATGGAGATTTGGATGTTTTTAATGAGACTATATGGGAGGAATTACTTAATGATGATCTTAGAATTGTGAATGAATAGTCTCCCAATATCTTTATGCATGTATATTCATGTATCTATGCAACTGCTGTTTTCATTTACGTTTTTATTTTTAGGCTTGTACCTGGATGGGCAAAGAAGTTGGAGCATATAGCTAAGTGCTGCCACCTCCTTTAGAGTTGTTGATTGTACAAGATGTTAATATAAGATAGAATTATCATAAAACTTCTATTATATAATCTGCTCCTTTTAGCCCCTATTTCGTAGTGTTTTTTCCTCACTTTGACACTTATCACTGCTTAAATAAAACCTGATTTACATCATATAGCTGATAATAACTTCCAACTGTTCTTGTGCAGGGAATGATGTTCTTATAGCCGAGCAGTTTCTTGAAACCATAATCAAAGGTACTTATGAGTTATATCGTTATGATATCATGTTTGCTAAATATGCATATTTCATTACTCGTTTTTATGGCTCTTTTCTGTTTGGCTTAACTGAGTAAGGAGATCATGTTTTTATAACTAGAAAAGGTCAGAAAAAATCCAATGGTTCAATTCTTTGAAGCATGGACATTGAAGCTAGTGTCACTGCCAAGCAATACGATCCTGCAGTTATGCAAACTCAAGTCTAACCTAAATGATATGAACTATGGTTATAATTGTATGTGTGGGAGCGTCAAATTGGAACAATAATGTTGGCATTCCCTCTGTACAACACCAATTCCTTGTCAGATTTTGAAATCCTGTAACGTTTGACTACCTGTTATTTTAATGTATGAAGCATGTTGTCCCTTGGATGTGGCAATTATATGCAAGGTCTTGGCATGTCTTTGTATAATTCAGAGAGTAACTGTCTTGTACCTGTTCCATTTTAAAATCTAAATTAAGATATAAAATGCAAACAGTAGAAGCTAGAAATGCGAATAATTATGAAGAGTGATTTCGCTTAAGAAAGCGGAATCGAAGAGTGGATGCTTTTCAGGTATTAAACCCAAGTCCTTAAGAGTCAGAAGTGCTTGGATTACATCCATAGAAGTGGGAAATATTTATATGCGCAAGGCTAAGGTTACCATTTTCTTAAGCACAACTATATATATATATGTTTTGGTGGTTCATCAATCACTATTACTTAAGAGTTTGGACCAATTTTTTTGGTTACTAATGGGCTAAGAATATTTTTTAAGTCTAACACAATGAGTGATGTTACCTAATGTTTGTGACAAGATAGGTTTGGTTTGGTCCTTTGGATGACACAGTTATTAATTAATAAATCTGTGTTTCATCTCTTGAGAGCTTGATACAATGTATTTGTGCCAGGTCCTTGCAACTTAAGGTTGGTAGGCTTAATATGGTATAAGGACTGACTCTATGATGTCATAAGCTAAACTTTTATTTTTTGTGGTTATTCTACTGTGTTTCTTTCTTTCTGAATTGTAATAGGTTATCCAGGGTGATGAGTCTATGGCTGCTGAAAATTTTCGACAGCTTAATTTAATTTCAAATAATACTTCAAGAAATTTTATATCTGGAAAAGAAATCAGGGATGTGCCAAGTGCAAACCAATCACTAGTATGTCTTTGTTCATGCATGCACGAAGTCACATATTTGCAATCGATATTTGATCATATGTTCTGGTTGCCCGTGGTTTGTATTAGAGCTTATACTGTTAAGGAGTGCCAGATATTCAGAATAGTGAACTTCTTACCCTTTGTGACAGGTTCTGTAATTTTTCCTTAGCACCACATAATGATTAGTCTCTTGATCAGGTAATTAATTCCTGTTTTCTCGAAATTCGTCTTATCATGCATTTATTTTCATTGAATTATTCATTAAACTAAGATAGATTATATATTGTTATGTGCTTTAGAAATTCATATAGCTTATGTTTTTGTGTTGTGGATCAACCTCTCTCCTTTATCATACTATTTCATGCATAACTCTATTAGCCTCAACATAACTTTGGTGTAGCATCTAGAGAAATTACCTCATTACCTATTCCTTTTGTTTTTCTCCCCTTAAATTTTACTACCTGATTAACTATCTTCCTATTTTTTTTATATTTAACATTTTTCACTTTATGTAACTGTTGCTAGAGAAAGTAGTTGTGCAGCCAACTCCAGTTTCATGGTGAGTTCTCTATACTAGTTTAGGATCATTGTTTGTTGCCAAAAGAGGTTTTTATTTTCTTTTCTTTTTTTAATTTAAGTTCACTAGTTTCATCTTTTCTTATTTCTCGTCTTATTGAAATTGAATGTTGGTGTTTCTATTGCAGCATGAAGTTTACATGCCCAACCTTGATTTTCTTGAAGAAAATGATGATGAAGTGGATCTAACATGTCACACTTTATTCCTTCTAGTTTATTGTTATTCTTTCAGTTTTCTTATGTTAGATAATAAATTTTGTAGGTACTATGGTCCTTGTGAGACCAAGATACAATAACAAATTTTGTAGTTATTGTGACTCGAGTATTATGATTTATTTATATGAGTAGTTTTGATTTTATTAGCTCTTTATGCATTAGCTTATCAATTAGTTTGAAAAAAGTATGGCAATATTTATATTTACTTGAAAAATAAATTTAATATTTCTTATAAAGATTAATAATAATAATAAATATGAAATCAATGATTTAAAAATCAATTATAATTTTAATGAATTTTGATTATTTAGCAATTAATTTTTTATTTACAAATTTATAATTTGTGAAGGAATTTTTCTCTCACTAATCTGAAGAAAGATTCTCAATTTATAATTAGTGAAGGAAAATATTCTCTCGTTAAATAAATTTGTTCGTCACAATATATTATTTGTGAGGGAATCAAGTTATTCACTAATTTCAAATAGTCCTTCTTAAAATAATATTTGTGAAGGAAATCAATCTTTCACTAAATAACAATATTTCATTACTAAATACAATTTGTGAATGAAAAAGTTATTCACAATATATCCTTCACAAAAAAACATTTAGTCACTACTTAGCGAAGGATATCCAATTGCGAGGACGTCTAATGCGAGCAATCATGTGATGAAAATATTTCTTCGCAATAAATCACTTGTGAGTGATATAGTATGTCTTGTGAAGGATTTGTCCTTCACTAGAGGCCATTTTTGGTGTAGTGTGATTTGATGATATTTGTTGAAATTTGTTGGTTAGAGTTGTGTATTAGGGTTTTAATAAGTGATCTGGGTTGTTAGATCAAGGATCTATAACATCTAGATACACGATTTTGATGTTTTGAGAAATCTGGAAAAGTTGGAAAAAGTCGTCTGACAGCCATATTTCAGACCTTATAGATTTGTGTGTGTTTGATGTTTGGTGTGTTTTGTGTTATAGAAATGTTCTTTGATGTTAGGGCTTTAATCTGAGACTTGAATCAACCTCATATCATGTTTAGATTACAAGATTTGATCTTTCAAAGACTGTTGACCGATCAAAAAACTTAGAATCTGGGCAAGACAGAATTTTTCCAGTGGTCTGACAAGATTTTCAATGTCCCTGATCTTGCTATATGTTAATGTTTTGGCCCAGTTGTCGTTTTGTAGTTGTAGCCTGGCATTTAGTCTACATACTAAAGTCATTAGATCACCATGATCTTTCTCAGAATAACATAAATTTGTAGTCAAACAACCGTTGACCAATCTGCTCAAGAACATTTCTAGGTTTTCCAGAAATGTTCAAGAACAGTCTTTCAAGCCTACTTTGACCGATCTGTATATGATGATTTATATGTTGTTGAACTGATTTGTTGTAATGTAAATGTTCACTGACATAAGGACTATAGACCGAAACAATAAAACAACTAAACTAATGACCAGAACCCTTAGATAATTGAGCTCATGAAAATGAGACACTCGAACTGCCTTGGGTTTCTGGGTTACCCAGAAAACCCAGGCATGGTCTGACAATATGTTTCGGAGACCAGATCTTCATATCTTGATGTTGTATGACTGCGTTGTTGATTGTTAATGGTAGTGTTGCAAACCTACTACAACATAAGCGTTTAATCAAGCCAAGAAAGCATTAGGAACCTAGATCAAATGTTGGTCAAACCTACCATCTCGTCTTCTGACATGCGTTTCTGGGTTAATGAAGAATAGCCTCAAGAACACCTATAGCGACGGGTCTGTCGCTATAGGGCCATTTGGCGACAGTTAATTTTGAAAATTAATATATTTAATTAAATAAATCGAATTAAATAGTTTTTAATTATTAAAAATACATAATAAATTATGAAAAATTATTTTATAATCCAAAAATTAAATTTTAATTATTTTGAGTATATTTCATAAATATTTAATATTTTTGGAATATAAATGGTATTTAATTTATTTAATTATAATATTAAATAAATCATTTTAAAATGATTTTAATACATAAAAATAATGAAAAATTATATTATGGTAAAAGAAAATATTTTAAGTTATTTTTAGTGACTTTTAATATTGTATGATGAAATTCATTAATTAATTAATATTAATTTTAATTAGTTTATTTAATAAATATATTAAATAAATTATGAAAAATATAATTAATGATTTATAAATCATATAAAAATGATTTAAGTGTTATAAAAATATTTTAAGTTAAAAAATATAACTTTTGATATTGTGTCACGAAAATATTAATATTTTTCATATTAAAAGCAATTATAGGATAATGTATTTAATTGTTTAAAAATCATATAAAGGTGATTTTAAAGTATTAAAATACTACTATGATATTATAAATATATTATAATATTAAGACATGTATTTTATTAATATTTGATAATAAATAAATATTAATGATAAAGGAATTATGTGGTATTTAAATTAGATAAATACGTTATAAATGATTGAAAAATCAAGATAAATAGTAATAATTATTTAAAAATTATAGCGAGCTTATGAAAATTATTTTGACTAATAAAAAAATTATTTAAGTTAATTGATAAGTGTTTAGGCAGAGTTTAATTAAACTTAGACTCAATAAAAGTCAAGCGAGGCCAGTCGGGATGCGAATTGTCGGGTTTAACTTTCGAATTGCAATAGTTTAACTTGATCTGGAGTCTTATATGTGTTATAGGTAGATAGGGTTATGTGTTATGTGTTTAGGTTATTCTATGTGTATATATATATATATATATATATATATATATATATATATATATATATATATATATATATATAATAGTATTATATTATGATGATATTATTCTAAATTTGGAGATCTATATTATTAATATTAGGTCTTCGGATAAAACATTATAAATTGTGTAGCGGTAATCAACGGTTCAGGCAAGTTTTTACTTAACTCTACTAAGAGTTGTTTCATTCAGATATGCTTATGGATAATCATTGCTGATTGCCATTGTAGAATTGTACTCTGTACATATTTCATGTATAAGTCAGGTATGAAAGGTTGATCACCTTCATTACCATTCGGTCCAGATATATTTGTTCATGTATAATACTTGTTCAGTCAAAAGTTTGTTCGTGCTAATTAACAACTATACTGTTGATTTATAGCCAGCTTATTATTCAGATTCTTTCAATCATGATATATCGTTAAATTATTGAACTTAAACTTGCTGGGCAACTTTTATGCTCACCCTTGCTATATCATGATAAACATTGCATATTAAGACGAACGCGTCGGATACAAGGAAAGGTTAAAGACAGTTCCAGCTTAAAGTTAATGTATGCGATTAGATTTGTAATAGTTATATATTAATATTATTGTAAGTTAAATAAGTTATGATTGTGTATAAGTTAAGGTTACTCGACCTTGGGGAAAAGTGTGTAAGTTTAATGTATAAAAAATTTATGTTTATATCTTCCGCAAATATAGCAATAGTGATAGAATGATCGAGCCGGATCCGCGGTGATTCAGGACCTTGGATTCAGGGTCCCCCAGGTCGAGTAACCTTAACTTAATACACAATTTATATATTACTTGACTTACAATAACATTAATATCATACAATACAAATCTAACTGCACACGTCTACTAAAGCTGGAACTGTCTTTGACCTTTCCTTGTATCCGACGTATTTGCCTTAATCTGCAATGTTTTATCATGATATAACAAGGGTGAGCATAAGATTGCCCATCAAGTTTAATTACAATAATGTAATGATATATCATGATTGAAAGAATCTGAATAATAAGATGGCTATAATTCAACAGTATAGCTATGAATTAGCAGGAACAAACTTTTGACTGAACAAGTATTATACATGAACAAATATATCTGGATCGAATGGTAATGAAGGTGATCAGCCTTTCATACCTGAGTTATACATGCAATATGTAAAGAGTATAATTCTACAATGGCAATCAGCAATGATTATCCATAAGCATATCTGAATGAAACAACTCTTAGTAGAGTTAAGTAAAAACTTGCTTGAACCGTTGATTACTGCTACGCAATTTATAACGCTTTATCCGAAGACCTAATATTAGTAATATAGATCTCTAATATTAGAATAATATCATCACAATATAATACTATTATATATATAGATATACATAGAATAACCTAAACACATAACACATAACCCTATTAGTCTATAACACATATAAAACTCAGTATCAAGTCAAACTATTGCAGTCTGAGTTGAACCCGACACAAATCTGACATCCCGACGGTCTAGTCGGACAAAATTTCAAGTTGAAGTTCAATTAAACTCTGTATAAACACTTAACCATTATCTAAAATAATTTATTAATAGTCCAAACATTTTTTGTAAGTTCGTAATAATTTTCAAATAATTATTATTATTTATCTTGATTTTTCAATCATTAAAATCATATTTAAATGAATTAAATACCACAAAATTCTTTTATCATTAATATTTATTTATTATAAAATATTAATGAAATACATGTTATAATATTATAATATATTTTATAATATCATAAAGTATTTTAATACTTAAAATCATATATATATGATTTTTAAACACTTAAATCCATTATCCGATTGTTGCTTTTAATATTAAAATATTACTATTTTCATGACAAAATATCAAAAGTTATATTTTATAACTTCAAATATTTTATAACACTTAATCATTTTTTATGATTTTTAAATCATTAATTCTTTTTTCCCATAATTTATTTAATATATTTACTAAATAAATTATTTATCATTAATATTAATTAATTAATGGAATTCATCACAAAATATTAAAAGTCACTAAAAATAACTTAAAATATTTTCTTTTACCATAATATTATTTTTCATGATTTTTCATGTATTCAAATCATTTTTAAATAATTTATTTAATATTATAATTAAATAAATTAAATACCATTTATATTCCAAAATATTAAATATTTATGAAATATACTCTAAATAAATAAAAAAACTAATTTTTCAGGCTTTAAAATAATTTTTCGGAATTTATTTTGTATTTTTAATAATTAAAAACCATTTAATTCGATTTTATATAATAAAATATTTAAATTTCTAAAACTAAATGTCGCTAAAGGGGCCTACAGCGACAAACCCGTCGCTATAGGTGTTCTTGGCCTGTTCTGGAGTGTTCTTCAGACCTTGATGTTAGTCACCGAGGTAGGTAGTTTGATCGGTCCTAGAATCGTGATGTTTGTGTTTTCTGGGAAGATAAAGTTTTTATGTTGTAGTATAAGTGTAACACTACCACCTAATTCAACATTTATGGCCATAACACCTCAGATCCATGATATACAGGACATACATAACGTCTCAGACACTGTTCTTCATTTTCTGGGTTTCCTAGAAATGAAGAACAGTCGAAGTACATACTTTCCAGCCTTTGAATCTTAGCATTCTGGGCTCGGTTGGTGTTATCTAGTGGTTCAAACATGTAGTCAAGATGCCAAGGTACAGTTCCATAACTTCATATCATGACAACAACATCACACAAGACAGATAAAGGCTAGTCAACCCTTGTCAGAAAATTCGGCCTTTGAAGATTCTAGGTTTTCCAGAGCTTCAACAAAGCAGACGGTCAACCAAGGTTTGACCAAGATTAATTCTTATTCTGGTCACGATCTAAGTAATATTAAAACATTATTGTGTACCATACATGTTATACAACAACCTTAAAACAAAAACATGGCTAAAACACGTAACAGCAGCAAGATTAATGACCTTAAAAATCTTGTCAGACAAAAATTTAAGGTTCTAAGTCAGTTTTGAAAATCTGATTTTTGTGCCTCTAGATGTTATATTCCAAAAATATTAAAAAACTAATTTTCAGGCTTTAAAATAATTTTTCAGAATATTTATGAAATATTTATGACATTCGTTTGTCAGACAAAAATTTAGGATTCTAAGTCAGTTTTGAAAACTTGATTTTCGTGCCTCTAGATGTTATAGATCAATGATCTATCAGCCCAGATCATTAAGAGACACCCTCTAACACATATCTAACCAGTCATTAACAACATTTAACATCAAATCATAAGATTTTAAAAATTAGGGTTCTTATACTTTCTTATGCTTTTGATCTCTGATTTCTGACTTTGATTCTGATATTGGAAAGCTAATAGACTAACTTAGCTTTGATTCTCAGTCTCTCTAACTCTTAGTCCCAAAAATGAAGAGAGAGAGAGAGGGCTTGGAGAAAATGAAAATTAAAGTAAAAATTTTCTCTCTCATAATCTATTTATTTGTTACCAATGCAATGTATTTGACTGATATATGCTGCTGATTGTAATATAATTTAGTCAATGGCTGATCTATGTTGCTCAACCACTCCAATATTAGCAAGATTTGCAAGCAACATGCAATAATGCACTAAAGGGCATTTTAGTCTTTTTAATTTAAATTTTAATGACATTTTTGTCAATTGGCCTAACCCTTAGGGTTTAAGCTTTGGAATCCTTAGGGTTTAGGGTTTAACCCTTTAGGTTTTTAAAAAATTAAATTTTAGAATTTCCAAAAAATGGGTTTCCAAAATAAAATTAATATTTCTAAATTAGAATTAGTATTTTCTAATTATATTAAAATTTCTTAATCATAATTTAAATCTTAAAAATTAGGATTAATGTTTCCTAATTAACATTAAAACTATTTAATTAACAAATAGGTTTTCCCTATTTATAAATTAGGGTTTCAAATCCATAAATTAGGGTTTAAAACTTTCAAATTAGGGTTTGCTAAATAGTTAAGCTTTACCTTAATTAATATTATAATTAATAGCACTAGAGCATTATAACTATCATTTAAGTTCCCAGATTAGGGTTTTAACTTCCGAATTAGGGTTTCGGATTCCCGGAACTAAAATTAGGGTTTCCAGAACTGGTTTTAGGGTTTCTTATAATTCGAAAGAATTTTCTAACCGAACGTTGATGTTCTTAATATATAACTAGGGTTTGTTACAGATATCGTTTATCTTGTCAACCCTTAACCCTTAACCATATACTGTACACATACATAACCATATTCATAGAATGTATTCACATATACCCTTAATCTTGAATAATTCACCTAAATCCTTCACATAATTTTGAAATGCTCAAAATTCCTTCTTAAAAATATTAAACGCATACACTTATTTTTTGTTTAGGTTCTAATTTTGAACCTTAAATTAATTAATTAAAATTTTAAAATTTTTCTAAATTCTCGGGTTGTCACTTTCACCCCTTCTTCTAAAAATTTCGTCCCCTAAATTTACTTTACACCATACACCATACACCGTTCATTATCATCATCACATGCTACCCAATACATTCTTCCCAAGAATAAAAATTTTGAAATTGTGCTGAGGGGTTTTACACTGGTGTCTATCATTTTCGCAAAGGTTATATGGAAATTCATCCGCAAACCGTCTTACCCTGAAGACACAGAGGGTGATTAGCCCAAGATGCCCGTGGATCGCCCAATAATATTGGTTTTATCATTTTTCGTATCCGCCTTGTAGCATAAACTTTACCTCGGTCTTCTTTGGATTCGCACCAAAACAATTTCGTTCGGGAAAGTTTTCAAAGAACTCTTACAATTTTCATAACATTAGTCTAGCCGAATCGAATAGCGTAGACTCATATCAATAATTTAATTCAATCGAATTATTTAAGTGTAGCCAAACCCCGTTGGCAAATTAAAATTTTGAAAATATTTTTGAGAATGACGTCATGATGTCGTACTGTATTAACAGTCCGTTTGAGGATGCCGTCATCGAGTGTCTTTGTCATAACACATCATACAATAGTGGAACAATGATTTTCAGATCGAATTCGCACTAAGTATTCCTGCATTTACAACTCTATCAACTTTTATCATCTTTGCACCAGGTTACATGGTTCATGAGTGATAAATAAAATATATTTTGATATTTCAAATCATTTGTGTCTAGCTGAAATAAGTAGCATAGACTATAGTTTAAACCGTTTCAAAAATGATTACGAGTCTACATATATATATATATATATATATATATATATATATATATATATATATATTTGAAAAGCACATAGTATGTATTTAGCTTGATGTCAAAATTTTCAAAGTCTAACATAGCTAGGAGTTTTGGAAAACTTATGTCTCCACTAATAATCATTTGCTTAATAGTTTATCTATTCCTATTATCCTTAATATTCCATTTACACACAACTATATCTAGTTCGTCAAACCACACTTATTAATTCATTTACTTACCACAATCATATGAGTTTAAGAACTTGTCCTAGTCAGACCTTTGGCGTCCATTCGCTGAGGGGTTCATAAACATTTCATATAACTATGAGTTAAGAATGTCACATAAGTATGAGTTTTAAGAACTCGTACTTAACCTTATATTCTCTACCTATAACCTATCTATCTGTTATACACATGAGAAAGGAATCACCCTCTTAACATGCATATAGCAAATAGCATGACACAAACATTTAATCCCCACTTAATCTTAACTCCCTTCTCAATACGAATTTCATTCAACTCGTATTCATAATCCTATCCTGAATTTGTACCAATTCATAGTATAACTGACACTCAGCAATCTTGTTGTAAACTTTTCAATCATTCGCTTGATCCTTCTCCATACTATAACCTTATTAGATCACGGGGTGATCTCATTGTATATATTACGATTCATTTCTATGTCTTGATCGTTTTATTTTACGATCTTCTATCAATGCACTTTTAGTCTTTTAGACTCTATCTATTCATCACTAGTGTTCAACTTTATTATCAGAGTTAGGGAACTCTGTATCTTATAACTCGCCGAGATTTATCTTTGAATCTTATCGACCAACTAACTCTATTTGAGTTAGTACTTATCCTGATCACTACGGTTATTAGTCTTAGGTATTCCTACCTAAGGTTCATAACCTACAGCTTTGATACCAACTGTGAGGGCCCCGAATCCGGGTCCCGAATCACCGCGGATCCGGTTCGATCATTCTATCACTACTACTATATTTGCGGAAGATATAAACATAAATTATTTATACAATACATTTTACACACTATTCTCCAAGGTCGAGTAACCTTAACTTAATACACAATTCATATCTTACTTGACTTACAATAACATTAATATCATACAATACAAATCTAACTGCACACGTCTACTAAAGCTGGAACTATCTTTGACCTTTCCTTGTATCCGACGTATTCGCCTTAATCTGCAATGTTTTATCATTATATAGCAAGGGTGAGCATAAGATTTCCCTGCAAGTTTAAGTTCAATAATTTAATGATATATTATGATTGAAAGAATCTGAATAATAAGATGGCTATAATTCAACAGTATAGTTGTGAATTAGCAGGAACAAACTTTTGACTTAATAAGTATTACACATGAATAAATATATCTGGACCGAATGGTAAAGAAGGTGATCAGCCTTTCCTACCTGACTTATACATGCAATATGTACAGAGTACAATTCTACAATGGCAATCAGCAATGATTATCCATAAGCATATCTGAATGAAATAACTCTTAGTAGAGTTAAGTAAAAACTTGCCTGAACCATTGATTACTGTTACATAATTTATAACGCTTTATCCGAAGACCTAATATTAGTAATATAGATCTCCAATATTAGAATAATATCATCACAATATAATACTATTATATATATAGATATACATACACATAACACATAACCCTGTTGCAGTCTGAGTTGAACTCGACACAAATCTGACATCCCGACGGTGTAGTCGGACAAAATTTCAAGTTTAAGTTCAATTACACTCTGTAAAAACACTTAACCATTATCGAAAATAATTTATTAATAGAGAAAACATTTTTCGTAAGTTCGTAATAATTTTCAAATAATAATTATTATTTATCTTGATTTTTCAATCATTAAAATCATATTTAAATGAATTAAATACCACATAATTTGTGATGCCCCCAAAATAGGTATACATCACCCATCTTGAGTCGCCAAATACATGGTACAAAATTCAAATACAAACTTAATTATACAACATGAGCTGTGAGTTTTAATATAAATATTGTCTTCTAGACAGTATTCAAACTCAAAATACGACAAAACATAATCTGAGAGTTTTAACACGAATATTGTCATATAGACAATATCCACACTCAAATTCAATCTTATTACATTTATAATCACACTATTTCATAGAATAGTGAGGACTATTAATGCTATCATCTGGACCGTCACTCCGTTTCCCGACTAGTCCCTGCTACGTTCTCATTTCCTGAAGAGAACAATGAAAGCAAAAAGGGTGAGCTCAACTAGCCCAGTAAGAAATATTATGACTAAGATAATGCAGAATAAAATATCGTTAGCCTTCAACAGTGTTAAACTGATACAATATAACAACCATCAAGTTTAACTGCAGCGGAACAAACAATCCATTAGAAGAGTCAAATATAGAATAAAATCTACTATCTTCTATGATTTAAAAGGTTTTTCATCACTTTTATCGTTGAGACTCAGCTTAATAAATATTCCACATCATCAAATCATCCATGCACTACTGGCCAATGATATTCTTTAGTATCACGACCACGAATTATTCATGCACTACGGGCCAAAGATAATTGTGTTTTCATCAATGGTCCCGATCATTCCATAAAACAATTCATCTTTGCACCCTTGGCCGAAGAGAATCCATAGCCATAATCATACAAAAAATTGTCCATCAATGCACTATGGGCCAATGAGAATTTTTTTCACATCATTTGTAATATTACTGTCATGATTATACCCTATAATCTCTGGTCATAATCATACCAAGTCCAACTATGCACTACAGGCCACAGATGACTTTCAACATAATATAAACACGAGGATGATGAAAATGACATAATAATTCAATAAAACAAGTTCAAGAATTAATTTATCTAGGAACCAATAACGTCCAAATTGTCAACATGATACTGCTTTGTGGAGTAAAAATTCAAGAATGCTCAGAAGAATATTTCCATGAAAAGATACTGGATGAAGCCCAAATATCAAGGATATTCCACTAATTTCATGGAGTATAGAAGCCAAAACTTTAACCAAAAGAGTATCATAGAATATATGAAGCTGCAATGGATTTTCACCCGCCATGCGGTAATCCACGTAGACAGCTCATTTCCACAATTTAATAAGAAATGAATACGAAGGGTCATTCACCATACATGTTGTAATCCATATAGACAGGTTATTCCAACAGAATAATAAAGAATGGAATAACAGAAGAATTTCACCATGTATGTGGTACTTCGCATAAACAGGTTATTCCAACATAATGATAAAGAATGGAACCAGGTCATGGGTAATCCGCACAGACATGATGTTCCAACAGAATAATAAAGAACGGAACCAGGTCATGCGTAAACCGCACACACAGGATGTTCCAACAGAATAATAAAGAACGGACCCAGGTCTTGCGTAAACGCACATACAAGATGTTCCAACAGAATAATAAAGAATAGAATAACAGAAGAATTTTACCATGTATGTGGTACTTCGCATAGACAGGTTATTCCAACATAATATTAAAGAATGGAATAACAGAAGAATTTCACCAAGTATAGGGTAGACCGTGTATACAGGTTATTCCAATAGAATAATAAAGAATGGAATAATAGAAGTTCTCTTCATGAATACGAAAGAAATAATACCCCTTACGAGTACAACAAATAATATCCCTTACGAGTACAATAAATAATATCCCTTACCTTATAAAGAAGAGTACTCCGACGGGCAGGGCAGGGATATACTTGAAGAAAACTTGCACTACGCTTAAAGCTTTCTTAAACTCTAAAGAAATACGCTCAAGATTATAGAAGAAGAATTCTCTCTCTAGAGTTTCAGTGAATTCGTAAGAATAATGAAGGAATGAGCTTCTATTTATAGGAGAATGTACTGAATAGTAACTAATTCATGAACGGTCCAGGTTGATTTACTTTTAAACGGACGGTCCATATTGATTTACTATGCAGAATACTATGCAGGTACTATGCAACACTATGTATAATAAAATATAATATATTCTAATTATTGTCTAATAAAACAAATAACTTTATAAAAGTATTCTATTTTATATAAAAAGATTTTACTATGCAAAACACTATGCATAATAGAATATAATATATTCTATTTATAGTCTAATAAAACAAATAACTTTATAAAAGTATTCATTTTATATAAAAAGATTTTACTATGCAAAATACTATGCATAATAGAATATAATATATTCTAATTATTGTCTAATAAAATAAATAACTTTATAAAAGTATTACATTTTTATATAAAAAACTTTTTACATTTTATTACATTAATAATACTAATAAAACAAAATTTATATATATATATATATATATATATTTATAAACTTCGTGACTTCATAAAAAGACACCTCAATATATTTAACAACATTTATCATCATTATTATAATTCACAATATTAATCGACCAGGTCGTTCCCAGGAAAGAGGGGGCTTTCCAATAAGGATTTCTCCTTATTGACGCGCAATTAGGTGACCTGTTGTCCTAATTGTTCAATCAAATTGATCATATTTAGGACATGTGTATGTACTGTAGTGTCGTTGGTCATTCTAGATCGGAAGAGCTCCTTAGATATCTGATATCTATTAGTCCTACTTTCCTCATCATCAACTACTTGATGTACATGAATATGGTAGGAGCATTCATAGTTTCATGCTGACGCTGAAGCTCGTTACTCATGGATGCGAGCATTATGCATTGAGCCAACCTTGCATCATCTTGCCACTTTCTAAAAGCAGCAATGTCTTCCTCAGAGGGATTGTTTGCAACCATTGCAGGGATAGACGTATTAAGGACATAAGATAGTTTTTCAGCCATGAGAACTATTCTCAAATTCCTTAACCAATCCATTTAATTTGGTCAGGTTAAATATCATCTAATATGCTTCGCAATGATAGTGATTTAGACATTGTAAAATTCTGTAAATGAATTTGTAATTAACAATATTTTAGCATATATTTTTTTATTAATTACCAAAATAATTTAGGTCTTTTTTTTAAATTGGTATATCCCACTATTTTCTTCAAACTATATTACCCTCAATATATATAGTTCAACAATATCTAATTGAAGATATGATAGTGAGAATAAGGATCTCATTTCAAATGTATATAGCCTTGTGGTGACACAACAAACTATATATAAATAAATAGGTGGTAGACAACTCTTGTCAATTACATCAACTATGTAATTCCTTGTATTTTGCCTCTTAGATTATTTTGATCAAGTGGTGGTACATCCAAATCAAAATTATACAAGTTAAGTCCAACCTAGAACTCCATATATTCAAAAAAAGAAAAATATTGTCCTTGTGGAGACCCAACATTGTTCAATTTTCTTTATAAGCATCGAATGTGATAAAATTAACATCTCAAGGAATTAAGATAAGCCTTGTGGTGACACAACAAACTTATAATAATTAATTGATACTCTGTTATTTTTATCATGCTAGAAGGCGACGTTCGATATTCCAAATATCTTTGAACGCTTAGGACTTAATATAATTTATTTGAGGGCTTTGTTATGAATTTGTCTCATCTTGTTTAGCATAGCACACACACACACACACACACACACACATATATATATATATATATATATATATATATATATATATATATATATATATATATAAAATACGCGTTATATTAATTAACATGTAAGCATGTTTGCATATATATATATATATATAAAATACGCGTTATATTAATTAACATCTGAAGCATGTTTCATAATATATATATATATATATATATATATATATATATATATATATATATATATATATTATAATATTCTTAATTACTTTATAATTAAAATAAAAGGTTTATTTTAATATTAAAATAAAAGGTTTATTTTAATATTAAAATAAAAGAGTTTATTTTAATTATAAAATTGGATCTAAACATGTGTTGTGACACTTTCATTTGATTATAGAAATCATTGAAAGATAAGAAATCACTATAGAGATAGTAGACTCTCAAGAACAACATATATATATATATATATATATATATATATATATATATATATATATATATATATATAATCACTATATGGGAATTCTTTGAGATGTTAATTTTATCACATTTGATGCTTATAAAGAAAATTGAACAATATTGTTTTGTTGTGTCACCACAAGGATAATGTTTTTCTTTTTTGAATATATGAAGTACTAGGTTGGACTTAACTTAGATAATTTTGATTCGGATGTACCACCACTTGATCAAAATAATCTAAGAGGCAAAATAAAGGAGTTACATGATGATGTAATTGACAAGAGTTGTCTACCTATTTATTTATATATAGTTTGTTGTGTCACCACAAGGCTATATACATTTGAAATGGGATTTTAATTGGGCATAGTTTTATTCTATTAAATTTAAAAATAAAAATAAAAAAAAAAATCAATTCGCAAAGTCTGTTATTCGCGAACTGAATTTTGTTGTGCCGTATCCGTGATTCGCGTGGTGGCCTGATGCTTCGGTTAATTTTTTTTTTTTTATATATATATATATATATATATTACGCCCAATTAAATTGTTCTAAACACATATCAATATAAATATCAAATCTGAACAGTTAATAATTCACATAAAGTTTTGGCTTTGATACCACTGTTAGGTTTGTAAGATTCATTAACGCAATCAAATTTCACAAAATAACCAGAAACGTGATAAAATAGAGTTTTAAAATTTTACAAACCATATACCTGGATCATCCTTTATGCACAATTACTAATAAAATGAAAAGATATGAAGAACAAGAATCATACCCTTGAAGATTTGAGCTTCCTCATGTACAAGTTCACCTCCAATCTTTTTCGCGTTCAACTTGAATCCACCGGGTTTGGTTCCTTCCTTTGATCAATGTTAGCCACCCAAATATTTGGCAACTAGAGGTGATCCACCAAGGAAGAAGAAAGATTCAAGAAGATTGGTGTTTGGCAAAACCCTAGTTTTTCTATCTCTCATAGAAAAAGTGCGTACTCTCCAATAAATTGGAATCATGTCTATTGTGAAAAAGTCAACAACCCACACACCCATACAAGTATAATGATAATATGTTGCATGTCAATTAACCATTGTTTTGTGGCAGTGTGTGAAAATGGCATCTGAGAATGTTAAGAACATCAATGGAGCACAAGAGACCGTTGAGTCTCGACAGATCAATAACCAGGACAACGTGCATCAGGAAGGCGACAATCCTCATGCAAATAACAACACTAACCAAATGATGAATGATGGAATGTTCCGAGGCTTTATGCAATTCATGCAACATCAGGCAAGAGCGGCTCCTGTTCAAAATGTAGGTGTAAACATAGGAAACTCTCGGACGGTCACCGCTAAACAGGTCAAGGAGTTGGGACCACCGGAGTTTATTGGAGAGCCAAAACCACTTAAGGCGGAAGCATGGATAAAGCAAATCACCAAGATATTTGATGTCTTGGGATGCTCCGAGGAGTAAATGGTTCCCTTCGCCACCTTTATGTTGCGTGAAGAAGCAGATTACTGGTGGGAATCTGTAAAATGTACCCAGCCTGACGCACTCAAGATGTCTTGGGAGAAGTTCCAAGAGCTGTTCAACGACAAGTACTTTCCCGAAAGTATTCGTCACATGAAGGAGGTGGAGTTTATCAAGTTGGAACAAAACAATATGACCGTGTCGCAATACGAGGCTAAATTTGTGAAGTTATCCCGGTTTGCATCCCATTTGGTCGATAATGAGGAGCGAATGACACGAATGTTTAGAGGTTTGAAACCGGAGATACGTCAATATCTTATTTCTCATAAACTATGTTTGTACTCGGATGTTGTAAATAGGGCTCGATTATTGGAGCGCTGAACGCAGTCAACATAACCAAGAAAGCGGTACAAACATGAAAATACTAAAGTGGTATCGGTCATCAAGCGGTGACAATAAACGTGAGAGGAATCAACATGCGAAATGGTAACCACTTTGGTGGTAATCATGGCCAAGACAAGAAAATGGACATTTCAAGAAAAGGAAATTCAACAATGATGGAAAGACGTCAAAGACCAAAGAACCGTGGTTAAGGAAGGAGAACGACCACCTATCATATGCTTCAAATACGGAGGGGAGGGACATATCAGTCCAAACTGCGCGATGCCATCCAAAGTGTGTTATAATTCTGGAAGAGAAGGTCACCTAGCCCGATTTTGTCGTTCACCGAAGACAAGTTCAGCTAGGATGGAGGCACCAAAGGCCATCCCAGAAAAGTCAAAGCCGGGGGTGCAAGGGAGAGCATTTGTTGTGACCTTCCAGAAAGTAAGGAACCCGAATGAGGTCATCACGGGTAAGCTTATCATAAACTCTAGTTAAGTCTATACCTTATTTGATACCGGTTCTACCCATTCTTTTATTTCTCCTACTTGCGCTCAATGTTTAAATTTGACTCCGGAGAAATTAGACTTTGACTTATCTATTGAAACTCCATTAGGAGAAACCTTCATTACATCCATTGTTTATAAGTCTTGTTTGATTCAAATCGGTAACCGCATGTTACCTATCGATCTTATCTCCTTAAAAATACTTGCATTTAACGTGATTCTAGGGATTGATTGGTTAACTACTCATCATGCTAAAATTGATTGTTTTCGTAAGGTTGTTAGCTTTCATATTCCTAATAAACCTATTATGTGAATTCAAGCAACCAAACCATTAAAATCAATCACGGTAATCTCAAACCACAAAGCTATTCGTATATTGAAAAATGGATGTCAAGCTTTCTTAGCCCATGTCACGGATTTTAACAAAAATACGTTAAATTTTAAGGATATTTCTATTGTTAATAAATTTCCTGACGTATTGCCTGAAGAACTTCCTAGCCTACCCCCAGAGCGTGAAGTTGAATTTTGTATCGACCTTGAACCCGGTACAAAACCCATTTCCAAAGCCCCATATCGAATGGCTCCTATTGAACTTTAGGAGTTAAAGACCCAATTGCAGGAATTGTTAGACATCGGTTTCATTCGTCCTAGTACGTCTCCTTGGGGTGCTCCTATTCTATTCGTGAAGAAGAAAGATGGGAGTATGTGACTTTGTATTGATTATCGGGAGTTGAATCATGTCACCATCAAAAATAGGTACCCATTGCCACGTATTGATGACCTGTTTGATCAGTTACAAGGAGCACAATTTTTTTCAAAGATCGATCTTCGTTCTGGATATCATCAGCTGAAGGTTATAACTGAGAATATTCCAAAGACTGCCTTCAGAACTCAGTACGGGCATTATGAATTCTTAGTCATGTCTTTTGGATATACTAATGCTCCTGTTTCCTTCATGGATATGATGAACTGAGTATTCAAGGAATATTTGGATCACTTTGTGGTCGTCTTTATTGATGACATCCTTATTTATTCCAAAAGCCGTGAAGATCATGAGCAACACTTGAGGCTGTTACTCCAAAAGCTTAGTGAATATAAGCTTTATGCCAAGTTAAAGAAATGCAAGTTCTGGCTTGAGGAAGTAGCATTCCTTGGGCACGTAATATCAAGTCATGGAATATCCGTTGACCCGGTAAAGATTGAAGCTATTCAAAGCTGGGAGCAACCCAAATCAGTGACCGAAGTACGTAGCTTTCTCGATTTAGCTGGTTATTATTGGAGATTCATGGAAGGATTTTCTCAAATCGTTACATCATTAACTCAGCTGACTTGGAAAGATACAAAGTTCGGTTGGTGCAAGGAATGTAAGAAGAGTTTTCAAGAACTCAATCATTTCAGCACCTGTTCTGACAATACCATCTGGTTCGGAGGGATTTGTCATCTACAGTGATGCTTCGGGTAAAGGGTTAGGATGTGTTCTCATGCAACATGGGAAAGTCATAACCTATGCCTCAAGACAACTCAAAGAATATGAGAGGAATTATCCTACTCATGATCTAGAGTTGGCAGCTGTTGTCTTTGAACTTAAAATTTGGAGGCATTACTTGTATGGAGAGAAAATGGAGATCTTTACGGATTATAAAAGCCTCAAATATTTCTTCACTCAAAAGGAACTCAACATGCGACAACGACGTTGGCTTGAACTATTGAAAGATTATGATCATACCATCCAATACCATCCTAGAAAAGCGAACGTGGTAGCTGACGCACTGAGTAGAAGATCATATGCGGGTACGAGTGCAATATTATCAACGCAAAGGCCCATTTTGTATGACTTGCAAAGGATGGAATTAGAGATAAAGACTCCAGGGACCCACATGATGATGGCAAACATACGAGTAGAACCGACTTTAATCGATAAAGTTAAAGCTGCTCAAGCTACAGACCTGGAGCTAATGCGTATGAAGAAGAAAGTGCAAGAAGGTGCTATGCCGGAAGCAAGAATCGATGAGGAAGGAATACTTGGATTCAACTCCAGACTTTGTGTTCCTAACAACCCTGATTTAAAGTATAAAATCATGATGGAGGCGCACAACACACCATTTGCAATCCATCCTGGGTGTACCAAAATGTATCGTGATCTTCGACATACATTTTGGTGGAGCAATATGAAGAGAGAGATAGCAGATTTTATCTCAAGGTGTTTAACTTTTCAACGAGTCAAGGCGGAGCATCAAGTACCAAAAGGTCCATTGCAACCACTTGAAATTCCAGAATGAAAGTGGGAACACATTACTATGGATTTCGTTACTGGTCTTCCCAAGGTTTCTCAAGGCATAGATGCAATTTGGGTCATTGTTGATAGATTGACCAAGTCTGCTCATTTCTTACCTATACGTGAAACTTATACACTTGAACGTCTTACTCGTATGTACATAAACGAGATTATAAGGCGCATGGTATGCCGGTATCCATAGTTTACGATCAAGACCCAAGATTCACTTCAAGATTTTTGGTTAGTTTGCAAAAAGCTATGGGCACGGATTACGATTTAGTTTTCGGCATATCATCCTCGGGACGGATGGGCATCGGAGAGGACCATTCAAACTCTTGAAGATCTATTAAGACTCTGTGTCCTTGACTTCAAGGGAAGTTGGGATAAGTTCCTACCATTGGTGGAGTTTTCCTACAACAACAGTTATCAAGCAAGTATTGGCCTGGCTCCATTTGAGGCGTTGTATGAAAGAAAGTGTCGTTCTCCAGTATGCTGGGATGAGGTGGGTGAAGCAAAGTTGTTGGGACCGGAGTTGGTACGTATGACTACGAAAAATATTCAAATGATCCGACAACGTATAAAAACCTCACAAGATCGACAAAAGAGTTATGCTGATCTTCATCGAAAGGACGTGGAATTCGATATTGGAGATCATGTGTTATTACCTGTTGCTCCATGGAAGGGAGTTACGAGATTTGGAAAGAGAGGAAAGCTCAACCCTCGAATCATTGGCCCATTTTTAATCCTCGATCGAGTAGGAACTGTGGCTTATAGACTCGCTTTACCGCCATGTATGTCTCGTGTTCATAACATTTTTCACATATCTATGGTATGTAAATATGTGAAAGACCCGAACCACATTATTGAATTAGAAACAGACGAGATAGAGGAAGATTTAACGTATGAAGAGTTACCTATTAAAATCTTGGATAAAAAGGATCATATTCTACGCTCCAAGGTTATACCTCAAGTCAAAGTTTTGTGGAGAAACCACGATGTAGAAGAAATGACCTGGGAGTTAGAATATGAGATGAAATCAAGATATCCTTACCTCATCAACATACCAGGTACGCACCCTAATTTCGAGGATGAAATTTCATAAGAAGGGGAGGTTGTAAGACCCCAACTTTTTGAAAAAGATTAAATTTTCTCGAAATATATTTTTGAATATTATGGTGTGGATTTGATATAATGTTATAGTTGTGGGTAATATTTACAAATTTTGAAAAGTACGCAAGTTGTTATATAATATTCGATTGGTCGGGGAATATTCGTTTTAACAGGGAATATTCGTACAACGGCACAATCATTGGTGGACCCCCACAACGGAATTATTGTCGGATTGAGAAAATGACAAAAATACTTTATGAAAATAACGACGAAAGTTTTACCGTTAACTATTGAAACACCCGGTGTTAAAAGTACAGTAATACGCGTGGTTGCATAGTAGCACACAGTATTGATTATTGATGCTTACGTGAGAAGTCACTCAGTTATTCTCAATTATTGCTACAGTAATTGCTGCATCATATCTATCATATTATTGATTTAATTATTGTCACAGTATCATCTGCATAAAATGTTTTTTATTAAATCAATACTTGAGACAACAAAGTTATTCATATTATAAATTACAATATTTACAATGTCTAGAAGTTCTGTCAATGAGAGGTTTGGTCACCTAATTGCGCGCCAATAGGGAGAAATCCTTATTGGAAAGTCCCCTCTTTCCTGGGAATGACCTGGTTGATAAATATTGTGAGTTATAATATTAATGATGAATGTTATTTGGAGTTGAATTTGGAGACGCGGACGTGATATTTGAGTCCGGAACGACGAAATTAGTAAAAATAATCTATAAATACCAAGTTTTCCGGTATTCACTATTTGGTCAAAAAGTCAACAATTGACTTTTTCGGAAAAAGTCAAACTTCAAAATTTCAAAATTTATATTTTTGATAAAAATAGTTTCATTATGTTGGAATTGTTTGTGTTAGTGGAAATCAACATTTATTCTGATGATAATTAATGTCTAGGGGTTATATTGATAAATCGGGTAATTTATCGGATAAATGAGCAATTAATTGCTACTAATTCACATGCTTATATAACTATTTGTTCACATATGTGTAATATTGAATCACATTATTTACTATTAGGGGAGTTGGTTCAAGATTTATAATACTTGCATGACTAAGTTAAAAATGGAGGTATAGATGGAGGTACTATACTGAAATTCATATTTTTCACATGATTATACTATTGATTCACATGATTGAACTATTGATTCACATTATTTACTATTAGGGGAGTTGGTGCAAGATTGATAATACTTGTAGGACTAAATTAAAAATGATAGAAAAGTTGGAGGTATTGTACTGTAATTTTTGAGCCCCAAAACGTGCAATTATCGAAACTATATTTTCCTATAAATAGAAGCTCATTCTTCCTTCTTTTTTCACCAATTCACAAAAGCTTTAGAGCGCTTATTATAGAGAGAAATTATAGAGAGAAAGAGGAAGAGAAATCTGCTACCTCACTATTCTAGTATCCAATTTTTTCCAAGGTAGGGAGTTTATTTCTTTCTTATCCATGAAGAGAACTTCTATTATTCCATTCGTTATTATTCTGTTGGAATAACCTGTATACACGGGCTATCCTATACTTGGTGAAATTCTTCTGTTATTCTATTCTTTATCATTACATTTGGAACATCACATGCATGCGTTTCTACGTGGGACTGGTTAAAATCTTTATTATTATGTTGGAATATATCACATGCATGCGTTTTATTTGGACTGATTCCGTCTTTATTATATTCATTGGAATATCACATGCATGCGTTTTCTTTATGGGACGATTTCGTTATTTATTATTCTCGTTAGAATAACTTTGCTGTCTGATCTATCGCATGCATGGTGATTTCTTTTGTTATTCCATTCCTTGTTATACTCAGTTGGTTAAAGTTTTGACTTCTATACTCCATGAAATTAGTGGAATATCCTAGATATTTGCGCTTCATCCAGTATCTTTTCATAGAAATATTCTTACGAGCATTCTTGAATTTTACTACTACAAAGCAAAAGATCATGTTGACAATTTGGACGTTATTAGATCCTGGATAAAATAATTCTTGAACTTGTTTTATTAAATTCTTATATCATTGTCATCATCCTCATATTTATATTTTGTTGAAAGTCATCTGTGGCCGATAGTGCATAGATGGACTTGGTATGATTATGACCTGGGATTATTCGGTGTAACCATGACCGTAATATTACAAATGATGTGGTAAAAGTCCTCGTTGGCCCGTAGTGCATTGATGGACAGTTGTTGGCATGATCATGACCATTATTGAATACACAAATATTCTTGGCCCGTAGTGCATGGATAATTGTGGTCGTGATACTAAATAATATCCTTGGCCGTAGTGTAGGGGTGATTCAATGATGTGGATTATTTATTAAGCTGGGTCCCAGCGATAAAAGTGATAAGAAAACCTTCTAAATCATAAAAGATAGTAGATTTTATTCTCTACTTGACTCTTTTAATGGATTGCTTGTTCCGCTGCAGTTAAACTTGATGATTGTTATATTGTATCAGTTTAACACTGTTGAAGGCTAACGATAATATATTCTGCATTATCTTAGTCATAATATTTCTTACTGGGCTAGTTCAGCTCACCCTTTTACTTTTATTGTTCTCTTCAGGAAATGAGAACGTAGCAGGGACTAGTCGGGGAACGGAGTGACGGACCAGATGATAGCATTAGTAGTCCTCACTATTCTGTGAAATAGTGTAATAATAATTGTAATAAGGACTCCTTTTGAGTTTGTATAATCTCTAGGAGACAATATTTGTATTCAAACTCACAGTTTATATTTTGTCGTATTGTACACGACAGTTGTATTATTAAGTTGTATTTGAATTTATGTATCATGTAAGTGGCGACCCAAGATGAGTGATGTATGCCTAATTTTGGGGGCGTCACAAACGAGATTTTTGTAAATTAAATTTTTATATTTATTGAATTAAATAAATATTTTCGAGGATTTAATTATTAGATTTCATAATTAATTGATGCAATTGTGATATATTAATTTAATGATATGTGTTATATTTATTAAATTAATGTAGAGAATTTTATTATCGTAAGTATGTCATTATGTGAGCTTATTGTATTAAATGAAATATTTAATTAAGCATGATGTTATTTTAATTAATTTAATTATTAATTATAGAGTTAATAATTTGACATTATTTATTAATGAGAAAATTATTTATGTGACTATATGAATTTATGAGAAATTATTATATTTTATTTAAAAAAAATTAAATAAGATATTAATTTATTTTATGAAGGAGTGTGACATTTATTAAACTATGTGATAAAGCTTTATTAAATTAATTGGTTTTGTAATCTATTCTTGCTAAGCCAAACAAGGCCCTAGGGGGAGTTATCAGCAGTTAACCCATGATTGGGCCAACTGACCACTTCTGCGTCAGTTCTTCTCCATTAATTATCAGACGTCTTTTTCTTTTATTCATTATTTGCCTAAGTCTAGAGATACAGAGAGAGAGAGATTGAGAAATTCAAGAGAGATTTCAGAGGAATTTGTGAGAACTCAGTGATTGAAGAAAGAATCTAAGCCTACACATATATACTTTATTCTCAGTGTAATCTCTCCCTCCCAAATTCTATATTTCACGTATTCAAGTTTTGATAAAAATGGCTTTCACAGTTTTCTGTAAAGCCTTTGTGATTGTGAAAGGAGTAATATTTATGAGTTATTTATGGATTAAGATGTATCAAATTGTATTTATATATATATATTGCATGATTCCATATCATCAGTTTCATAATATTACATCGTATATGATTTCTACAAAATTACAGAGTATGGGTTTTGGCCTTATGGCCTTATACGTGATATTTTATGTATTGATCGTATATTATCCCTAAATTTTACACTCGTATACTATTATACATGTTGATACGAAGAGACCAAACTTTAAACGAACGAATTCGGTGTTATAACGAATTCGTAGTATCAATTTTCATATTTTATTTTCAAAACCTTCAAGAACATCAAAGTTAGTGAAATTATAGATTTTTAACTCTGTGATTATGTGTTTTAATGGGTTAAAACCATTCTATTAATGTTGGGTATTGTTTATGCATGAATTATAACATGTGGGTATGATTAATTTCGTGTAGCAGTAATTTAATTGGAGTTTTCAACGTGTTCGCAATTTTCGCGAATGGCGTAGCAGTTTACGCTTCACCATGGCGCCAACTGCTTGACCAAAGACCTTAAGTCATGTGCAGCAGTGGCCACCACTGCATGCCCTTGATTACGCTGGTAAATAAAATAGCCAAGACCTAGTATAAACGTGAAATAGCAATAGCCACTCAGAATGGTCCAGAAATGTAATTTCTTAAAGTGTTAAGTCTAGAAATGTATTGTTAACTTAATTTAATGAACATGTAAACATGTTAGAAGTATAATGAGATGTTAAAATAGTTGTTTAACATGTAAATAACATAATTACACGGGGATTGAATTATGGATTACATAATTAGCTTGTTATTCAAGATGTGTGAATTATGTGACAAAGTGGTAAATTAACTAAGTATAGTTAATAATAAAAGTAGACAAAGAGAATGAGTTTATGATGATTAGTTAAGTTATAATTAACTGGTATTGTGAATGTGAATGCTATATAGGATTTAAATCAAAGAACGAGTTTAATTAAAGTGTAATCTACGCACGAGGCAAGTTTCCTAACCGTACTTGTCATTATTGTTCAAGTTTATTATTTACTCGAGTAAATTATCATTACTATTATTGAAGTTCAAATGTTATATTAAAGATTTATTATCTTTTCAAAGCATGATTTAGTTATACAATAATTGTTCTATTGTATACTTCTTGAGATTATTATTCGAATTGAATATCATTAATGTTGAACCTGATTAGACTAGTGAACTTTATTGATTCAACTAGTCCTTAGTTGATGAACGTTCTAAATTTTAGAACCTTTATTGAATTATCCAAACCAAACTTCCTTTGGTGCGGATTCGAATGTCAAACTGAGATGAACAACCCTGTAAAGGGATTTACTTATGCGTTAGCGTTAAGATATTGTGCACAGTATGGTACTAAGGGTTGATCCCCCTAAGTACGAGTAGAAAGGTCCGTACTCTTATGACTGTTAAAGGTTTCAAGTATAACCCTTGATAACCTAGGACATAGTTCAAGGTCTTATGACCCTCAAAATTCTTTTGATTCTTGCTATTCATTCTTGATCCAAAAGTTGAGCTTTTAGTCAGATGTCTTTGATTTATTCACATGTTATTATACTGTTATTTCATTATTATACTTGTGGGCAATAGTGCTCACTTTTGCTTAAAAATAACATTGCAGTTAAGAACGAAAGAACTGATGAACCTTCCACTAGTAAAGGCAAGGGTAAGGTTAACAAGTGATGAAGACTTGTTATTTTTATTAGATGATGTATTTATGTTTAAGACTTGAGTTAATGATGTTGTTTAAGACTTATTTGTTTATGATTTTACACAGATGTTTAAGGTTAGTTTAACCTGGGATTGTATTATTATTATTCGGATGTTGTAACCCTTAAGGGGAAGATTTTTATTCTATCTATTGTATGGCTTGCATTTATTATGGGTAGATAGATAGATAATATTTGTACAGTGAACACCAAATCTCGTGGAATTTAAGTTCCCAGATTTGGGGGTGTCACAACAAGGCTTAGCATTGGCGCCGTGGCGCAAGTGCATGCAAAATGACCATTTTGTCCTTGAAAGCTAGAAAAGTCCTTTAAAGCCCTGCAATACGTCGGTTAAGCATAATAACACTACAATCATATAAAACTATATAAAATCTATGAAGATCAGGCAACTATTTAAGCCATAAAGTATCCGATTCGCAGGTATAAATCTTACTCATCAAATACCCCCAAACTTAAGTATTTGTTTATCCTCGAGCAAACTATCTAACACAAAACTAATAATAGTAAAACACACGCAAAAGAAAAATATAACAGTATACTAGTATCATGGCTTCTAAGCTCGATCATAGCTACTCCTAGAGAACAGGGCAAACACAGATAGGAGTAATGGTTCATTCAATTTCTAGCATAAGATTATATTCGATCCATTTTATATGTGTGTGTGGAGACTAACCGACCTAATTGATCATAGCTCAAATAAGTTCGCACAGTCGATTGTTAATACCAATATGCACACTCCGCAACTTATACATTCAACAAGCATGAAGAATAAGACGCAAGTGCAGAAAAAATCAAAAGACTCTAGAATGAAGACAGTAAAATCTGACTCGGACAGTCCTTAATTACCATAGGCTATTCAGAACTAGCCATTAATGAGCTCTTGAATAGTGACTCCCAAGCCAGATGACTTTAGGACACTAGGCTTAGAACACCCATATGAATCTAATAACTCGAGCAGTAAAGGCCACGTAATCAATATAAGCCAACTGAGACTTTATGAAAAAACGAAGATTATTCGATGAGTGCATTTTATGCTCCATCTCAACATCGGTCCTTTGTTTATGGGCGAGTGCGTTTTACGCTCCATCTCGACCCACCACAAAAATTTCGATATTAAATCTTCTTTTCTTTTTATTCTCATTTCATTCATTTTTTTTATAAGTCAACATGCCAGAATCCAAGATCCAAAACTGTATAAACGTCTAAGTCTTTTATTACCTTATAAAAATGAAAGTTTATAAGAGTGAACAAACTCTCAAAACAATAAACACGCGAACTAAATTCAAAAAATAACTAGTTAACATAGTTGGTCGGTGATTGCTAAGAAGGACGAATCAATAATAGTCTAAACTTATCGATTGAACAAACCCCTAGCTCATACATGATTGGAAAGACTCTAAGAGATAACCATAATTACTTGGCGCTTGTCATTAGCCACAATAAAAAATTAATGATAAATATAACACCCTTGCTAATTAGCAGCTCAAAATAGGGTAAAAATGCGATTCACATAGCACAAACATCTAAATCTATATAAGTCCCAAAAAGATGGCTATAAACCAACAACCATGCTGATAATAATCAAATAATTAATAAATAATAACCAAAAATAGTTCATGGCATCCATAATAATAATAATCCAAAACATAATCTCGCAGTTCAAAACGACTGTACCACAATACTGATAAAAACATAAGCAAAGTACTAAATAGCAACCTAACATGGCAATGGACAGAAATAAACAAATAATAAGCCCTAACACCCCAAAATCTTAAGGTGAGCAATGTCCTCATTGCTAAACATATATCAATCTATATAAGAGGGCTTCCATGAAGATCGCTTACTCGGCAACGGCATCGTCCTCATCAGCTTCAGTGGGCGGTGATGGTGGAGGGTATGGTGGGAAGACAAGAGGCTCTGGGAACTAGAATGGCGTGAACTCAGCATCCTCGCCACTGTACACGGTGTATATGCTCTGCATCGTGTTGACTAGCTCAACTTGATACTGCATGGCTATGTCTTGCCTATGGGCCACTGCTGCAATGTGCCTTTGCTGCCTCTGCGCCTCGGCGTCGTGCTTCTGATGCAGCAGGGTGAGGGATGCCATGATATCTGCCAGTAGTCCCTGTGAAGCTGGGCCTGCATCTGGTAGCTGCGAGGTCTCGGGCTCTGCCGTAGGAGGTGACCCGTAGCCTTCGCCTCTGACATGAGAACCGGCCTCCTCCCACACATTGAAGCATGAAATCGTCTGATGGTTAATGACAGACATGAGCGGTAGAGCTATCTCTTCTGGCCCCCAATGGATACCTACCCTCTTGCACAGCTGGGTGATCAACGGTGGATGTGGAAGTCCTGATGAGGTGCACTCTTGATCGCCTTCATGATCGACTCATGTATGAGAACTCTGATGTGAATGTTCAGACCCGTGATAATGGCGAATAAGAGGATCGCTTTATCCTTAGTCACATCGCTCAGGTGACGAGTCGGGATCATGTTGGCACAAATTAAGCTGAACCATGCCTTTTTATAGCGACTGAGCGCTGAAGTCGGGAAACTGGTCTTTTCACTCGTGTACTCATTCTCCTTCCATGTAGTCTCGGGCTTGCAGAACCGCCTAATAATATCCTCGAGGTCCTAGCTGCGAAGTCCCGGCTCCAAATAGTCCATACCCTCAAAACTAGGCCTCGCGAATAGAGAATTGATTTCTTGGCATCCAAAAGCCAAAGATTTCCCTCTAACTTGGACAACAGAAGGACCCTCGACACTAGCATTGGCGTAGAACTCACGAACTACAAAAATAATTGCTGATTCGGGTGATCTTATGAAGTGGATCCACTGGCGTCTCGCAATCATGGCCACCAACTCGCCATCCTTTTTGTCTGGCCTCAAACCCCGCTCAGGAATCAAATTTTGTGCGGTAAACGAGCTTTTGTATCGTTTCTAGGCCTCTTTGCTAGTGAACTTGTTGTTTTCCCAAGCCGTTGGTGCTGCGGACGAGGAACCGCCGACACTAAGGCGTTGCCTTTTTGATGACATGTCAAAATTTTAGCAATTGGTATAAACACAAGCAGAAAACCCAATTCAATACTCCCCCAAACTTAGGCTTGAATATCCCCAACAATTCCAATGCCAAACAGCCCCAAACAGTCAATTTATTCTTTCAGGAAATTTATCAAACACCTAGAGTGCGCTCTTAAAATGAACTTGGACATACCTTAATTGAAAGAGTTCTAACCAGATTTCCGTTGGCAGAAATCACACAAATACACAACAAGAAATGCACAAATCAAAACAATTAACCCACAAATGGTTTCTGATTGACTGAAATCAAAATTTACCTTAAGGGAGAAAAACCCTAGGTTAGAAACGTGTGGCAGTCAACCCTTGTGTGCTATAATTGATTGGTGCCCCTCTCGCTTGTTGGTGACCAAAGAATTGGGGGGGAATCGTGCTAGTAGATGGGGAGTTTGTTTTGTGGAGAAAAGGAGATGTTTGGCTTCTAGTAACTGTTGGTCGTTTTACCGATCAATATATGCGTGCAAGTATACACGGTAAACAAGTAATAAATAGTAAGTAAAGTATCGTTCCCACAAAGAATTAACTAATAAAGTTCACCAAGCACTAGCCCATAACCATTTCAGTCTTATTTAAACGAATGATTTGATTTTTATATTTAAACTATGAAATTAAATAAACCTAACTATTCCTAGAGTGAGACTAGATAATGGAGACCTGAGATCACAATTTCATCTATTGACTCATTCAAAACCATACACTTCATGTTAGGCCAAACTAATTGTACCAGTTTGTTAGTCGAGAACACAAAAGTAAAGTGCAACCATCTCTCAATGTACCATACCCATATCATATATAATCCACAATTGATAAAATACACATAAACACCCACATTACCTAAACCACTATATGTCTATGTGATTTACAAATAATTAGGGTTTAATCCCAAGTTCTCAATAGACTACGAATGGTGCATCGGTATATGTCAATCCTAAGAACAAATCATACATCCCAACACAATGTAGAATATACAATCATAAGCTATTAAGATCAGATCCAAACTCATACTTCATCTCTCAAGTCCATATGGATTATCACAATAATTGATGGCCAATCAACTAAGAAATTAAGCTTGAATCTTAATAGACAAACCCATAGAAATTAATAAGGCTATCAACAAAACATATCAGAAATAATTAATCCATAGAATCCATTACAATCTCAGAATAGTGTTTAAATCATAACTGAATTAAAGTTATCATCCACATATTGAATAAACATCATAAGATACAATTAGGAATCAAAGAGAAAGTAAGAATAGAGAATGGTAGTGTAAATCTGTTCTCTTGCTCCAAGGTTGAATCTCCAATGCTTTCCAATCGCTTCAAGTATTCAATCTAATCAACTCGAGAAAATCAATACTCTAATCTACTTATTCAAAGTTGAAGAAAGAAAACAATAGTAGCTTTAGCCCCCAAGGGGTGGAATCCCCTTCTCATGCTGAGAATAAATCTAATATATAAGACCTAATCGAACTCTCCCCTCAGTTACACTTCCAATTTCCAATTTAAAATAAAGTCAGTAGCTGCAGTCAACGTCGCGCGCAGTCCCTTCGTTATCATGGCGCGAGCGCGTGATTGGCTTTCTGGCTCTGCATGTGTGTGGTGCGAGCGCGCGCTTTATAGCTCTTATAGCCGCGCGGCTCCTGCAGTCTGCAATTTGTGCTCTGCTGCTGCTTCTATTGCTCCACTGCTTGTCACTTGTTTCTTCCTCAAAGTTCCATTCCTGATTTCCATTAGCCTCATTGCCACCTACCATCGCCGAGCCATGCCATTTCTGCACTTTCACAACATAGGAATTCTCAGTACATGCACTTCAAAATATTATGAAATACAACTAAAAACACACTCAAATGTACTTGAGATGGGCATAATTCTCGTGAATTGATATCAAATAAGTAGGTATAAAACCCACTTATCAAATACCCCCAAACTTGAACTATTTCTTGCCCTCAAGCAATTCAACATAATGCAATCTACATACTATGCAAGCTACACTACTATGACAATGAATCCCACATTCTCAGCCAAATATGAATTCCAATAAGATGTGCCTCAGAGAAATATCAAGATCCAAGAACAAAGCATCAAACTAAGCTAAAGGCATAATGACATACAATCAGATAATCCTAACCTGCTATAAAGATGGTGTTTGTGTGTGTGATGTGTTCACAAATAAGCTTGACAAAGATGAAGATACTGTGAGACCCCAGATTTTTATGAATAAATATTTAATTTTCTCGAAATATTTTTTGAATATTATGGTGTGGATTTGAGATAGTATTATAGTTGTGGGTAATATTTATAAATTTTGTAAAGTACGTAAGTTGTTATATAATATTCGATTGGTCGGGGAATATTCGTTTTAGCAGAGAATATTCGTACAACGGCACAATCATTGGTGGACCCCACAACGAAATTATTATCGGATTGAGAAAACGACAAAAATACTTTATGAAAATAATGACGAAAGTTTTACCGTTAACTGTTGAAACACCCGGTGTTAAAAGTACAGTAATACGCGTGGTTGCATAGTAGCACATGGTATTGATTATTGATGCTTACGTGATAAGTCACTCAGTTTTGTTTTATTGGTATTATTAATATAATAAAACAGAATACTTTTATAAAGTTATTCTATAAATAGAATATATTATATTCTATTATGCATAGTGTTGCATAGTGACTACATAGTGTTTTGCATAGTAAAATCTTTTTATATAAAACATAATACTTTTATAAAGTTATTTGTTTTATTAGACAATAATTAGAATATATTATATTTTATTATGCATAGTGTTTGTATAGTGCCTGCATAGTGTTTGCATAGTAAAATCTTTTATAAAGTTATTCATTTTATTAGATTATAAATAGAATATATTATATTTTATTTAAAAGATTTTGCTTTAAATATGGACCGTCAGATTAAAGTAAATTAATCTGGACCGTTCATTAGTTAGTTACTATGCAGTCCATTTTTCTATAAATAAAAGCTCATTCCTTCATTATTTCTTACTTAATTCTTTGAAACTAGAGAGATAAACTATAGAGAGAAAGAAGAAAAGTATTCTGCTACTTCACTACTCATATATCCAGTACTCTTCTTCTTAAGGTAGGGAATATTATTTGTTGTACTCATAGGGAGTATTATTTCTTTTGTATTCATGAAGAGAACTTCTTTTATTCCATTCTTTATTATTCTGTTGGAATAACATGTATACGCGGTCTACCCTATACTTGGTGAAATTCTTCTTTTATTCCATTCTTTATTATTCTGTTGGAATATCACATGCTCATGCATTTTCTGTGGGACTGATTCCGTCTTTATTATTACATTGGAATATCGTCTGCATGCATTTCTACGGGACTGGTTCCGATAATTATTATTACATTGGAATAAGCATGCGGTCTATCGCATGCATGGTGATTTCTTTTGTTATTCCATCCTTTATTGTACTCAGTTAGTTAAAACTTTGACTTCTATACTCTATGAAATTAGTGGAATATCCTTGATATTGGCGTTTCATCTAGTATCTTTTCATGGACATATTCTTCTGAGCATTCTTGAATTTTACTCCACAAAGCAGTATCATGTTGACAATTTGGACGTTATTAGTTCCTGGATAAATTAATTCTTGAACTTGTTTTATTGAATTTGTATGTCATTGTCATCATCCTCATGTTTATATTAAGTTGAAAGTCATATGTGGCCTGTAATGCATAGATGGACTTGGTATGATTATGACCAGGGATTATTCGGTATAATCATGACCGGAATATTACAAATGATGTGGAAAAAGTCCTCATTGGCCCGTGGTGCATTGATGGACAGTTTTTGGTATGATTATGGCTATGGATTCTCTTTGGCCGTAGTGCAAAGATGAATTATTTTATGGCATGATCAAGACCGTTGATGAAAATATGATTATTCTTGGCCCGTAGTACATAGATAATTGAGGTCGTGATACTAAAGAATATCCTTGGCCGTAGTGCAGGGGTGATTCGATGATGTGGATTATTTATTAAGCTCAGTCCCAGCGATAAAAGTGATGAAAAACCTTTTAAATCATAAAAGATAGTAGATTTTATTCTCTACTTGACTCTTTTAATGGATTGCTTGTTCCGTTGCAGTTAAACTTGATGTTTATTATATTGTATCGGTTTTTAACTTTGTTTAAGGCTAATGATAATTTATTACGCATTATCTTAGTCATAATATTTCATTGGACTAGTTGAGCTCACCCTTTCTTTCACTGTTCTCTTCAGGAAATGAGAATATAGCTGAGACGAGTCGGGGAACGGAGTTATGGTCCTAGATGGTGCATTAGTAGTCCTCACTATTCTATGAAATAGTTTGATAATAATTGTAATAAGGACTCCTTTTGAGTTTGTATACTCTCTAGTAGACAATATTTGTATTCAAACTCACAGTTTATGTTTTGTCATATTGTACACGACATTTGTATTATCAAGTTGTATTTGAATTCTGTACCATGTATCTGGCGACTCAAGATGGGTGATGTATACCTAATTTTGGGGGCGTCACAGTTGGTATCAAAGCTTAGGGATATGATCTCTAGCTAAGATGTGAGACTAGAACTAGGAGGGGAGAAACGGGGAATTCCTTCGCTAGTGTGACCTACGTAAGTTTATTTGATATTTAATTGGTTGGTCAGAGTATAGAGATAATATGTGATATGTTAATTAACCCTTGTTTTGTGGCAGTATTTGAAAATGGCATCTGAAAATGTTGAGATAAGCAATGGAGCACAGGAGACTGTTGATTCTCCATAGATCAATAATCAGGACAATGTGCAACAAGATGGTGATAATCCTCCTGTAAACAACAACACTGATCAATTGACGAACGACGGTACATTTAGGAGCTTTTTAGAATTCATGCAACATCAGGCGATGGCGGCTCCTGTTCATAATGCAGGAGGAAACAATGGCAACCCACGGTTGGTCACCGCTAAGCAATTCAAGGAGTTGGGACCACCGGAGTTTTTGGGAAAGCCAGAATCACTTAAGGCGGAGACGTGGTTAAAACAAATCACCAAGATATTTGATGTCTTGGGATGTTCCGAGGAGCAAAAGGTTCCCTTTGCCACCTTTATGTTACGTGAAGAGGTAGATCATTGGTGGGAATCTGTAAAACGTACCCAGCCTGACGCACTCAAGATGTCTTGGGAGAAGTTCAAAGAGTTGTTCAATGGCAAGTACTTTCCCGAAAGTATTCGTCACATGAAGGAGGTGGAATTTATCAAGTTGGCGCAAAACAACATGACCGTGTCGTAGTACAAAGCCAAGTTTACCGAGTTGTCCCGATTTACGTCCCACTTGGTTGATAATGAAGAGAGAATGACGTGGATGTTTTTAAGAGGTTTGAAACCTGAGATACGTCAATATCTTATCTCTCATAAACTGTGTTTGTATTCAGATGTTGTTAATAAGGCTCAGTTATTGGAGCGCGATAATGAGTCAACCAAACCAAAAGAGAGTAGCCAAGCAAAATGATAATCTAGGTGATAATGATCATCAAAGTGGTGACGAGAAGCATGGAGGGAATCAACATGTCAGAAATGGTAGCCACTTCGGTGGTAATCATGTCCAAAACAATAAGAATGGACATTTCAAGAAGAGAAGGTTCAACAATGACGTAAAGACGTCGGCACCAGCACCCGTTTTAAAGGAAGAAGAATGACCACCGGTCGTATGTTTCAAATGCGGACAGGAGGGACACATCCGTCCAAACTGTACGCAGCAATCCAAAACGTGTTTTAATTGCGAAAGAGAAGGTCACCTAGCTCGATTTTTTCATATGGTAAAGTCAATTCCAGCTGGGATAGTGATGCCAAAGGATGTCCCAGACAAGCCAAAGCCAGTAGTTTAAGAGAGAGCATTTTTTTTTTTCGTGACGAGGAACCTGAATAAAATTATCACGGGTATGTTAGTCATAAACTCTTGCGAAGTCTATACCGTGTTAAATACCGGTTCTACTTACTCTTTTATTTCACCTAGTTGTGTTCAATGTTTGAAGTTAACTCCGGAGAAGTTAGACTTTGATATATCTGTTGGGAGAAACCTTCGTTACCTCCACTTTTTATCTTGTTCAAATCAACACTTTCACGTTACTTGTCGATCGTATCTCTTTGAAAATACTTGCCTTTGATGTGATTTTAGGAATCGATTGGTTAACTACTCATCATGCTTTTTGTAAGGTTGTTAGCTTTCATACCCCTAACCAACCTGTTATGCAAATTCAAGCAACCAAACCACTAAAGTCAATCATTGTCATATCAAGCCATAAGTAAAGAGCCCCGGTACTTTCGTTGTTGACTTCCTTGAGTGGAATGCACTAAAACCAGCCTTCTGTAGGTAACGTTGTGAATGACGATGACAAGTTGATAGGTATCAATGTGACGTACTATCCAAGTCTTTGATGAGGGTCACAGCTTTGAATGATATTTCTATTGTTAATAAATTTCCTGACGTATTCTTGAAGTCTTCTTAGCCTACCCTTAGAGCGTGAAATCGAATTTTGTATTGACCCCAGTACAAAACCCATTTCTAAAACCCTCAAATATTTCTTCAACTAAAACAAATGTATAACGTGCCAAAGACGTTGGCTCGACTGTTGAAGATTACGATCGTATATTCAATACCATCGTGGGAAAGCGAACGTGGTAGCTGACGTGTTGAGTAGAAGATCGTATGCGTTTATGAGTGCGATGTTGTTAACACAAAGACTCATTTCGTATAACTTACAAGTGATGAAGATAGAGTTAAAAACTCTAGGGACCCACGTGAAGATAACAAATATATGAGTAGAATCGATTTTAATTGATAAAGTTAAAGCCGATCAAGCTACATACTCAGAGCTGATGAATGTGAAGAAGAAGGTTCAAGAGGGCGTTATTCTAGAAGCAAGGATCGACGAAGAGAGGAAATCTCAACCCTCGATTTAATTGACCCATTTGAAATCCTCGATCGAGTAGGAACTGTGGCTTATAGACTCGTTTTACCGCCAAGTATGTCGCGTGTTTATAACGTTTTTAACGTATCGATGTTACGTAAATATATGGACGACCCGAACTACATTATTAATTTAGAACCGGACGAGATAGCAAAAGATTTAAGGTATGATGAGATACGTGTTAACATCTTGGATAAGAAGGATCATATTCGACGCTCAAAGGTTATACCTCAAAAGTTATAATTTGAAGTGAAGTCAAGGTATCCTCACCTGTTCGGCATACCAGGTACGTACGTAAATTTCGAGGGCGAAATTCCATAAGGAGGGGAGATTGTGAGACCCCAGATTTTTATGAATAAATATTTAATTTTCTCGAAATATTTTTTGAATATTATGGTGTGGATTTGAGATAGTATTATAGTTGTGGGTATATTTATAAATTTTGCAAAGTACGCAAGTTGTTATATAATATTCGATTGGTCAGGGAATATTCGTTTTAGCAGGGAATATTCGTACAACGACACAATCATTGGTGGACCCCACAACGAAATTATTGTCGAATTGAGAAAACGACAAAAATACTTTATGAAAATAACGACGGAAGTTTTACAGTTAACTGTTGAAACACCCGGTGTTAAAAGTACAGTTGTAAAAACCCAAAAGCCTAATAAGACTCGTATGTATAAATCCCGTTATATAAATAAAATTTCTCTGTTCTGAATATGTTACGTGTTATTATATACTTGGTTTGACAAAATTGACCAAATAAATTTTTATCCGAAAAACGTCGTGCTTGACACCTCGTGCTTAAATTTTTTTCCATAATCAGACTTTTCAGTAAAATTATTTTGACAAGTTGCTTTGTCGTGCTTACACTGACAAAATGCTTTGTCGTGCTTGTTAGGATTTGTGAGAAATTTAGGTTAGTAAACCTAGATTAACAAACCCTAACCCTAATTTATTAATTAAACCCTAATTAGCTAATCTAACTCTAATTAGCTTATGTTAACACTTAATTATGGTTAGTAAACTTCTATTAGGTACTAATTAATATTACTTAACATTCCTAATCATTAGAAACAAAACCCTAATCAAGATTAGTGAAGATTTAAACCTAATTAAGCTACTAACTTAATCAACTAGCTCACAAGTTGGTTGGGAGTCACCATTACAAGTTCCAAAATATCACATGACATGCTTCCAAACTCCCAAGCAGCAGAAGAGTCACAGATCAAATCTTTATGGAGGCAAGTAGGTGGAAAAATGACCAAAAAGCCAAGTTAGAGAATTCTATAAATAGGAACCTTAGGGCTGAGCAAACCCACGAATTCTCAAAGCCTAGATACACTTATAAACCTACCATATCAAGCCTGGGTGTTCTCAGCAACAAGATCAGAAGCTAGAATCACAAATTTCTCAAGAAAAGGTGTAAACCCTAGTTCATAAATTTCTCTTTGATCTTATGTTAGTTTGGTTGTTTAGATGTTTAGAATATTGTATTAGGATGTTAGAAAGTATGCTAGAGTGGTAGAACACATTTTCATAACATCTAGATGCCTTAATTAAGCGTTTTATGAAATCTGGGAATTTTGAAAAAAATGGGAAATCTGGCCTTGTAGTATATAGTGACGCATCACATAGAGGATTAGGGTGTGTGTTGATGCAACATGGGAAAGTGATAGCTTATGCATCACGACAACTCAAAGATTATGAGAAGAGGTATCCTACTCATGATTTAGAGTTAGCCGCAGTAGTTTTTGCTCTAAAAATTTGGAGACTTTACTTATACGGGGAAAAGTGTGAAATATATACAGATCATAAAAGTTTGAAATATATTTTTACACAACGGGAATTAAATTTAAGATAGAGGCGATGGTTAGAACTGATAAAGGATTTTGACTGTGAAATCTTATATCATCCCGACAAAGCAAATGTTGTAGCTGATGTGTTAAGTAGAAAGAATCAGGAAAAATTGAATGTGTTAACCACCAATGATAGGTTAATAAAAGACTTTGAAAAGTTAAAAATTGAGGTGGAATGTCCAAATACCTCTACCCAAAAATTATATATCTTAGAAGGAGTTTCATCTCTGCTCGATAAAATTAAAGAGATACAGAAGAAGGATTAAGAGTGTCAAAAGTTTAAATCTAATTCTACACATGATAAGTATAATAAATTTTGAATAGATATGGATGGAATAATAAGATATGAAAATAGAATCTGGATTCCGTTAGATCAAGCTTTAAAAGATGAAATTTTGAACGAAGTACATAATTCTAAATTTGCCATACATCCTAACAGTACTAAAATGTTCAAAGATTTAAGTCGACACTTTTGGTGGTCGAATATGAAAAGGGAAATAGCTGAATGGGTAAGTAAATGTCTCACGTGTCAAAGGGTTAGGCAGAACATCAGAAGCCAAGTGGTTTACTTCAACCCTTACCAATTCCTGAGTGAAAGTGGGAACATATAACCATGGACTTCGTAGTGGGCCTTCCAACTACACAAAAAGGTCATAATGCCATTTGGGTAATAGTTGACCGTTTAACTAAATCCGCTCACTTTTTACCTATTAAAATTATGCATAACCTGGATCACCTTGCCAAATTATATATTCATGAAATTATCTCTAGGCATGGAGTACCTGTTTCCATAGTATCAGACCGAGATCCACGTTTTACCTCAAATTTTTGGAAGAGTCTTCAGAAAAATTTAGGAACGCAATTAAGACTAAGTACAGCCTGTCATCCTCAAACTGATGGACAGAGTGAGAGAACCATAAAACATTAGAGGATATGTTGAGAACATGTGTCATAGACTTCAAAGGAAGTTGGGAAGATTAGTTACCTTTAGTCGAATTCTCCTACAACAATAGTTATCATGCTAGCATAGGTATGCCACCCTATGAAGCCTTATATGGAAGAAAATGTAGAACGCCTATGTGTTGGGATGAAGTCGGGGAAAGACAAATGTTAGGACCTAAAATAATTCAACAAACCGCTGAAACTATCAGAATCATACGTCAACGATTGCAAGCATCTCAAGATCGACAAAGAAAATAAGCTGATCCACATCGTCAACAACGAAATTTTAGCGTAAGAAGCCATGTATTCTTGAAAGTATCTTCTTGGAAGGGAAAGATACGTTTTTTCAAAAAAGGAAAACTAAGTCCAAGGTTCATTTGACCTTTTGAAATTTTGAGAAGAATTGGTGAAGTTACTTATGAAATAGCACTACCACCTGAGTTAAACCATATTCATAATGTATTTCATGTGTCCGTTTTACGACCATACAAACCTGATTATAAACACGTTATAAATTATGAACCTATCCAAATCGAAGAAAATCTTTCTTATGTAGAAGAACTTGTCATGCGAGATAAATCAATAGTAAAAAGAGCAAGTCATCCAGTAATAAAGTGATAGCATCGGTTAAAGTAATATGGAGAAATCGAGCGTTGAAGAAGCTACATGGGAGCTTGAAGATAAAAAATGTCGAGAATTATCCTCAATTATTTACTTGACATGTACTAGTAATTTTGAGGACGAAATTCTTATTAGTAGGGGGTGAATGTAAAACCCAAAACCCTAATAAGACTCGTATGTATAATCCAGATTATATAAATAAAATTTCTCTGCTCAATGTGTTTACGTGTTATTATATACTTGGTTTGACAAAATTGACCAAATAAATTTTTATCCAAAAAACGTCGTGCTTGACACCTCGTGCTTAAATTTTTTCCATAATCGGACTTTTCGGTAAAATTATTTTGACAAGTTGCTTTGTCGTGCTTACACTGGCAAAACGCTTTGTCGTGCTTGTTAGGATTAGTGAGAAATTTAGGTTAGTAAACCTAGATTAACAAACCCTAACCCTAATTTATTAATTAAACCCTAATTAGCTAATCTAACTCTAATTAGCTTATGTTAACACTTAATCATGGTTAGTAAACTTCTATTAGGTACTAATTAACATTACTTAACATTCCTAATCATTAGAAACAAAACCCTAATCAAGATTAGTGAAGATTTAAACCTAATTAAGCTACTAACTTAATCAACTAGCTCACAAGTAGGTTGGGAGTCACCATTACAAGTTCCAAAACATCACATGACATGCTTCCAAACTCCCAAGCAGCAGAAGAGTCACAGATCAGATCTTTATGGAGGCAAGTAGGTGGAAAAATGACCAAAAAGCCAAGTTGGAGAATTCTATAAATAGGAACCTTAGAAATTTGAGCAAACCCACGAATTCTCAAAGCCTAGATACACTTATAAACCTACCATATCAAGCCTAGGTGTTATCAGCAAAAAGATCAGAAGCTTGAATCACAAATTTCTCAAGAAAAGGTGCAGACCCTAGTTCATAAATTTCTCTTTGATCTTATGTTAGATTGGTTGTTTAGATGTTTAGAATATTGTATTAGGATGTTAGAAAGTATGCTAGAGTGGTAGAACACGTTTTCATAACATCTAGATGCCTTAATTAAGCGTTTTATGAAATCTGGGAATTTTGAAAAAATTCTCTGACAACCGAATGTCAGGGCTTTTCGATTCATGTGTGCTTATGTTTTGGTCTGTTAATCGATTGATATTCGTAGCCTGTAAGTAGGTCTTTAATCTGGAAAAGAAAATAGGTTCAGATGAACCATAGATTCCAAGATATAAGCAGTCAAAGTGGGTTGACCGTTCACGGAAGCTGGCTTTCTGGGTTGCCCAGAAAGCTCAAGAAACGATTGAACAAGCTACTTTGGCCAATTCATTTAATCATCTTCTGATTGTTAATTATTTATGTTTTTGTTATAAATTGGTACTCTAGTATACATACTACATATCTATGATCTTCAATCGAACAAACAACTCATAGGATTATCGAAATTATTGGTCAAAACTAGTTGACCGAGCATGACCGAGTTTTCTGGGTTTTCTAGAAAACTGAAGAACACGAAGAACAATTGTTAGCTGTACTTTGACCATCATAAATAGAGATCTTAGAATTACGATTTGTTCATGTTAATGTTATATATATGTACCCTGGTATATATACTACATGTTACAATAAACACAACATACATCTAATACACAAAATAAAAGTTTTTCAAGCCACAAAACCATTGACCGGCCTTGACCACTGTTCTGGGTTACCCAGAAACCCAAGAACAGCTCTGACAGTAACTTTGAATCTTTATAATTTCTTGTTAGATGTAGATTAAAGCCTGCTTATTGCTTGATCTTGTACTATTACATGAGTACTACAACACCAATACTTGATATAACCTAAAATCATTACCAATACCGAGTTATTTAATGGTCAAACTAGCTACTCGACCACGAGCAACGGCTGCCCAGAAACTCAAGAACACCTACAAATGACACTTTCATCACTTTGTAGACCTTTTAATGATTGACGGACAAAAATTATTTATTTTAGAAATAAATAATAAAAAATTAGAAATAATTAATAAAAACAGTTTTAAAAATTATATTAAATTATTATAAATTATTTCTGATATTTCTACAAAATTGTAATAATTATTTTATTTTATTTAGATATTATTTATAACTAACTTATTAATAAAGTAATTAGAATAATTACTTTTAAATACTAAATAATTATGTAAAAATATTATTATTGAAATAAAAATCATAATAAATGATTATAAATTATTTAATGATATTAAATAAATGTTTTATTTGAGTATTGTTATCAATACTAACGTGTTAGATTTATATTCTTGAACGTCATAGGTACTTAATAGCGTTGAATAGTATAACTCAATCGATCTCTACGCCAGCAAGTCTTCTATACCCAATTTATTACTTATGTAAAATTTATCAACCCTGTTTATTCATTTGAACAAGATTCTATCTTGCTATACTGTTGATATAATACACCTATTTTGAATTACCTATTATTGAAAAGTTATTGCTATAGTTCCGAATGACTAAGAAATGAATTGTTTATTCATATGATATTGTTTATTGAGCATAAGCTTTGTTGTGTCAAGCCAAATTGTTTTGGTAAAGACAATCGATATCATTGAAGTTGAGTATCCCGTAAGGGAGCAAAGTGTAGTCAATGAATATATTGACAGTAAATTGTAAGTGTAATTGAGCACTGTAGGTGATATGCATACTCCTAAAATGTTGAATAGGCTGATCCCCTATCTCATATCTGAACAGAATTTCTAAGTCTTTGTGACTGACAGAAATGATAAAAATTCCAGAACTAGTTGGAATTAGAAATCCAAAAATGGTAACAACTATCAGTCTAAATTTGAATTGTTATAATTCTTCAAATCCTATATTGTTATAAATATACAACTTGCTGAGCATGTCATAGCTCACCCTTGCAAATTATTCCTTTTGCAGTTTTAGATGGTAATCCTGGAACATCTGGAGTAGATAAAGGGAAGCATCCCTACATAGATTAGATTATATTCTTGTCTGTATGAATACCTTGTAATAAGAACTCGTTATGAGAATTTTTTAATCGAATCATAATATTATGATATATATATATATATAACATCTTTTATTTCAGAATGTAGTGTTTTTTCTTACATATATAGATGTAAAGTAAGATGTCTTCTATTCTAGTTGAGATCCTTGGGAACTATTTATCTGAGTGAGGGTATTAATAGCATGGACTGTTCATGTTGTTATTAATACTCTGAATTTTAGATAAATGGTTACTATCGATATGATAGTATATAATCGCATGACATAGATTATACATCTGGGTGAGGTATTGGTAATATGGACTGTTCATGTTATTATTGATACTCTGAATTTCGGATAGATAGACTCTAGTTATAGATACAGTTCATATATTCAAGTGAGGGTATTCAAACACAGTAATATTTCTCTTGAGAATTACCATCTGTTATGGGATACCGTGAATCTTGAATCCATGGGAATTATATCTGATAGTCCCTCTATCTAATGTAATATTTTAATCAGATACCATGGGTGTATAGATTTAAATGCATTATGTTAATTCTCTGTAAACACCATACCAGATACCACAGGAGTATAGGTATGGGGGTGTTACAACAGTAATACGCGTGGTTGCATAGTAGCACACGGTATTGATTATTGATGTTTACGTGATAAGTCACTCAGTTTTATTTTATTGGTATTATTAATGTAATAAAACAGAATACTTTTATATAGTTATTCTATAAATAGAATATATTATATTCTATTATGCATAGTGTTGCATAGTGTCTATATAGTGTTTTCCATAGTAAAATCTTTTTATATAAAACAAAATACTTTTATAAAGTTATTTGTTTTATTAGACAATAATTAGAATATATTTTATTTTATTATGCATAGTGTTTGCATAGTGCCTGCATTGTGTTTACATAGTAAAATCTTTTATAAAATTATTCGTTTTATTAGATTATAAATAGAATATATTATATTTTATTTAAAAGATTTTGCTTTAGATATGGACCGTCAGATTAAAGTAAATCAATCTGGACCGTTCATGAGTTAGTTACTCTGCAGTCCATTTTTCTATAAATAGAAGCTCATTCCTTCATTATTTCTTACGAATTCACTGAAACTCTAGAGAGAGAAACTATAGAGAGAAAGAAGAAAAGTGTTCTGCTACTTCACTACTTTTATATCCAGTACTCTTCTGTCTAAGGTAGGAAATATTATTTGTTATACTTGTAAGGGGTATTCTTTCTTTCTTATTCATGAAGAGAACTTTTGTTATTCCGTTCTTTATTATTCTAGTGGAATAACCTGTATACGCGGGATACCCTATACTTGGTGAAATTATTCTGTTATTCCATTCTTTATTATTCTGTTGGAATATCCTGTCTATGCATTTTACTCTGGACTGATTCCGTCTTTATTATTCTGTTGGAATATCATGTCTGTGCGTTTTACGTCGGACCTGGTTCCATTAATTATTATTCTGTTGGAATAACCTGTCTATGCGGCCTATCGCATGCATGGTGATTTCTTTTGTTATTCCATTCTTTATTGTACTCAGTTGGTTAAGACTTTGACTTCTATACTCCATGAAATTAGTGGAATATCCTTGATATTTGCGCTTCATCCAGTATCTTTTCATGGAAATATCCTTCTAAGCATTCTTGAATTTTACTCCACAAAGCAGTATCATGTTGACAATTTGGATGTTATTAGTTCCTGGATAAATTAATTCTTGAACTTGTTTTATTGAATTATTATGTCATTGTCATCGTCCTCATGTTTATATTATGTTGAAAGTCATCTGTGGCATGTAGTGCATAGATGGACTTGGTATGATTATGACAAGGGATTATTCGGTATAATCATGACCGTAATGTTACAAATGATGTGGAAAAAGTCCTCATTGGCCCGTGGTGCATTGATGGACAATTTTTGGTATGATTATGGCTATGGATTCTCTTTGGCCGTAGTGCAAAGATGAATTATTTTATGGCATGATCGGGAATAGATTGATGAAAATATGACTATTCTTGGCGCCCGTAGTGCATGGATAATTGTGGTCGTGATACTAAAGAATATCTTTGGTAGTAGTGTAGGGGTGATTCGATGATGTGGATTATTTATTAAAATTTGAGTCCCCAATGATAAAAGTGATGAAAAACCTTTTAAATCATAAAAGATAGTAGATTTTATTCTCTACTTGACTCTTTTAATGGATTTCTTGTTAAGATTGCTTGATTAAACTTGATGTTTGTTATATTGTATCGGTTTAACACTTTATTTAAGGCTAATGATAATTTATTCGCATTATCTTAGTCATAATATTTCTTACTAGGCTAGTTGAGCTCACCCTTTTTTCACCTTTGTTTCTTGAAATGAGAATATACCGGGACGAGTCGGGAGCGGAGTTATGGTCCTAGATGGTGCATTAGTAGTCCTCACTATTCTGTGAAATAGTGTGATAATAATTGTAATAAGGACTCCTTTTGAGTTTGTATACTCTCTAGTAGACAATATTTGTATTCAAACTCACAGTTTATGTTTTGTCATATTGTACACGATAGTTGTATTATCAAGTTGTATTTGAATTCTGTACCATGTATCTGGCGACTCAAGATGGGTGATGTATACCTAATTTTGGGGGCATCACAGATACCACATGCTAAATTGCTTAAGATAGAAAATGAAGTTTAAATCAAGAACTGCATATACTAATGAGACATCAACTACTCCAACACATCAATACAAACTAAGGTTCAATAATGGGTTTATTTCACTTTATTTTTACTCGCGAGGGAGATTTTTTCACTTTTCCGCGGTGTTTATTGATTATTTATTTATTTATTTATTTTATATATATACATAGAGAGTGTGTTTTACGTTCCATCTCATTTTCCATTTCCATTTAAACGAGTGCGTTTTACGCTCCATCTCGTCCTAATAGCAAACATACCCATGTGTTCTCAAAGTTAGAGTATCTGTGTTTTCATAGTCTATGTCTACTTTATACACAATTCTATCTTTAAAAACAACATTTTCTACTCAGCAAACAAACAAGTTATTCTTAAACCAATAAGCAGATATGAACACCTATGTGCTAACCGATAGCATCTAAACAACAAGAATGAATTAAATCATGTATAACATTATAACTAAGCTCATGTTATCCACTAAATTCAAAAATCTATCAAATTTCTATATCATCATTGGCCAAATTAGAATTCATCCGACTAAAAACATGGGAATACGCTATGTAATTCAACTAAATAGATATTAATCAAACAAAAAAGAAAAAATTTACGTCAAAATTACACTAATAACCACTAACATGCAATTAACTATATGTAACCTGAAATTACTATATATGATGCAATTACACTACATGCTCTAAGCTACTGATTAAACCCAATACCCCCAAACTTAAAATGAACAATGCCCTCATTGTAATTAAAAGTGAAAGAATACTCCCCTAAGTGGCAATGTCATCTTCGTTTGCCTCCTCATGATCTGATGGTATAGTTTGAAACTGAGTGTGGGCTTCTAACTGTCCGAATGCCTGAGTCAGAATTTCTAAAAAGTTAGCAATTTTTTTCTGTGACTGAGCTATGGCGCGGCCGCACGGTGTTTGGCTTGTAGTTGGGCGCGGCCGCGCGACCCTGTACTCTGGCAGCTTCAGTTTTGTTTGACTTCTGTTTGATCATGAATGCTTATAGCAATTATATTGAACCTGAGAGGAGAAAAAATAAAACTATTATTAAGATTTACCACTATCTAACATTACTAAATATGGAAATGTAAATAAGAATTAAACAAGTAGGGAGAAAGATTGGATGGGGTGCCTCCCATCTAGCGCTCGATTTATAGTCCGTTAGCTGGACTCTTTTCTTGACACCACTATCCAATTCCTCTATGATAAGCTAGGAACCCTCCATCCATTAGAACCGCTATGTTCTTTGGTAGGTTCCCCATCATGAGAGTCTTCAGATTGAAGTCACCTAGCATATTTCCTATACATGATGTCCCCAGTTCTATTACATAGCCAGGTGCTCCTTCCGTTGTGTCTGTGAATAGATATTTTCATTGAGGCATGACAGATACAACATGATTTTCTTCTTCTATTATCTCTTCTTCAACCCACCATGGTTTGTAAGAGGCCTCATAATCGCAGAAATTCTTGCTTTGGATGTGACTACCAAGGGGACATGGGTGTGCAAATTTCACTAAATTTTTTAAGTCTAACTGAGAAGGCACTTGGGGTATTATATAAGTCAGCTCATGATCTTTATTTTTCATACCCCCAGTTGTCTCCTCAATGCCCACTCCTTTCAGTTCATTCAGTAGCATGAACACCACTGGCTCTCCATCAGTTTCATCGTCCATGTCATAGCACCAATTGTTTGGAGGGCGATTGTTCAAAGCTTCGAACATTTGATCCATCTAATTCTGAAGATTTCGAATTGACCTCTCTTGCTCAATCATATTCTCCTTAATTGATGCTACAAATTTGAACCACAATTCCCCAACCTTGAATTTTCTTGTTCAGTTCTGAAATTCCTGTGTTGAGGGCCATTCATTGAAGAGTTAATGAGTTGTTCCATCTGTTGATTAAGATTTTGGCTTGATAACTCCTGACTCATCATCATCTCTTCATGGTCTGCTATGCTATTTGACATGAATTCCTTCAACCTTAAATTTTCTTCTTGTTGCATTGCAGGTGGATATGAGAAATCTGATGGATATGTTGACTTGAGATGCAGTCTTGATCTTGATAGTTATAACCCCATTCATAATCTGGGTGATACCCCCAACCTTGTTGATAATCAGGATAAACATCGCTGTTGAAGTAATCACCCCCAAACTGCACTTGTCCAACCTTGATGTTGCACTAATAACTCGGATGCTCGCCAGCACAGTATTCACATGTAACTACTACCTCTCGAGTGCGTTGGGAAAGAATATCCAACCTCCCCGAAAGTGTTGCAATTTGTGCTGACAATGTAGAAAATACATTGAGTCCCTCAGTGCTTGTGTCCCTTGGTTGAATCATCTTTGCATAAGACCATTGATAAGCAAAGTCACCCATGGTACCTAAAAAGAGAGAAATATAAGAAGATAATTAAAATAAAAAAATGTTTAAATTAAGACCAATTTGATTGAAATTAATGTTGGCAAAAGTTTATTAAGCTAATTCCCCGTCAACGGCGCCAAAAACTTGTTGGTCATTTTACCGATCAATATATGCGTGCAAGTATACATGGTCAATAAGTAATAAAGAGTAAGTAAAGTATTGTTCCCATGGAGAATTAACTAATAAAGTTCACCAAGCACTAGCCCATAACCATTTTAGTCTTATTTAAACAAATGATTTGATTTTTATATTTATACTATGAAATTAAATAAACCTAACTATTCCTAGAGTGAGACTAGATAATGGAGACCTGAGATCACAATTTCATCTATTGACTCATTCAAAACCATACACTTCATGTTAGGCCAAACTATTTGTACCAGTTTGTTAGTCAAGAACACAAAAGTAAAGTACAGTCATCTCTCAATGTACCATACCCATATCATATATAATCCACAATTGATAAAATACACATAAACACCCACATTACCCGTGATAATGGCGAATAAGAGGATCGCTTTGTCCTTAGTCACGTCGCTCAGGTGACGAGTCGGGATCATGTTGGCACAAATTAAGCTGAACCACGCCTTTTTATAGCGACTGAGCGCTGAAGTCGGGAAACTGGTCTTTTCACTCGTGTACTCATTCTTCTTCCATGTAGTCTCGGGCTTGCAGAACCGCCTAATAATATCCTAGAGGTCGTAGCTGCGAAGTCCCGGCTCCAAATAGTCCCTACCCTCAAAACCAGGCGTCACGAATAGAGAATTGATTTCTTGGCTTCCAAAAGCCAATGATTTCCCTCTGACTTGGACAACAGAAGGACCCTCGACACTAGCATTGGCGTAGAACTCACGAACTACAGAAATAATTGCTGATTCGGGTGACCTTCTGAAGTGGATCCACTGGCGTCCCGCAATCATGGCCACCAACTCACCATCCTTTTTGTCTGGCCTCAAACCCCGCTCAGGAATCAAATTTTGTGCGGTAAACGAGCTTTTGTATTTTTTCTAGGCCTCTTTGCTGATGAACTTGTTGTTTTCCCAAGCCGTTGGTGCTACGGACGAGGAACCGCCGACACTAAGGCGTTGCCTTTTTGATGCCATGTCAAAATTTTAGCAATTGGTATAAACACAAGCAGAAAACCCAATTCAATACTCCCCCAAACTTAGGCTTGAATATCCCCAACAATTCAAATGCCAAACAGCCCCAAACAGTCAATTTATTCTTTCAGGAAATTTATCAAACACCTAAAGTGCGTTCTTAAAACCAACTTGGACAGACCTTAATTGAAAGAGTTCTAACCAGATTTTCGTTGGTGAAAATCACACAAATACACAACAAGAAATGCACAAATCAAAACAATTAACCCACAAATGGTTTCTGATTGACTGAAATCAAAATTTACCTTAAGGGAGAAAAACCCTAGGTTAGAAACGTGCGGCAGTTAACCCTTGTGTGCTATAATTGATTGGTGCCCTCTCTCATTGTTGGTGAAAGAATTGGGGGAATCGTGCTAGTAGATGGGGAGTTTGTTTTGTGGAGAAAAGGAGATGTTTGGCTTCTAAAGCTCATTGGTTGTTTTACAGATCAATATATGCGTGCAAGTATACACGGTAAACAAGTAATAAAGAGTAAGTAAAGTATCGTTCCCACAGAGAATTAACTAATAAAGTTCACCAAGCACTAGCCCATAACCATTTCAGTCTTATTTAAACGAATGATTTGATTTTTATATTTAAACTATGAAATTAAATAAACCTAACTATTCCTAGAGTGAGACTAGATAATGGAGACCTGAGATCACAATTTCATCTATTGACTCATTCAAAACCATACACTTCATGTTAGGCCAAACTAATTGTGCAGATTGTTAGTCGAGAACAAAAAAAAAAAGTGCGACCATCTCTCAATGTACCATACCCATATCATATATAATCCACAATTGATAAAATACACATAAACACCCACATTACCTAAACCACTATATGTTATATGATTTACAAATAATTAGGGTTTAATCCCAAGTTCTCAATAGACTACGAATGGTGCGTCGGTATATGTCAATCCTAAGAACAAATCATACATCCCAACACAATGTAGAATATACAATCATAAGCTATTAAGATCAGATCCAAACTCATACTTCATCTCTCAAGCCCATATGGATTATCAAAATAATTGATGGCCAATCAACTAAGCAATTAAGCATGAATCTTAATAGACAAACCCATAGAAATTAATAAGGCTATCAACAAAACATATCAGAAATAATTAATCCATAGAATCCATTACAATCTCAGAATAGTGTTTAAATCATAACTGAATTAAAGTTATCATCTACATATTGAATAAACATCATAAGATACAATTAGGAATCAAAGAGAAAGTAAGAATAGAGAATGGTAGTGTAAATCTGTTCTCTTGCTCCAAGGTTGAATCTCCAATGCTTTCCAATCGCTTCAAGTCTTCAATCTAATCAACTCGAGAAAATCAATACTCTAATCTACTCTAATCTACTTATTCAAAGTTGAAGAAAGAAAACAATAGTAGCTTTAGCCCCCAAGGGGTGGAATCCCCTTCTCATGCTTATAATAAATCTAATATATAAGACCTAATCGAACTCTCCCCTCAGTTACGCTTCCAATTTCCAATTTAAAATAAAGTCAAGAGTCAGCAAATCAACGTCATGCAGCAGCCTTGCAGTCCCTCATTATCATGGCATGGCGCCGCTGATTGGCTCACGGCTCTGCATGTGTGTGGCGCGGGCGTGCACTTTATAGCTCTTATAGGCACGGTTCCTGCAGTCTGCAATTTGTACTCTGCTGCTGCTTCATGTTGCTCCACTACTTGTCACTTGTTTCTTCCTCAAAGTTCCATTCTCGATTTCCATTAGCCTCATTGCCACCTACCATCACCGAGCTATGCCATTTCTGCACTTTCTCAACATAGGAATTCTCAGTACATGCACTATAAAATATTATGAAATACAACTAAAAACACACTCAAATGTACTTGAGATGGGCATAATTCTCGTGAATTGATATCCAATAAGTAGGTATAAAACCCACTTATCAGTAATTGCCGAGAGAGATGCTGGATGTGGCCTGAAATGCTGGCCAAAATCAATTTTTAAAAATGAAAACTCGCTACCGGCGTTGCGGCACGAGGTTTTATTCGTTGGATGAGTATTACTATTTCACTTCATAGTAGGTTGGACTAGCTTTTGGTATTGCTATGCATACCGACCTTTCTTTCTTGGCGTCATGGCCATGAAAGTTAGCGATGTGCCAAGGCTCGTTCCTGGCGTTGTGACCCGAGAGTTGCCTTTTTCTTTGGCGTTGCGGTGCAAGGTAGAGATTTCAGAAATTGAATATGGCGTCGCGGCGCGAGTTACAGAGTACTTGTTGGCGCTACGGTGCGAGGACTATTTTTTGAGTTTTTCCTGCACAAAAGCCATCTATTAGCTAACATAAATTACACAAATATATATATTTCTACATTAACCCACATAATAACTAGCTTAACTATACTACTATATATAAAATAACAACACAACTAAAAAACATGTTGCAGCCACAAAAACATGCTTAATACAACATGGAAGTACAATATCTGGAAGCAATGTTTACAAAGTAAAAACAACAGACATAATATATACACAAGACATAATTAAGGAAAAATAGAGAAAAATGATATTGAGATGGGAGTGCCTCCCCACCAAGCGCTTGTTTTAAAGTTGTCGGCTAGACTATTCTGATGTCGTTCAATCCGGCTCATAAGCAAAAATGACCATTTCATGCCGCCTATTCGTCAATTCCTTTAAATTTTTGCAGACATGGATGATTGATCATCCCCGTTTTCTTCACCCATTGGCACGAAGAATCTTTCACCACTGGAATTATCCACTAATTCGCTTTGTTCATCAAGTTGAAAGCGTTCTTTGTGCGCTAGCAGGCCCTCTAGGGTTTCAACAGTCGTGAGCGTGGTTTCTAACTGTTGATTACTCTTCATAGTGTACCCACTGTTGATCTTCTTTTCTTATAGTTTAACCTCCATAGGTTGGTCAATTTGCACCTTGACATTTTCCTCAACAACTTGGTGAGACTCATCGCCTTCTCCTCGCGTATCCACCGTGCACTGCTCTACTACTTCATCGTTGCACTCAATTATGATCGGTAGAAAGTTTGGTGGTGGATTTGTAATGGCAATGACGAGTTGCCCCAATTGACTTTCGAGGCTCTGCAATGCGGCTTCTTGGCTTGCCATCCGAACCTCATCTCTCTCAATAAAGTTGGTGATAAGCTCTTCAAGTATGTTATCTTCTTCTTTTGTTGAGTACTTAGAAAAGCTCTCATTGTGTCGAGACGTCAACTCATATTGCGGCGGAGACTGTTATTCAACTTGATAGGCATGATTCGGATCATGATATTTCTCTTGACTGTAGTCCCAAGAGTTTGGATAACCTTGATAGTTTGGATGGTAGGAAATCGTTTCAATGTCAGCTCGTTCTTGACGGTAGGCATTCTGAGTGGACTGACACTCATGATTGTCAGAAAACCTCAAGACATTTGCAATTTGAACTTGCAATTGCCTCGAGTCCTTCTAACGAGCTTGGTTATGTCGTCCTCTCATTGGGTCGAGACGTCAACTCATATTGCGGCGGAGATTGATATTCAACTTGATAGGAATGATTCGGATCAAAATATTGCTCTTGAATGTACTCTCAAGAGTTTGGATAACCTTGATAGTTTGGATGGTAGGAAATTGGTTCAATGTCAGCTCGTTCTTGACGGTAGGCATTCTGACTGGACTGACACTCAAGATTTTCAAAAAACCTCAAGACATTTGCAATTTGAACTTGCAATTGCTCGAGTCCATTGATAACATTGATCGTCCATAATCTGTAAACTTAAAACAAAAAGGAAGATCAAACAAATAAAGGAAATATATATATACATTCAAATTAAGACTAAATTGATTTAAATCAATATTGGACAATATTAGAATAATAGTTCCCCAGCAATGGCGCCAAAAACTTGTTGGTCTAAAAATCGATCACTAAACACGGGCAAGTATACGCGGTCTAACAAGTAATACAGTGATAAGTAGAGTGTCGTACACACGAGGAATTATCACTAATATTTTCCAAGTACCGACTTTGTATCGCTAAAGTCTTATTCGAAAAAAAATAAATGGAAGTGTGATTGATCTAGTTATAACTAATTATCAAAGCAAGTAAATGGATAACGAATGGTAATCGAAGGAATTACAAGATAAGGTTACAACTTCACCTCACTCAGGCATTCTATCGAACACCTGGCGTGCTATGATTCATCAAACTACATATCCTTCTCTCTTTGGTCTTAATGGTCACGACAATTTGTCGATTGAGAACACACAGGTGCTCATACACCTTTGTTGAGGTATGCACAAACATATCCTCTCCAGTTCCACCCGATAGGGAATAGAACAGACAAAAGCATCCAAGCTAGGTGATAACCCTACACATGTCCATGTGAATTAACCTAACAAGGATTTAGGTATAAGTTCTCAATTAGGTCGCACGTGGCACACATATATATGTCTATTCTACGCATAACTTATGCAACCGAAACCCATAATCGCATGCCAATATATTTAGGTATAAATCTACAATCCTTCTGTTGATATCATATAGATTACCAAAATCATTACTAATGTCTTAGCGAGAATCATTAAGCATGAATATATTAAACCAAATCATATGGTGCCAACCAAAGAGATAAGACAGTAAATTTAAATAACAAAGGGTTCCATTATAACTTTAGAGCGAATACTCAGTTCATAGCTATTGAAAATAATATAGGTAACAATAAAGACAATATTTATGGAGTACAAAATCAAAGGAAATAAATAGATAAGAAGGAACTCTGTCAAGGCCCTTCAGTCTCACATCATTTTGCTCCTCTCAAGCTTTCTAATCCGTGTAGCTCACTGCTTTTGATGATCAAAAGAAATCCCAGACTTCTCCCTAATCTACCTAATCTATATTTAAAGACCTTAACTAAGAGAAAGAAAGAGAAATTACAGAAGAAAGGAGAAAACTACACTATTCTATCCTATGATTATATGATGTATGGTCTGATATATGTCTACAGAGGCTCATTTTTGATATATATATATATATATATATATATATATATATATATATATCTCCTTCCTTCTTTCGCTAGGTCAAACCAAGCCCTCTCTCGCTGGCACTTGAGCTCTCATGTTGCTGTATGTGCAATAGGTAAACTATGGGTGGCTAGCGGCTACCACGTCGCCTTGAAAACAGGAGCTCAGCTGTGGCTGCAGTAATAAGCTCATAAAGGACCAGTGGCGCTACGGTGCCACAATGATGTCAGCAATACAGGAGGGTGCCGCTGCGGCGCGAGCACAAAGCTTAGCATTGGCGTCGTAACACGAGTGCATGCAAAATGACCATTTTGTCCCTGAAAGCTAGAAAAGTCCTGTAAAGCCCTGCAATATGTCGGTTAAGCATAATAACACTATAATCATATAAAACTATATAAAATATACAAAGATCAGACAACTATTTAAGCCATAAAGTATCTGATTCGCGGGTATAAATCCCATTCATCTGAGCAACCCGCAAAGACCACTTTCCTCTGCCTTTTATCAATCAGATGTTGGATAGACTGGCGGGGCACGAATTTATTGCTTACTGGATGGGTATTCGGGGTATAATCAAATAGTCATTGCTCCTGAAGATCAAGAGAAGACCACTTTCACGTGCCCATACAACACCTTTGCATTCAGGAGAATGTCTTTTGGCTTGTGTAATGCACTTGTAACCTTCTAACGGTGTATGATGACCATCTTCTCGGACATGGTGGAGAAGAATGTGGAAGTCTTCATGGACGACTTTTCTGTCTATGGAGATAATTTTGATGTCTGTTTAGAGAATTTGGTCATGGTTCTAAAGCGATGCGTAAAAACAAATTTGGTGCTTAACTGGAAAAAGTGCCACTTTATGGTCGAAGAAGGAATAATCTTGGGGCACAAGGTTTCGGCGATGGGATTAGAGGTTGATAGAGCAAAGTTGGAAACAATTGAAAATCTACCACCATCAACTTCAGTAAAGGGAATCCATAGCTTTCTTGGACATATCAGGTTCTATAGGAGATTTATAAAAGATTTCTCTAAGATTGCAAAACCATTGTGCAGTCTGTTAGAGAAAGATTCAGTTTTTAATTTTGATGAGGATTATAGAACAGCATTTGACCAGTTGGAGAAAAAGTTTACTACAACGCCAATGATCATCGCACCGGATTGGACTATTCCCTCTGAATTAATGTGCGATGTGAGAGACTATGTAGTAGGGGTTGTTTTGGGTCAACGCCGTGAAAAGATATTCCATGCCATATACTATGCAAGTAAAACCCTTATGGATGCACAATTGAACTATACAACTACAGAAAAAGAGTTACTTACAGTGGTATATGCCTTTGACAAATTTCGGGCATATTTGATAGGGACAAAGGTGGTGGTTTACACAGATCACTCAGCAATTCGCTATTTAATCTCAAAGAAGGATGCTAAGCCTAGACTTATCAGATGGATACTTCTCCTACATGAATTTGATTTAGAAATAAAAGATAGAAAGGGGACAAAGAATCAAGTTATAGATCATCTTTCACGGTTAGAAAATCAAGACAAAAATGGGGCAGATTAGTGTTTAATAAACGAGTCATTCCTAAATGAGCAGTTGTTTGGAGTCAACGCGGAATTTCCATGGTATGCAGATTTTGCAAACTACTTTGTGAGCAACATCCTTCCCCCTGATCTTAAATGCCATCAAAAGAAGAAGTTCATACATGACGTCAAGTGGTACATATAGGATGAACCATATTTATTCAAACAGTGTGCAGACAAAATAATTCGTCGATGCGTGTCATATAGCGAAGTAAATAATATATTGGACGAGTATCATTCATTTGTATACGAGGGACACTATGGGAGTGAGAGGACGGTGGCAAAGATACTTCAAGCAGGATTCTATTAGCCTACTATATTCAAAGATGCCCACCAATTTGTGAAAACTTGCGACAAATGTCAAAGGGTGGGTAACATATTAAAACGGATTGAGATACCACTACAAACTATCATAGAAGTGGAAATTTTTGACGTATGGGGAATGAATTTTATGGGGCCATTTCCCCCATCTTTCAATAATCAATACATCCTGCTTGCGGTTGATTATGTGACAAAATGGGTTAAAGCTGTAGCACTCCCCACTAACGATGCCAAATTGGTTCTCAAGTTCTTAAATAAGAATATTTTCACACGGTTTGGCACACCAAGAGCAATTATAAGTGATGAGGGTAGTCACTTTTGCAATAAAGTATTCACAGCTTTCTTGGCAAAATATGGGGTTAATCATAGAGTCGCAACAACATATCACCCCTGTGACGCTCCCAAAATAGGTATACAATACCCTTCTGAGTCGCCAAATACATGGTACATAAAGCAAACTACAACTTCAATAATACAATTGTCGTTCAAAATACGACAACACATACTGTGAGTTTAAATACAAATATTGTCTTCTAGACAATATCCACACTCAAATAAGTCCTCATTACAATTATTCAAACACTATTTTACAGAAATAGTGAGGACTGCTAAAACATCTTTCTAAAACCATCACTCCATACCCCGACTAGATCCTGCTATGTTCTCACCTCCTTAGAAGAAAAATGGAACAAAAAGGAAAAGGGTGAGCTCAACTAGCCCAGTAAAGAATATTATGACTAAGATAATATACAATAAATTATCATTACTCTTCAACAGGGAAAAATCTGATAAAATATAATAGACAACAAGTTTTAGATCAACAAGCTGCGGTTAAGCAAAGAATCCATTAGAAGAGTCAAGTAGAGAAAGAATTCCACTATCTTCTAAGATTTAAAAGTCCATCGTCAATATTTTATCCCTGTAACAACAATCAATATATATCTTTAATCAACTATTCATCTTTGCACTACATGCCAAAGATATACATTTGTATCACCAGTTGGTCATGTTCATCTCAACACCTGTTCATCTTTGCACTACGGGCCAACGATATTCATCAGTTAATCATTCATCTTTGCACTACAGGCCAAAGATATTCAGTAATATCATCATTTAGGACTGAGGAAGATGAAAAATATTTTAAAGAAAACGAATCTAGTGAAGTAAAAGAACAAATATTAGGGATTCTTATTACAGTTTTATCCAAGTTCAATAATACTTCATAATAACCAATTTTGAAGTAGAATTTAAAAATAAAGATCAAAACATGGATACAATCAAAGATAGTAACCATAATAGACATCTTGGACAAAAACAAGAAAAATTCATTTTTTCGGTGAATAGTGCTGTATTCGTGAATAGTGCCGTATATGTGAATAGTAACCCCAACAGAAAAAGTTTCAAATTTGATAAAAAAATTCATACCAACATTTCGGTATAATGATATTGAAGAAAATATCATTTTAAGAAGAATATAACACCCCTTACCTCAAAATAACGCTATTTTTGATCGGAATATCGGATAGAAAGCCGAAGGAAACTTGTACCGAACAGCAACTCTCAAAGTATATAAATACTCACTAAAATACGCTCGATAATATAGAGAGAAAGAAAACTTGTTTCTGGTGTGATTTTCAATTCTAACCTATGCGTCTATTTATAGGAAAATGCTAGAACGCCATAGGAGACTAAAATAATAAAATATATTGTTTTTCTTTTCAATCATCTACACCACCAACCATTTTGAGTCAAGCATGCCTTCTTAGACAAAAATCAGCAGCCCATGTGTTGTCAAACAAGAGTGGGTCCCACCCATAATTTAATAAAAATTATTTTATTTTTTGAAACTTCAATAATTCATAGAAAATAGCCCGTTTATCAAAAAAATACGAATTTTATGTCCATTCTGCCTGAAATCGAATTCTCTACAACTTTGTAGCTTTGAGTTTTTCCAAATTCCAAATATAAAATATCCGAAATCCATAAACGGATGATTTTTAGTACATCTACAACCGACAAAAATACTGATAAAACACCTCAGCATTAATTCCTTCATTTTTATCCACATAAAATAAATATATCCATCATTTATATCCACATAAAATAAATATTTCCTTATCATATAAATCAATAATTAATTATTCACAAATAATATAATGTAATCACAATTATGACAACCGGTAGTTCTGGGAAAGAGGGGCTTTCAATAAGAATTTCTCCTTCTTTGCAAGCAATTGATTAGGTGACCAAACCTCTCCTTGACAGAACTTTCTAGACATTGCCAATAATGTTATCTAATAATATTATTCAAATAATATGAATTATTGATCTGATAATAGGAAATATGGTGCAGTGATAATTTTTGAAACAACAATAATATAAAATATCAACGCAGCAATTATTGAATCAATAAAATAAAATATTGAACATTAATTACTGTAACAATTATTGAGTAGTGCCTTCTTATGTAAGAATCAATAATTCAAAAATACTGTGCATCCACGCGCATTACTGTATTTTAACCACCGGGTATTCTAACAATTTTAACGGTAACAACTACGTCGTTATTAATAAAAACTCAAACTTGTCGTTTTCTTCATCTGACGGTTATTCTGTTATGGGGCCCACTAATGACTGCGTCGTCGTACGAATATTCCCTTACAACAAGAATATTCCACGACCAAACGAATATTCCCCGACAACAATGATTATTTTATAATCACTTGCTTATTTTACAAAATTTTCATATCTCACCCATAACCAAAGTATTATATCAAATTAATACCTTATTACTCACAATAATAAATAGAGGAAATTAGATTTTATTCATTAATAAGTTGGGGTCTTACAACCTCCCCTCCTTATGAAATTTCGTCCTCGAAATTGACGTACATACCTGGTGTTTCGAAAAGGTGAGGATACCTCGCTTTCATTTCTGATTCTAACTCCTAGGTCATTTCTTCAATAGCATGGTTTCTCCACAAAACCTTAACTTGTGGTATAACCTTCGTGCGTAGGATATGCTATTTCCTATCCAATATCTTAACAGGTACCTCCTCGTACGTTAAATCTTCAGCTATCTCATCTGGTTCTAACTCAATAATGTGGTTCGGATCTTTAACATATTTGCGAAGCATAGATATGTGAAAAACATTATGAACACGAGACATACTTGGAGGTAACGCGAGTCTATAGGCCACATTCCCTATTCGATCAAGAATTCAAATGGACCAACAAATCGTGGATTGAGCTTTCCTTTCTTCCCAAATCTTATAACTTCCTTCCATGGTGCAACACGTAACAATACATGATCCCCAATATTAAATTTCACGTCCTTCCGATAAAGATCCGCATAACTCTTTTGTCGATCATGTGCCATTTGTATACGTTGTTGAATCGTTTGGATCTTTTCTGTTGTCATGCGTACTAATTATGGTCCCAACAACGTTGCTTCTCCCACCTCGTCCCAGCATACTCGAGAACGACACTTTCGTCCATACAACGCCTCAAATGGAGCCATGCATATACTTGCTTGATAACTGTTGTTGTAGGAGAATTCTACCAATGACAAGTACTTATCCCAACTCCCTTTGAAATCTAGGACACAAAGTCTTAATAGATCTTCAAGAGTTTGAATAGTCCTCTCTGATTGCCCGTCCGTTTGAGGATGGTATGCCGAACTGAATCGTAAATCCGTGCCCATAGCTTTCTACAAGCTAACCCAAAATCTTGAAGTGAATCTTGGGTCACGATCCAAAACTATGGATACTGGCATGCCATGCAATCTCACAATCTCATTCACGTACATACGAGCAAAAAGTTCAAGGGAATAAGTTTCTCGTATCGGCAAGAAATGGGCAGACTTGGTTAATCTATCAACAATAACCCAAATCGCATCTATGCCTTGAGAAACTTTGGGAAGACCTGTAACAAAATCCATGGTAATATGTTCCCACTTCCATTCTGGAATCTCAAGTGGTTGCAATGGACCCTTTGGCACTTGATGCTCCGCCTTTACACGTTGACAGGTTAAACAACTCGAGATAAACTCCGCGATCTCTCTCTTCATATTATTCCACCAAAATATATGTCGAATATCATGATACATTTTGGTACTCCCATGATGGATTGCAAACGGTGTGTTCTGTGCCTCCATCATGATTCTATGCTTCAAATCAGAGTCATTAGGAACACAAAGTCTGGAGTTGAATCTAAGTATTCCTTCTTCATCGATTCTCTCTTCAGGAATAGCTCCTTCTTGCACTTTCTTCTTTATACGTATCAGCTCTAGGTCCGTAGCTTGAGCATCTTTAACTTTATCGATTAAAGTCGGTTCTACTCGTATATTCGCCATCATCATATGGGTCCCTGGAGTCTTTAATTCTACCTCCATCCTTTGCAAGTCATACAGAATGGGCATTTGCATTGACAATATCGCACTCGAACTCGCATATGATCTTCTACTCAATGTGTCAGCTACTACGTTCGCTTTTCCAGGATGATATTGAATAGTGTGATCGTAATCTTTAAATAGTTCAAGCCAACTTCGTTGCCGCATGTTGAGTTCTTTTTGGGTGAAGAAAAATTTGAGGCTTTTATGATCCATATAGATCTCCACTTTCTCCCCATACAAGTAGTGTCTCAGCATTTTCAACGCGAAAATGATCACGCTAACTCTAGATCATGAGTAGGATAATTCCTCTCATATTCTTTGAGTTATCGTGAGGCATAGGCTATGACTTTCCCATGTTGCATGAGAACACATCCTAACCCTTTGCACGAAGCATCGTCAGATATAACAAATCCATCGAACCGGATGGTATTGCCGAGCAGTCTTAGAAATGAGTCTCCTCTTGAGCTCTTGAAAACTCTTTCGCATTCCTCGCTTCCATACAAATTTTGTATCTTTCCGAGTCAACTGAGTTAATCGGAGTAGTGATTCGAGAAAATCCTTCCACGAATCTCCAATAATAACCAATTTAAGTTTTAAAGCTACGCATTTCGATCAGCGACTTTTGGTTGCTCCTACTTTCAGATCGCTTCAATCTTCGCCGGGTCAACAGATACTCCATGTTTTGACACCACGTGCCCAAGGAATGCTACCTCCTCAAGCCAGAACTCGCATTTCTTCAGTTTGGTATAAAGCTTGTTTACACGAAGCCTTTCAAGTAACAGCTTCAAATGGTGCTCATGATCTTCACGGATTTTGGAATAGATGAGGATGTCATCAATAAAGACAATAACGAACTGATCCAAATATTCCTTGAATACTCGGTTCATCATATCCATGAAAGCAGCTGGAGCATTAGTCAATCCAAAAGACATGAATAAGAATTCATAATGCCCATACCGAGTTCTAAAGGCAGTCTTTAGAATATCCTCAGTTTTAATCTTCAGCTGATGATATCCATAACGAAGATCGATCTTTGAAAAGAATTGTGCTCCTTACAACTAGTCGAACAGGTCATCAATGCGAGGTAAGCGGATACCTATTTTGATGGTGAAATAGTTTAATTCTCAGTAGTCAATACAATGTCGCGATACTCCCATCTTTCTTCTTTACGAATAAAATAGAAACACCCCAATGAGATGTACTAGGACGAATGAAACCGATGTCTAACAATTCCTGTAGTTGGACTTTTAACTCCTGAAGTTCAATAGGAGCCATTCTAAATGGGGTTTTAGAAATGGGCTTTATGCGGTTCAAGATCAATAAAGAATTCAACATCACGTTCGGGGTATATCGAAGTTCTTCAGGAAATACATCAGGAAATTCTCTAACAACAAAAATATTATTCAAATCTGACTTGTCTTTGTTCAAATCCATAACATGGGCTAAGAAAGCTTGACATCCATTTTTTAATAAACGAATAGCTTTATGGCTTGATACGACAGTGACTGATTTTAGTGGTTTAGTAGTTTGAATTCGTATGACAGGTTGGTTAGGAATATGAAAACTAACAACCTTACGAAAATAATCAATTTTAGCATGATGAGTGGTTAACCAATCAATTCCTAAAATCACATCAAAAGCAAGTATCTTTAAAGAGATAAGATCAATAGGTAATGTGATAGTGCCAACTTGGATCATGCAAGATTTATAAATTGTAGATGTAACGAAGGTTTCACCCAACGGAGTTTCAACAGATAAGTCAAAGTCCAATTTCTCCGGAGTCAAGTTTAAACGTTGAGCACATGCGCAGAGAGATAAAAGAATGGGTAGAACCGGTATCTAGTAAGGTATAAACTTCACAAGATTTCAAGATTAGCTTACCCGTGATCACCTCGTTCGGGTTCCTCACGTTTTGGCCAGCCACGACAAACGCTCTTCCAGGAACCACTAATTTCGACTTATCGGGGATGACCCTTGAGTCACCATCCCCGTTGAACTTGGTCTTGCTACAAAACAATCCCGAGCTATGTGGCCTTCCTTTCCACAGTTTGTAACATACCTTGGATTGTTGTGGACGGTTTAATGATATATTCCTCTTTCCCGCATTTGTAACATCTAACCTGGCGGCGTTCTCCTCCCCTAGAATTTGTTGTTGGTCTTTGGTGTTGTTGCTTTGATGTCTTCCCCGTCATTGTTGAATCTCTTCTTTCTAAAATTTCCACTTGACTCACCTCTCTTATTATCATGGCCACGATGACCACCCGAGTGGTTACCTCCTTTGTTCGTATTTTTCCCTCCTCGTTGGTTATCATCGTTCTGATGACTGCTGTCACCGGTATGACCCTGGTTGTGGTCCCTCGGTTGAACATACTCACTATCTCGCTCTAATAATTGAGCCATGTTGACAACATCGAATCTGAGAGAAAATTTATGAGAGATAAGGTATTGATTGAATCTCGGGTTTTAGACCTCTCAGAAACATCATTGTCATTCGTTCCTCACTCTCTACCAAATGAGGTGCAAACCTGGATAACTCAGCGAACTTCGCCTCGTACTGGGACACTGTCATGTTGCTTTGTTCCAGTCTAATAAACTCTACCTCCTTCATATGACGAATACTTTCAGGAAAGTACTTGTCATTGAATAATTTCTGAAACGTTTCTCAAGACACGCTTTGAAAAGGCCAGTCGCTGACGCTTCTTAGACTCCCACCAAGAGTTCCGCTTTCACCACGTAATGTAAAGGTGGCAAATAGAACCTTCTGTTCCTCGGTGCATCCCAAAACATCGAATATCTTGGTAATTTGCTTGACCCACGTTTCTGCCATGATCGGATCCGGCTTTCCTTTAAATTATGGTGGTCCCAACTCTTTGAACTGCTTGGCTGTGATAAGCCGCGCATTGCTAGCATTTCTACCCGTATTCTGTGCACGAGTTTCCCTCGTCTGGTTTTGCATTAACTACAAAAAGCTCCTAAACATTCCATCATTCATCGTTTGCTCGGTAGTGTTGTTTACAGGAGGAATATTGTCTTCCTGTTGCACGTTCTCCTGGTTTATGACTAAAGGTTGTTCCACAGTCTCGTACACTCCATTGTTAACGTTCACAACAGCCATTCTTAAATACTTCCATAAAACAAGGGTTAATTAAACAAATTAACATATCACATAATATCCCTATATTATGACCGACCAACAAATGAGCTTAGATAGGACACACTAGCGAAGGATTTACTCATCTCTCCCCTCCTAGTTTTATTCCCCGATCTCCGCCAGAGATCATATCCCTAAGCTCTGATACCAACTGTGACACCCCGAAAATAGGTATACAACACCCATTCTGAGTCGCCAAATACATGGTACATAAAGCAAACTACAACTTCAATAATACAATTGTCGTGCAAAATACGACAACACATACTGTGAGTTTAAATACAAATATTGTCTTCTAGACAATATCCACACTCAAATAAGTCCTCATTATAATTATTCAAACACTATTTTACAAAAATAGTGAGGACTGCTAAAACATCTTTCTGGAACCATCACTCCATACCCCGACTAAATCCTACTATGTTCTCACCTCCTGAGAAGAAAAATGGAACAAAAAGGAAAAGGGTGAGCTCAACTAGCCTAGTAAAGAATATTATGACTAAGATAATATACAACAAATTATCATTAGTCTTCAACAAGGAAAAATTTGATAAAATATAATAGACAACAAGTTTTAGATCAACAACTGCAGCAAAAACAGCAATCCATTAGAAGAGTCAAGTAGAGAAAAGAATTCCACTATCTTCTAATATTTAAAAGTCCATCATCAATATTTTATCTTTGTAACAACAATCAATATATATCTTTAATCAAATATTCATCTTTGCACTACAGGCCAAAGATATACATTTGTATCACCAGTTGGTCATGTTCATCTCAACACCTGTTCATCTTTGCACTACGGGCCAAAGATATTCATCAGTTAATCATTCATCTTTGCACTACAGGCCAAAGATATTCAGTAATATAATCATTTAGGACTGAGGATGATGAAAAATATTTTAAAGAAAACGAACCCAGTGAAGCAAAAGAACAAATATTAGGGAATCGTATTACAGTTTTATCCAAGTTCAATAATACTTCATAATAACCAATTTTAAAGTAAAATTTAAAAATAAAGATCAAAACATGGATACAATCAAAGATAGTAACCATAATAGACATCTTGGACAAAAAGAAGAAAATTTCATTTTTCTATTGAATAGGTCAGATTCGTGAATAAGGTCGTGATATATCGTGAATAGTATCGATATCGTGAATAGTAACCCGAACACAAAAAGTTCCAAATTTGATAAAAAGTTCATACTAACATTTCGGTATAATGATATTAAAAAATATCATTTTAAGAAGAATATAACACACCCTTACCTCAAAATAACGCTACTTTTGACGGAATATCGGATAGAAAGTCAAGGAAACTTGTGTATAACAAAGAACTCTCAAAGTATATAAATACTCACTAAAATACCCTCGACAATATAGAGAGAAAGAAAACTTATTTCTGGTGTGATTTTCAATTCTAACCTAAGCGTCTATTTATAGGAAAATGCTAGAACGCCATAGGAGACTAAAATAATAAAATATATTATTTTTCTTTTCAATCATCTATGCCACAAACCATTTTGAGTCAAGCATGCCTTCTTAGACAAAAATCAGCAGCCCATGTGTTGTCAAACAAGAGTGGGTCCCACTCATAATTTAATAAAAATCATTTTATTTTCTGAAACTTCAACAATTCATAGAAAATATCCCGTTTATCAGAAAAATACGAATTTTATGTCCATTCTGCCTGAAATCGAATTCTCTACAACTTTTTAGCTTTGAGTTTTTCCAAATTCCAAATATAAAATATCCGAAATCCATAAACGGAGGATTTTTAATACTCTACAATCCAAACAAAATAACTTGATAAAATACCTCAAAGATTAACTCCTTCATTTTTATCCACATAAAAATAAATATATCCATCATTTATATCCACATAAAAATAAATATTTCCTTATCATATAAATCAATAATTAATTATTCACAAATAATAGTATGAGAATCACAATTATGACAACCGGTAGCTCCTCAGGAAAGAGGGGCTTTCAATAAGAATTTCTCCTCATCTTGGCCGCAATTAGGTGACCAAACCTCTCCTTGATGAACTTTCTAGACATTGCCAATAATGCTATCTAATAATATTATTCAAATAATATGAATTATTGATCCGATAATAGGAAATATTATGCGTTGATAATTATTGAAACAACAATAATATAAAATATCAACGCAAACAATTATTGAATCAATAAAATAAAATATTGAACAATAATTATTGTAACAATTATTGAGTAGTGCCTCTTTACGTAAGAATCAATAATTCAAAAATACTTGTGCATCCACGCCAGACATCAGTATTTTAACCTTTGGGTATTCCAACAAAGGTGTTAATTCAGAAAGTAACTACTGCCGTTATTAATAAAAACTCAAACTTGTCATTTTTTTCATCCAAGCGGTTATTACATTATGGGGCCCACTAATGATCTGCGTCGTCAGCATTTAATATTTCCGACAACAAGAATATTCCACGACCAAACGAATATTCCCCGACAACAATGATTATTTTATAACCATTTGCTTATTTTGCAAAATTTTCATATTTCACCCATAACTAAAGTATTATATCAAATTAATACCTTATTACTCACAATAATAAATAGAGGAAATTAGATTTTATTCATTAATAAGTTGGGGTCTTACAACCTCCCCTCATGAAATTTCGTCCTCAAAATTGACGTACGTACCTGGTGTTTCAAAAAGGTGAGGATACCTCGCTTTCATTTCTGATTCTAACTCCCAGGTCATTTCTTCAATAGCATGGTTTCTCCACAAAACCTTAACTTGTGGTATAACCTTCATGCGTAGGATATGCTCTTTCCTATCCAATACTTAACAGGTACCTCCTCGTACGTTAAATCTTCGGCTATCTCGTCTGGTTCTAACTCAATAATGTGGTTCGGGTCTTTAAAATATTTGCGAAGCATAGATATGTGAAAAACATTATGAACATGAGACATACTTGGAGGTAATGCGAGTCTATAGGCCACATTTCCTATTCGGTCAAGAATTCATATGGACCAACAAATCGTGGATTGAGCTTTCCTCTCTTCCCAAATCTTGTAACTCCCTTCCATGGTGCAACACGTAACAATACATGATCCCCAATATTAAATTTCACGTCCTTACTGTAGTCATGCGTACTAATTCTGGTCCCAACAACGTTACTTCTCCCACCTCGTCCCAGCATACTAGTGAACGACACTTTCGTCCATACAACGCCTCAAATGGAGCCATGCCTATACTTGCTTGATAACTGTTGTTGTAAGAGAATTCTACCAATGACAAGTACTTATCCCAACTCCCTTTGAAATCTAGGACACAAAGTCTTAATAGATCTTCAAGAGTTTGAATAGTCCTCTCTGATTGCCCGTCCATTTGAGGATGGTATGCCGAGTTGAATCGTAAATCCGTGCCCATAGCTTTCTGCAAGCTAACCCAAAATCTTGAAGTGAATCTTGGGTCACGATCCAAAACTATGGATACTGGCATGCCATGCAATCTCATAATCTCATTCACGTAAATACGAGCAAGACGTTCAAGGGAATAAGTTTCTCGTATCGGCAAGAAATGGGTAGACTTGGTTAATCTATCAACAATAACCCAAATCGCATCTATGCCTTGAGAAACTTTGGGAAGACCTGTAACGAAATCCATGGTAATATGTTCCCACTTCAATTCCGGAATCTCAAGTGGTTGCAATGGACCCTTTTACACGTTGACAGGTTAAACAACTCGAGATAAACTCCGCGATCTCTCTCTTCATATTATTTCACCAAAATGTATGTCGAATATCATGATACATTTTGGTACTCCCATGATGGATTACAAACGGTGTGTTATGTGCCTCCATCATAATTCTATGCTTCAAATCAGAGTCGTTAGGAACACAAAGTCTGGAGTTGAATCTAAGTATTCCTTCTTCATCGATTCTCGCTTCTGGAATAGCTCCTTCTTACACTTTCTTCTTCATACGTATCAGCTCTAGGTCCGTAGCTTGAGCATCTTTAACTTTATCGATTAAAGTCGGTTCTACTCGTATATTCGCCATCATCATATGGGTCCCTGGAGTCTTTAATTCTACCTCCATCCTTTGCAAGTCATACAGAATGGGCATTTGCATTGACAATATCGCACTCGAACTCGCATATGATCTTCTACTCAATGCGTCAGCTACTACGTTCGCTTTTCCAGGATGATATTGAATAGTGTGATCGTAATCTTTAAATAGTTCAAGCCAACGTCGTTGCCGCATGTTGAGTTCTTTTTGGGTCAAGAAAAATTTGAGGCTTTTATGATCCATATAGATCTCCACTTTCTCCCCATACAAGTAGTGTCTCCAGATTTTCAACGCGAAAATGACTGCTGCCAACTCTAGATCATGAGTAGGATAATTCCTCTCATATTCTTTGAGTTATCGTGAGGCATAGGCTATGACTTTCCCATGTTGCATGAGAACACATCCTAACCCTTTGCCTGAAGCATCGCTGTATATAACAAATCCATCCGAACCAGATGGTATTGCCAGAACAGGTGCCGAAATGAGTCTCCTCTTGAGCTCTTGAAAACTCTTCTCGCATTCCTCGCTCCATACAAATTTTGTATCTTTCCGAGTCAACTGAGTTAACGGAGTAGTGATTCGAGAAAATCCTTCCACGAATCTCCGATAATAACCAAATTTAAGCCGTAAAGCTACGACTTCGATCATCGACTTTTGGTTGCTCCCAACTTCAGATCGCTTCAATCTTCACGGGTCAACAGATACTCCATGTTTTGACACCACGTGCCCAAGGAATGCTACCTCCTCAAGCCAGAACTCGCATTTCTTTAGTTTGGTATAAAGCTTGTTTACACGAAGCCTTTCAAGTAACAGCTTCAAATGGTGCTCATGATCTTCACGGATTTTGGAATAGATGAGGATGTCATCAATAAAGACAACAACGAACTGATCCAAATATTCCTTGAATACTCGGTTCATCATATCCATGAAAGCAGCTGGAGCATTAGTCAATCCAAAAGACATGACTAAGAATTCATAATGCCCATACCGAGTTCTAAAGGCAGTCTTTAGAATATCCTCAGTTTTAATCTTCAGCTGATGATATCCATAACGAAGATCGATCTTTGAAAAGAATTGTGCTCCTTACAACTAGTCGAACAGGTCATCAATGCGAGGTAACGGATACCTATTTTTGATGGTGAAATAGTTTAATTCTCGGTAGTCAATACAATGTCGCATACTCCCATCTTTCTTCTTTACGAATAAAATAGAAACACCCCAATGAGATGTACTAGGACGAATGAAACCGATGTCTAACAATTCCTGTAGTTGGACTTTTAACTCCTGAAGTTCAATAGGAGCCATTCTAAATGGGGTTTTAGAAATGGGCTTTGTACCCGGTTCAAGATCAATAAAGAATTCAACATCACGTTCTGGGGGTATACCGGGAAGTTCTTCAGGAAATACATCAGGAAATTCTCTAACAACAAAAATATTATTCAAATCTGACTTGTCTTTGTTCAAATCCATAACATGGGCTAAGAAAGCTTGACATCCATTTTTAATAAACGAATAGCTTTATGGCTTGATACGACAGTGACTGATTTTAGTGGTTTAGTAGTTTGAATTCGTATGACAGGTTGGTTAGGAATATGAAAACTAACAACCTTACGAAAATAATCAATTTTAGCATGATGAGTGGTTAACCAATCAATTCCTAAAATAACATCAAAAGCAAGTATCTTTAAAGAGATAAGATCAACAGGTAATGTGATAGTGCCAACTTGGATCATGCAAGATTTATAAATTGTAGATGTAACGAAGGTTTCACCCAACGGAGTTTCAACAGATAAGTCAAAGTCCAATTTCTCCGGAGTCAAGTTTAAACGTTGAGCACATGCAGGAGAGATAAAAGAATGGGTAGAACCGGTATCTAGTAAGGTATAAACTTCACAAGATTTCAAGATTAGCTTACCCGTGATCACCTCATTCGGGTTCCTCACGTTTTGGCCAGTCACGACAAACGCTCTTCCAGGAACCACTAATTTCGACTTATCCGGGACAGCCCTTGGAGTCACCATCCCCGTTGAACTTGGTCTTGCTACAAAACAATCCCGAGCTATGTGGCCTTCCTTTCCACAGTTGTAACATACCTTGGATTGTTGTGGACAGTTTGGGCTGATATATTCCTCTTTCCCGCATTTGTAACATCTAACTGGCGGTCGTTCTCCTCCCCTAGAATTTGTTGTTGGTGCTGGTGTTGCTGCTGATGTCTTCCCGTCATTGTTGAATCTCTTCTTTCTAAAATTTCCACTTGACTCACCTCTCTTATTATCATGGCCACGATGACCACCCGAGTGGTTACCTCCTTTGTTCGTATTTTTCCCTCCTCGTTGGTTATCATCATCGCCCGATGATCGGCCACACCCCAGATGACCATGGTTGTGGTCCCTCAGTTGAACATACTCACTATCTCGCTCTAATAATTGAGCCATGTTGACAACATCTGAATACAGAGAAAATTTATGAGAGATAAGGTATTGACGAATCTCGGGTTTTAGACCTCTCAGAAACATCATTGTCATTCGTTCCTCATTCTCTACCAAATGAGGTGCAAACCTAGATAACTCAAATAACTTCGCCTCGCATCTTGGGACACCTTTATGTTGTTTTGTTCGGTCGATAAACTCTACCTCCTTCATATGATGAATACTTTCAGGAAAGTACTTGTCATTGAATAGTTTTTGAAACGTTTCTCAAGACATGCTGAAAGCGGCAGTCGAGTACGCTTCACAGACTCCCACCAAAGATGGTCGCCTTTCACCACGAATGTAAAGGTGGCGAATGGAACCTTCTGTTCCTCCACGCATCCCAAGACATCAAATATCTTGGTAATTTGCTTGACCCACGTTTCTGCCATGATCGGATCCGACTTTCCCTTAAATTCTGGTGGTCCCAACTCTTTGAACTGCTTGGCTGTGACAAGCCGCGCATTGCTAGCATTTCTACCCAATTTCGTGCACGAAGTTTCCTAAATGCGGTTTTGCATGAACTGCAAAAAGCTCCTAAACATTCCATCATTCATCGTTTGCTTGGTAGTGTTATTTACAGGAGGAATATTGTCCTCCTATTGCACGTTCTCCTAGTTTATGACTAAAGGTTGTTCCACAGTCTCATACACTCCATTGTTAACGTTCTCAGCAGCCATTCTTAAATACTTTCATAAAACAAGGGTTAATTAAACAAATTAACATATCACATAATATCCCTATATTATGACCGACCAACAAATGAGCTTAGATAAGACACACTAGCGAAGGATTTACTCATCTCTCCCCTCCTAGTTCTATTCTCCGATCTCCGCCTCATATCCCTAAGCTCTGATACCAACTGTGACACCCCCAAAATAGGTATACAACACCCATTCTGAGTCGCCAAATACATGATACATAAAGCAAACTACAACTTCAATAATACAATTGTCGTGCAAAATACGACAACACATACTGTGAGCTTAAATACAAATATTGTCTTCTAGATAATATCCACACTCAAATAAGTCCTCATTACAATTATTCAAACACTATTTTACAAAAATAGTGAGGACTGCTAAAACATCTTTCTAGAACCATCACTCCATACCCCGACTAAATCCTACTATGTTCTCACCTCCTGAGAAGAAAAATGGAACAAAAAGGCAAAGGGTGAGCTCAACTAGCCTAGTAAAGAATATTATGACTAAGATAATATACAACAAATTATCATTAGTCTTCAACAAGGAAAAATTTGATAAAATATAATAGACAACAAGTTTTAGATCAACAACTGCAGCAGAAATAGCAATCCATTAGAAGAGTCAAGTAGAGAAAAGAATTCCACTATCTTCTAAGATTTAAAAGTCCATCATCAATATTTTATCTCTGTAACAACAATCAATATATATCTTTAATCAAATATTCATCTTTGCACTAAAGCCAAAGATATACATTTGTATCACCAAATGGGTCATGTTCATCTCAACACTGCTCATCTTTGCACTACGGGCCAAAGATATTCATCGATTAATCATTCATCTTTGTACTACAGGCCAAAGATATTCAGTAATATAATCATTTAGGACTGAGGATGATGAAATATATTTTAAAGAAAATGAATCCAGTGAAGCAAAAGAACAAATATTAGGGAATCGTATTACAATTTTATCCAAGTTCAATAATACTTCATAATAACCAATTTTAAAGTAGGATTTAAAAATAAAGATCAAAACATGGATACAATCAAAGTTAGTAACCATAATAGACATCTTGGACAAAAAGAAGAAAATTTCATTTTTCGGTGAATAGTGTCGTATTCGTGAATAGTGTCGTATACGTGAATAGTATTGTATACGTGAATAGTAACTCCGACACAAAAAGTTCCAAATTTGATAAAAAGTTCATACTAACATTTCGGTATAATGATATTAAAGAAAATATCATTTTAAGAAGAATATAACACCCCTTACCTCAAAATAACGCTACTTTTGATCGGAATATCGAATAGAAAGCCGAAGGAAACTTGTACCGAACAACAACTCTCAAAGTATATAAATACTCACTAAAATACCCTCGACAATATAGAGAGAAAGAAAACTTATTTCTGGTGTGATTTTCAATTCTAACCTAAGCGTCTATTTATAGGAAAATGCTAGAACGCCATAGGAGACTAAAATAATAAAATATATTATTTTTCTTTTCAATCATCTACGCCACCCACCATTTTGAGTCAAGCATGCCTTCTTAGATAAAAATCAGCAGCCCATGTGTTGTCAAACAAGAGTGGGTCCCACCCATAATTTAATAAAAATCATTTTATTTTTCGAAACTTCAACAATTCATAGAAAATAGCCTGTTTATCAGAAAAATACGAATTTTATGTCCATTCTGCCTGAAATCGAATTCTCTACAACTTTGTAGCTTTGAGTTAACAACCCCAAAATAGGTTCATTCCATCCAACCTATTCTGAGTCGCCAAATACATGGTACAGAAAATAACTATAACTTTATTACAACAATTGTCGTGCAAAATATAACAACACATATGCTGTGAGTTTGGATACAAATATATACCAAATGTGACTCTTATCCCAACCTTGGATAGCACGTCACAATGACACCTTGCATAAAGGTATAGTCAAAACTGTTTTAGAAATTAGAATCTTTGGGAAATGCTCAAGAAAACCTTCGTACATGGGAGGCCATGCTTCTAGGTTATGATAGATATCATATGGCCACAAAATTATCCTTGGTTGACCCAATAGACCCCAAAGAAAAACGAGAAGATTACTATCATATTCCTCCCAATGGTGAGTCTTCTGTGGACATATCATTATCTCCACTGTCTCTAATTGAGAATTATACTTCAAACAAACACCCAGATTATATAGGTAGTGCTCGTAAATATACTCAGCAAGTGGATGAGCACAACCCTATCTTATGATGACACGAGGTTGTATGTCATTAGATATCTTGTATGATAGTGGCAAAACACCCTTCCAACGTTGGGTTCGCCTCACCCTAGTTGATTCACCAAATATAACTACTAAATGATGACCACCGCTCTATTCCCGTTTACCCCGCCGAATCCAAATTACTACACTCTTATTACCCGAAAGGAATTATGAAAATGTAAGGGTGAGCACAACTAGCCCAGTAAAGAATATCATGACTAAAGATAATTAAATTATCAATAGCCTTCATTAATAATAAATCAGAGATTTAGAACATATGGTAGATGATAAAAATTTCAACCATAGTTGCAGCGGAACGAGCAATCCATTAGAAGAGTCAAATAGACCATAAAGTCTATTATCTTCTCTATGTTAAAAATCCACCAACAATATTTTATCCCTGTAACATCAATCAACAGTTCTGGTTCACAATCATATGAATAACCCATAATCATAATTCTGATTCTAAATTTCTCTTCGCATCCAGGACGAAGATAATTTTCATCACATGTTTTTTCCTGAAACATCAAAGATCATGGTTATACCAAATCACAGTTCCTGTTTATAATTATACTAACAATTTCATCTTTGCACTACGGGCCAAAGATATTCATCAACATACCATCTTTGCACTACAGGCCAAAGATATTCAACAACAGGTCATCTTTGCACTACGGGCCAAAGATATTCATCAACAGTTCATATTTGCACTACAGGTCAAATATATTAATAACTCAAAGAAATATATAATCATTTCAGAATTTATATAAACAATTATAACCATGTTGATCATTTCACCTTTGCACTTAAGCTAAAGATATTCAATTATAAATTCAATGGTCATGATCATACCAGTCAACAATTCAACTTTACACTACTGGCCAAAGAGAACCCATAGTCATGATCATACCAAAAATCTACCTATCTTTACACTCAAGTCAAAGAGAAATATCATCATTAGGGTTATAAAAATATTATATATGATAATAAAAATAAAATGATCAACATATAGTTTTAATCTCAAGAGTAATATTCATAAATCAACTATAATTTGGTTAGAAAAAGAAACCAATTTTGTCATGAATAGTAACTCGTGAATAGTAACCCATGAATAGTAACTTAGTGAATAGTAACTCATGAATAGTAACTCGTGAATAGTAACTCATGAATAGTAAACCCGACACAAAAAGGTAGAAATTCCACAATAAAATCCATACCAATATTTCGGTATAATGATATTGAAATAACATATGTTAACCTTATAAACAATTTATTTTAATTGTTTACACTTTACTAAATAATGCATTTAATCATTCTAAAATTCCAAACTCATAAGATTTCATCACCAATAACCAAAACCCTCATCAAAAATCTGCATATAACTCATGCATGATTCTCAAGCCATAAAATCATATTTTCTAATTTTCTTACTTCACATAACATATTTAATTCTTTTACTAATAACTAGACCATTTTCATGAAAAATACCAAATCTGTTTCAAAAATATTTCTTTCCTGGGATTTAGCAGAATATAGTCCTATATTGAACATATATTTTTCTCAGAATTTTTAAAAATCATTTACTATTTTTTATATGGCCAAAACAGCCGAATATTTAGATATTTATCAAAATTGTACTTTTATCCAAAAGTTCTGAAATTCACAGAGTACACTGATATTATATAGGTGTACTCCCAATAAAAATTTCATCAATTTTGGAGTTAACCACAAGGAGTTATAAGCGGTTACTTTTAAAATAGTTTTTTTCCCGTAAAATTCATAACTCTTAATCTATACATCCAAAAATTGTCATTTTTGGACACAATCAATAAAACTCATCAACATATCATTTCAAATTTTTCCAGAATTTTCTGAAGGACGGAAGAAGTACAAACTGAAAAACATAATAACCTTTAAAATCCCTTACTATCCCTTACCTCAAAAAAGCAATATTTCTGACTTGAATATCGGATATAACGCAGAACGAACTTGCGTCGTATAGCAACACTCAAGATATCTAAATACTAACAAAAATATGCTTAAAAATATAGAGAGAGAAAACTTATGTTTCTGGTGTGATTTTCAATTCTAACTTAAGCACCTATTTATAGAAAAATGCTAGAACGCCAAAGGAGACTAAATTAATAAAATAATATTAATATTTATCTTCTTTCTACGCACCAACCATGACCTGCCTCCATGCTTGAACCAAGAATTCTAGCAAATTCTCTCTTACACCAACCAAAAAGTGGGGCCCGCCTTCTAGAATTTTCCACTCAAAACATTTATAAAAACAATTTATGAATCAGTCACCTCTTAAAATTCATAACAAATCATACGTTAATTTTTAACGGTTCAAACATTGTGGACATATACTCAACTCATATATGAATAACATATCCAAATATTACAACGATCCAACTATTCGGATCAAAAAATTATAACTCTCACTTAATATATCTCAAGAACACCGATTATCGATTATAAATCCTTTGGACCAGTTTCATTCAAAAATTCACCACGCAATATCCACAAATAATTTTTGGGTGATTCCAAATTCTACGGTTAGCTTACTTCTAGGGCTTTCTTTTGATATATGGCTCATCTCCTAACTCATTATACACAAAGAGTTATGGATTTTACAAAATCAAGTAATAAACTAATTTTTCAAAAAATCCCATATTTTGTTCTCCATTTCGATAAAATACTGATAAAATACCTCATCATTAATTCTTTCATTTATAACCACATAAAATAAATAAATCCATCATTTATATCCACATCAAAAATAAATATTTCCTTATCATATGAATAAATAATTAATTATTCACAAATAATATTACAGAATCACATTTATGACAAACCAGTCGCTCCTGTGAAAGAAGGGGCTTTCAATAAGGATTTCTCCTCTTGGCGCAGCAATTAGGTGACCAAACCTCTCCTTGATGTAACTTTCTAGACATTGCCAATAATGATATCTAATAATATTATTCAAATAATATGAATTATTGATCTGATAATGGGAAATACTGTGTAGTGACAATTATTGAAACAACAATAATATAAAATATCAACGCAGCAATTATTGATTCAATAAAATAAAATATTGAACAATAACTACTATAACAATTATTGAGTAGAACCTTCTTACGTAAGAATCGATAATGCAAAAATCTTTGTGCAATCTGCAGGTGCATCGCGGCAACAACGTAGACATTACTTTACTTTACCCACCGGGTATTCCAACAGTGTTAACAGTAATGATTACGTCGTTATTTGTAAAAACTCAAATTTAACTTTTTCTACATCCGATAGTTATTCTGTTATGTGGCCCACAAATGGCTGCGCCGTCGTACGAATATTCCCCGACAACAAGAATATTCCACGACCAAACGAATATTCTCCGACAACAATAAGTATTTTATAGCCATTTGCTTATTTTGAAAAAAAAAATCATATAGCACCCTTAACTTTGCTTTTTATCAATTTAACCATTTACTGAATAGTAATTATAAGAAAATTGAATACTTTTATTTCATAAAATTCGGGGTCATACAATCTCCCCTCCTTATGAAATTTTGTCCCCGAAATTTACGTACCTGGTATTTCGAAGAGTTGAGAATACCTTGCTTTCATTTCAGATTCTATCTCCCAGATTATCATGATTCCTCCATTACTCATCTCCCGTGATAACTTCATTTGGGTTCCTCATTTGTTGGGAAGTCATAACGACCGCTCTCCCTTGAACTACTCGGCTTTGACTTGTCTGGGGCAGCATTTGGCGTCATCACTACCGTTGGAATATACTTTTCTATAGGACATATTCCTCCCTCAACTGCCTCGTCGTACTCCTGATTCATGATCTGAATCATCAATCTTTGATTCATATCGAATTCAAGTTGACCGCTATGTACAGGGTAATTCAAAACTCGATGTTGGGTTCTCCCAATTGCTTTCCAAAAAGAGAAATTCATATTATCTATTTTAGCCTTCTTAGATCGGACATCTATTTCCACAATATCCACATGTCGTGCGGCTTTTGCCCATGCATCACTTATTCTCACTCGTTCAGTTTTTTCTTCTTTCAGCTTAGATTCCATCTTTATCATCTTATACTCTGCCAAAGAATGCTTATGTTCAAGCATCACATATCGGGTACACAAGCTTGAACTGTTGCATCCTTTTGCTCCACGATCGCCTGTCGTTCTTCAGCCTGCTCTTCTAACAAATGTATACGATTTTACAATACCTCTAATAAATTCTCCTCAGGTACCTCTTCTTCCTCTTCTTCCTCACTCTCAGTTGTTACCTCTGCGACCATCTAAGGGTGCAACTATCAATTCTTCACTCACCACATGGATTTCTAATTCCTTCTTCACCGACATCACATTATCCCGGGTTGGTGATTAGAGGTATCCCACGGGCCTCATTCACTCCATTGTTAACATTCTCAGCAGCCCATTCTCAAATCGCCATAAAACAAGGGTTAATTAAACAAATTAACATATCACATAATATCCCGATATTATGACTGACCAACAAATAAGCTTAGGTAGGACACACTAGTGAAGGATTTACTCATCTCTCCCCTCCTAGTTATATTCCCCGATCTCCGCCAGAGACCATATCCCTAAGGTCTGATACCAACTATGACAACCCCAAAATAGGTCCATTCCATCCAACCTATTCTGAGTCGCCAAATACATGGTACAGAAAATAACTACAACTTTATTACAACAATTATCGTGCAAAATATAACAACACATATGCTGTGAGATTGGATACAAATATATACCAACTGTGACTCATATCCCAACCTTGGATAGCACATCACAATGACACCCTACATAAAGGTATAGTCAAAAACTATTTTAGAAATTAGAATATTTGGGAAGTGCTCAAGGAAACTTTCGTACATGGGAGGCCATGCTTCTAGGTTATGATAGATATCATATGGCCACAGAATTATCCTTGGTTGACCCAATAGACCCCAAAGAAAAATGAGAAGATTACTATCATATTCCTCCCAATGGTGAGTCTTCTCATGACATATCATTATCTCCACTGTCTCTAATTGAGAATTATACTTCAAACAAACACCCAAATTATATAGGTAGTGCTCGTAAATATACTCAGCAAGTGGATGAGCACAACCCTGTCTTATGATGACACGAGGTTGTATGTCATTAGACATCTTATATGATAGTGGCAAAACACCCTTCCAACGTTGGTTTCGCCTCACCCTAGTTGATTCACCAAATATAACTACTAAATGATGACCACCGTTCTATTCCCCTGTTACCCCGCTCGACCCAGCTACACTCTTATTACCTGAAAGGAATTGTGAAACAGAAGGGTGAGCACAACTAGCCCAGTAAAGAATATCATGACTAAAGATAATTAAATTATCAATAGCCTTCATCAATAATAAATCAGAGATTTAGAACATATGGTAGATGATAAAAATTTCAACCATAGTTGCAGCGGAACGAGCAATCCATTAGAAGAGTCAAATAGACCATAAAGTCTATCTTCTCTATGTTAAAAATCCACCAATAATGTTTTATCCCTGTAACATCAATCAACAGTTCTGGTTCACAATCATATGAATAACCCATAATCATAATTCTGATTCTAAATTTCTCTTCGCATCCAGAACGAAGATAATTTTCATCACATGTTTTTTCCTGAAACATCAAAGATCATGGTTATACCAAATCACAGTTCCTGTTTATAATTATACTAACAATTTCATCTTTGCACTACGGGCCAAAGATATTCATCAACAGTTCATATTTGCACTACAGGTCAAATATATTAATAACTCAAAGAAATATATAATCATTTCAGAATTTATATAAACAATTATAACCATGTTGATCATTTCACCTTTGCACTTAAGCTAAAGATATTCAATTATAAATTCAATGGTCATGATCATACCAGTCAACAATTCAACTTTGCACTACTGGCCAAAGAGAACCCATAGTCATGATCATACCAAAAATCTACTTATCTTTACACTCAAGTCAAAGAGAAATATCATCATTAGGGTTATAAAAATGTTATATATGATAATAAAAATAATATGATCAGTATATAGTTTTAATCTCAAGAGTAATATTCATAAATCAACTATAATTTGGTTAGAAAAAGAAACCAATTTTGTCATGAATAGTAACTCGTGAATAGTAACCCATGAATAGCAACTTCGTGAATAGTAACTCATGAATAGTAACTCATGAATAGTAACTCATGAAAAGTAAACTCGACACAAAATGGTAGAAATTCCATAATAAAATTCATACCAATATTTCGGTATAATGATATTGAAATAACATATGTTAACCTTATAAACAATTTATTTTAATTGTTTACACTTTACTAAATAATGCATTTAATAATTCTAAAATGCCAAACTCATAAGATTTCATTACCAATAACCAAAACCCTCATCAAAAATCTGCATATAACTCATGCATGATTTTCAAGCCATAAAATCATATTTTCCAATTTTCTTACTTCACATAACATATTTAATTCTTTTACTAATAACTAGACCATTTTCATGAAAAATACCAAATCTGTTTCAAAAATATTTCTTTCCTGGGATTTAGCAGAATATAGTCCTATATTGAACATATATTTTTCTCAGAATTTTTAAAAATCATTTACTATTTTTCATATGGCCAAAACAAAATTAATATTTAGATATTTATCAAAATTGTACTTTTATCCAAAAGTTCTCGAAATTCATGAGTACATCGATATTATATAGGTGTACTCCCAATAAAAATTTCATCAATTTTGGAGTTAACCACAAGGAGTTATAAGCGGTTGCTACTTTTAAAATAGTCTTTTCCGTAAAATTCATAACTCTTAATCTATACATCCAAAAATCGTCATTTTGGACACAAATCAATAAAACTCATCAACATATCATTTCAAATTTTTCCAGAATTTTCTGAAGGACGGAAGAAGTACAAACTGAAAAATATAATAACCCTTAAAATCCATTATTATCCCTTACCTCAAAAGAGCAGTATTTCTGACTTGAATATCGGATATAACGCAGAACGAACTTGCGTCGTATAGCAACACTCAAGATATCTAAATACTAACAAAAATATGCTTAAAAATATAGAGAGAGAAAACTTATGTTTCTGGTGTGATTTTCAATTCTAACTTAAGCACCTATTTATAGGAAAATGCTAGAACGCCAAAGGAGACTAAATTAATAAATTAATATTAATATTTATCTTCTTTCTACGCACCAACCATGACCTGCCTTCGTGCTTGAACCAAGAATTCTAGCAAATTCTCTCTTACACCAACCAAAAAGTGGGGCCCGCCTTCTAGAATTTTCCACTCAAAACATTTATAAAAACAATTTCTGAATCAGTCACCTCTTAAAATTCATAACAAATCATACGTTAATTTTTAACGGTTCAAACTTTGTGGACATATACTCAACTCATATATGAATAACATATCCAAATATTACAACGATCCAACGGTCGGATCAAAAATTATAACTCACGCAATATATCTCAAGAACACTGATTATCGGATTATAAATCCTTCGTACCAGTTTCATTCAAAAATTCACCACGAAATATCCACAAATAATTTTTGGGTGATTCCAAATTCTACGGTTAGCTTACTTCCAGGGCTTTCTTTTGATATATGGCTCATCTCCTAACTCATTATACACAAAGAGTTATGGATTTTACAAAATCAAGTAATAAACTAATTTTTCTGAAAATCCCATATTTTGTTCTCCATTTCGATAAAATACTGATAAAACACCTCATCATTAATTCTTTCATTTATAACCACATAAAATAAATAAATCCATCATTTATATCCACATCAAAAATAAATATTTCCTTATCATATGAATAAATAATTAATTATTCACAAATAATATTCTGTAATCACATTTATGACAACCAGTCGCTCCTCAGAAAGAGGGGCTTTCCAATAAGGATTTCTCCTCATCGTGCGCGCAATAGGGTGACCAAACCTCTCCTCGATGTAACTTTCTAGACATTGCCAATAATGCTATCTAATAATATTATTCAAATAATATGAATTATTGATCTGATAATGGGAAATACTGTGCAGTGACAATTATTGAAACAACAATAATATAAAATATCAACGCAGCAATTATTGATTCAATAAAATAAAATATTGAACAGTAACTACTATAACAATTATTGAGTAGTACCTTCTTACGTAAGAATCGATAATTCAAAAATACTGTTGTAATACCGCAAAGCATCGCAACAACGCGTATTATTTTACTTTACCCACCGGGTATTCCAACAAATGTTAATTCAGAACGATTATTACCGTTATTTGTAAAAACTCAAATTTGTCTTTTTTCTTCATCGACGCTTATTACTTTATGGGCCCATAAATGGTCGCTGCTGCCAGTGCATTTAATATTCCCCGACAACAAGAATATTCCACGACCAAACGAATATTCCCCAACAACAATAAGTATTTTATAGCCACTTGCTTATTTTGAAAAAAAAATTCATATAGCACCCTTAACTTTGGTTTTTTATCAATTTAACCATTTATTGAATAGTAATTATAAGAAAAATTGAATACTTTTATTTCATAAAATTCAGGGTCTTAAAATCTCCCCTCCTTATGAAATTTCATCCCCGAAATTTACGTACTTGGTACCGTAGAACATAAAGGTGGCGAATGGAACCTTTTGTTCCTCCGTGCATCCCAAGACATCGAATATCTTGGTAATTTGATTGACCCATGTTTCTGCCATGATCGGATCCGACTTTCCCTTAAATTCTGGTGGTCCCAACTCTTTGAACTACTTAGCTGTGACAAGCCGCGAATTGCTAGCATTTCCACCCGTGTTCTGTGCACGAGTTTGCCTCGTCTAGTTTTGCATGAACTATAAAAAGCTCCTAAACATTCCATCATTCATCGTTTGCTCGGTAGTGTTGTTTACAGGAGGAATATTATCTTCTTGTTGCACGTTCTCCTAGTTTGTGACTAAAGGTTGTTCCACAGTCTCATACACTCCATTGTTAACGTTCTCAGCAGCCATTCTTAAATACTGTCATAAAACAAGGGTTAATTAAACAAATTAACATATCACATAATATCGCTATATTATGACTGACCAACAAATGAGCTTATATAGGACACACTAGCGAAGGATTTACTCATCTCTCCACTCCTAGTTCTATTCCTCGATCTCCGCCAGAGATCATATCCCTAAGCTCTGATACCAACTGTGACGTCCCCAAAATAGGTGTACAACACCCATTCTGAGTCGCCAAATACATGGTACATAAAGCAAACTACAACTTCAATAATACAATTGTCGTGCAAAATACGACAACACATACTGTGAGTTTAAATACAAATATTGTCTTCTAGACAATATCCACACTCAAATAAGTCCTCATTACAATTATTCAAACACTATTTTACAGAAATAGTGAGGACTGCTAAAACATCTTTCTAGAACCATCACTCCATACACCGACTAGATCCTGCTATGTTCTCACCTCCTGAGAAGAAAAATGGAACAAAAAGGAAAAGTGTGAGCTCAACTAGCCCAATAAAGAATATTATGACTAAGATAATATACAACAAATTATCATTAGTCTTCAACAGGGAAAAATCTGATAAAATATAATAGACAACAAGTTTTAGATCAACAACTGCAGCGGAAACAACAATCCATTAGAAGAGTTAAGTAGAGAAAGAATTCCACTATCTTCTAAGATTTAAAAGTCCATCCTCAATATTTTATCCCTGTAACAACAATCAATATATATCTTTAATCAAATATTCATCTTTGCACCACTGGTGCCAAAGATATACATTTGTATCACCAGTTGGTCATGTTCATCTCAACACCTGTTCATCTTTGCACTACGGGCCAAAGATATTCATTAGTTAATCATTCATCTTTGCACTACAGGCCAATGATATTCAGTAATATCATCATTTAGGACTAAGGATGATGAAAAATATTTTAAAGAAAACAAATCCAGTGAACCAAAAGAACAAATATTAGGGATTCGTATTACAGTTTTATCCGAGTTCAATAATACTTCATAATAACCAATTTTGAAGTAGAATTTAAAATAAAGATCAAAACATGGATACAATCAAAGATAGTAACCATAATAGACATCTTGGACAAAAAAAGAAAATTTCATTTTTCGGTGAATAGTGCCGTATTCGTGAATAGTGCTGTATACGTGAATAGTAATCCCTACACAAAAAGTTCTGAATTTGATAAAAAGTTCATACCAACATTTCGGTATAATGATATTAAAGAAAATATCATTTTAAGAAGAATATAACACCCCTTACCTCAAAATAATGCTACTTTTGATCGGAATATCGGATAGAAAGCCGAAGGAAACTTGTATCGAACAGCAACTCTCAAAGTATATAAATACTCACTAAAATACGCTCGACAATATAGAGAGAAAGAAAACTTGTTTCTGGTGTGATTTTCAATTCTAACTTAAGCGTCTATTTATAGGAAAATACTAGAACGCCATAGGAGACTAAAATAATAAAATATATTATTTTTCTTTTCAATCATCTACGCCACCCACCATTTTGAGTCAAGCATGCCTTCTTAGACAAAAATCAGCAGTCCATGTGTTGTCAAACAAGAGTGGGTCCCACTCATAATTTAATAAAAATCATTTTATTTTCTGAAACTTCAACAATTCATAGAAAATAGCCCGTTTATCAGAAAAAATACGAATTTTATGTCCATTCTGCCTGAAATCGAATTCTCTACAACTTTGTAGCTTTGAGTTTTTCCAATTTCCAAATATATATATACGAAATCCACAAACGGATGATTTTTAATACCTCTACACCGACAAAATACTGATAAAACACCTCAGCATTAATTCTTTTATTTTTATTCACATAAAAATAAATATATCCATCATTTATATCCACATAAAATAAATATTTCCTTATCATATAAATCAATAATTAATTATTCACAAATAATATTAAAGAATCACAATTATGACAACCAGGCCGTTCCCAAGAAAGAGGGGGCTTTCCAATAATAATTTCTCCTTACTGGCACGCAATTAGGTGACCAAACCTCTCATTGACTGAACTTTCTAGACATTGCCAATAATGCTATCTAATAATATTATTCAAATAATATGAATTATTGATCCGATAATAGAAATATGGTGCGTTGATAATTATTGAAACAACAATAATATAAAATATCAACGCATCAATTATTGAATCAATAAAATAAAATATTGAGCAAAGAATTACTATAACAATTATTGAGTAAAGTGCCTTCACGTAAGAATCAATAATTCAAAAATACTATGCATCCACGCCAGACATTGTATTTTAACCACCGGTATTCCAACAAATTGTTAATGAAGAATAACTTCTACGTTATTATTAATAAAACTCAAACTTGTCGCTTTTCTTCATCCGACAGCTTATTATTACTGTTATGGGCCCGCTTAACGATCGGCTTGGTGCATACGAATATTCCCCGACAACAAGAATATTCCACGACCAAATGAATATTCCCCGACAACAATGATTATTTTATAACCACTTGCTTATTTTGCAAAATTTTCATATTTCACCCATAACCAAAGTATTATATCAAATTAATACCTTATTACTCACAATAATAAATAGAGGAAATTAGATTTTATTCATTAATAAGTTGGGGTCTTACAACCTCCCCTCCTTATGAAATTTCATCCTCGAAATTGACGTACGTACCTGGTGTTTTGAAAAGGTGAGGATACCTCACTTTCATTTCTGATTCTAACTCTCAGATCATTTCTTCAATAACATGGTTTCTCCACAAAACCTTAACTTGTGGTATAACCTTCGTGCGTAGGACATGCTCTTTCCTATCCAATATCTTAACAGGTACCTCCTCATACGTTAAATCTTCGGCTATCTCGTCTGGTTCTAACTCAATAATGTGTTTCGGGTCTTTAACATATTTGCAAAGCATAGATATGTGAAAAACATTATGAACATGAGACATACTTAGAGGTAATGCGAGTCTATAGGCCACATTTCCTATTCGGTTAAGAATTTCAAATGAACCAACAAATCTTGGATTGAGCTTTCCTCTCTTCCCAAATCTTGTAACTCCCTTATATGGTGCAACACGTAACAATACATGATCCCCAATATTAAATTCAACGTCCTTCCGATGAAGATCCGCATAACTTTTTTGTCGATCATGTGCCGTTTGTATACGTTGTCGAATCGTTTGAATCTTTTCTGTAGTCATGCGTACTAATTCTGGTCCCAACAACGTTGCTTCTCCCACCTCGTCCCAGCATACTGGAGAACGACACTTTCATCCATACAACGCCTCAAATGGACCCATGCCTATACTTGCTTGATAACTGTTGTTGTAGGAGAATTCTACCAATGGCAAGTACTTATCCCAACTCCCTTTGAAATCTAGGACACAAAGTCTGAATAGATCTTCAAGAGTTTGAATAGTCCTCTCTGATTGCCCGTCCGTTTGAGGAAGGTATGCCGAGCTGAATCGTAAATCCGTGCCCATAGCTTTCTGCAAGCTAACCCAAAATCTTGAAGTGAATCTTGGGAATCCGAAACTATGGATACTAGCATGCCATGCAATCTCACAATCTCATTCACGTACATACGAGCAAGACGTTCAAGGGAATAAGTTTCTCGTATCAGTAAGAAATGGACAGACTTGGTTAATCTATCAACAATAACCCAAATCGCATCTATGCCTTGAGAAACTTTGGGAAGACCTGTAACAAAATCCATGGTAATATGTTCCCACTTCCATTCTGGAATCTCAAGTGGTTGCAATGGACCCTTTGGCACTTGATGCTCCGCCTTTACACGTTGACAAGTTAAACACCTCGAGATAAACTCCGCGATCTCTCTCTTCATATTATTCCACCAAAATGTATGTTGAATATCATGATACATTTTGGTACTCCCAGGATGGATTGCAAACGGTGTGTTGTGTGCCTCCATCATGATTCTATGATTCAAATCAGAGTCGTTAGGAACACAAAGTCAGTATTATTGTTCAATGCACGACTGTGATTGTAAACGGTGTGTTGTTGTGTTTTGAAACGGGACAATCAGTATTATTGTTCAATGCACGACTGTGATTATTCCTAGGAAAGCTTAAATCAAGATGGTCGAGGCAATTCACAATAAAAAGGGTTTTCCCACATTGCGCCGTTGAGTTATACAGTAGGAACCCATTGGAGACATTTAAAGTCAACGGTCATCGGCTGAAGCATTATTTTAGCGGTGACTCCAACTATGATTTCATCGCAATCACACTCGCCGACGCGCCATAAACAGGGAGTAGTCAGGCTGAAAGACTTAAAAATCAAGGTCTAATTGGAATGCAACCCAATTTTACCTTTATTTTTCGTATTTTTAAGCATGCAATTAATTTATAGTTTAGAGTATTACTTTAGAATTAAGTAGGTTTATTTTGATGTAATAGGTAGTTAGTGAGACTTGAATTTACGTGAAGTCAACCTACAATGTTCAATGTTTATGTTTTTATCTTAAATTTATCAATGTTTAGTGTTTCAGGTACTTGATAAGTGCATGGATATGTGTTGGACGCAAGAAATTGAAAAAATCAAGTTCAGCTACAGTAGACCACCCCCACCCCCTGCCGAGGTAGGGGTCTTGCCAAGAAAACAATAGACCCATCCGCCGAGGCGGTTTTTTACAAAGGAAACCCCCACCGGGGCGGGGGTCTTGATGCAATAACAGTACACTCCCTTACTGGGGCGAACCTCTACAATTCATAACCCCTTGCTGGAGCGGGGGTACAAGATTTTAACAGGAAAAATTTGGCAGTTGTAAATAGTAACCTATCTTCTCTACTTCTTTTACCTTGAAGCATAACTGATATCCACTCCTATACCCCCAAAACCTACGATTTCATCAGTTGTCATCCATTACCTTAATTAATCCCCACTTCCCCACTACATTAACCCACTACATACAAACACTATATCTCTCCCTATAAATTAAACCTCTAACTACACAATACTTCCACTCCATTCCTAACAATTTCAGTTCTTACAAGAGTTAGTGTGACGCCCCCAAAATAGGTATACATCACCCATTCTGAGTCGCCAAATACATGGTACATAAATCAAATACAAACTTCTTTTATACAATACGACAACAGCGCAGCTTAGAGTTTTTACATGAATATTGTCTCATAGACAGTATTCAAACTCAAATTGAGTCCCCATTATATTTAGTATCACACTATTTCATAAAATAGTGAGGACTACTATAGCCACCATCTCGACCGTCACTCTATTCCCCGACTAGTCCCAGCTACATTCTCATTTCCTAAAGAGAACAATGAAAGCAAAAGAGTGAGCTCAACTAGCCCAGTAAGAAATATTATTACTCTGATAATGCAGAATAAATTATCGTTAGTCTTCAACAATGTTAAATTGATAAAATACAATAAACATCAAGTTTAACTGCAGCGGAACAAGCAATCCATTAGAAGAGTCAAATAGAGCATAATATCTAATATCTTCTATGATTTAAAAAGTTTTTCATCAACTTTATCGCTGAGACTCAGCTTAGTAAATAACCACATCCTCGAATCATCCCTGCACTATGGGCCAAGGATATTCATGTAATCATCAATGGTCATGATCATACCAACAACTGTCCATCAAATCACTATGGGCCAATGAGGACTTTTATCACATCATTTGTAACATTACGGTCATGATTATACCGAATAATCTCTAGTCATAATCATACCAATCAATAGTACATCTATGCACGTAAGCCACATATGACTTTTATCATAATATAAGCATGAGGATGATGACAATGATATAAGAATTCAATTAAAAGAAAACAAAGGATAAATTTTTAAAGATTTATAACTTAATTTATCCAGAATTCAATAATATCCAAATTGTCAACATGATACTGCTTTTTGGAGTAAAATTAAAGAATAATAGTGTATCAAAAATGATTTGGACAACAAAGAAATCAATTTTTGTCATGAATAATTCATCGGGTGAATAGTACATGAGTGAATAGTACCCCGTGAATAGTACTTTGTGAATAGTACTCATGAATAGTACTCGTGAATAGTACTGTAACAACCCGAAACCAATTCATGTGTTGCAAGTTATAAAGATCGAAAGAAGGCAGTATGAACTGTTCTTCATTTCTGGAAAAACCCAGAAACAAAGAACAGCTCTGACAAGGTTTTAGGAAGGCTAGATCTCGTTCGTTTGATGTAGTATGGTCATTATTGTTGTTGTAGCATGAAGTGTTACACTAGTACTACACGCTCTAATGCTTAGTTGGTCCAGAATCACACTACACACTGAATTATTGGTGGTCAAACTTGCTTACTTCGGTATTTGACCTTTATGAATTTCTCAAGTGCTCAAAAATGCGAAGAACACCTATAGCGACAATTTCGTCGCTATAAAGATCTTTTAATGACAATTAATTTATAAAAATTATATTTTTTAAATAATTAGTTTTTAATTATGAAAAATACAAAATAAATTATTAAAAAATAATTTAAATTGAAAAATTAGTTTTAATTATTTTAAATATATTTCATAAATATTTAATATTTTTGGAATATTAAAAGTATTTAATTTATATATTTATAATATTAAATAAATTATTTCAAAATGATTTTAATACATGAAAAATCATTTAAAATTATATTATGGTATAAGAAAATAATTTAAGTTATTTTTGATAACTTTTAATATTTTGTGATAAATTTCATTAATAATTAAATATTAATGTTAATTAAGTTATTTAATAAATGAATTAAATAAATAAATTAAAAATGATTTTATTATGTTAAAAATAATTTGAAATAATAATAAGGTATTTAAAAATATTTTAAGTTGTAAAATATAACTTTTGATATTTTGTCATGAAAATATTAATTATTTAATATTATTGATATTAGATTTATTTAATAATTATATTAAATAAATTAGTTTAAAAATGATTTTTATATTAGAAAAATCATTTTAAATGAAAATAAATAGTTAAAAATATTTTAAGTTATAAAATATAACTTTCAATATTTAAAGGTAAATTTCATTAATTATTTACTATTAGTGATATTAGAATTCTTTAATAATTATATTAAATAAATTAGTTTAAAGATGATTTTAATATTTTAAAAATCATTTAAAATGAAAATAAAGTGTTTAAAGATATTTTAAGTTATAAAATATAACTTTTAATATTTAAAGGATAATTTTATTAATAATTTAATATTAATGATATTAATTTAATAATAAATGATATTAAGTTTAATAATTATATTAAATAAATAGTTTAAAAATGTTTTTATTTATTTAAAAATCATTTAATAAGGATATTAATGAATTAAAAATATTTTAAGTTATAATTAATGACTTCTAATATTTTGATAGATAATGCATTAATATTTTAATATTAATGATAATTATTTAAAATGATTTTATTCTTTTTAAAATCATTTAAGTGTAATATTAATACTTTAAAAGTATTTTTGAGTTATTATAAATAACTTTAACCTTTTTGGCAATGATTTCATTAATAGTTTAATATTAATTAAATATTAATGATAATAGGATGGTTTAATATATAAATCATTTAATAATGATTTCGGTGTTTGAAAATGCGTGATAAAAGATAATAACTGTTTAAAAATTATTATAAGTCATTTAAAAATAATATGACTGATACTTATAGATATTGAACTACAGGATAGAGTCTTAGACTCGATAATTACACGATAAAGTCGTCGGTACACCGACATGTTTCAAAAATTGATCTGGACTTAGATAATTTGATTAGATTTGTGTTTATTTGTGATTCAATGGGTGTGGAACATATGCGATAATGTGATTAGGTTATGTGCTGACTGCAATAAGCAGTGCTATGTGTTATAGTATGTTAATCTAATCAATTAAATGATCTTATTACTGATAGGTGTTATATAAAGATATAACTAAGTTACGATCTGTAAGCAGTGCATCAAGCAAGTATCTTACCTTTGCATTTCCTTTATGCAATGGACATGAGTAAGAAGTTTTAGAATTATATTATTATTATACTATATTATTAACCCTATTGTGATATATTCTATATCCGATCATTGTTTATCAACATGTTAGTATATGGTAATTCAGATATATATTTTGTTCGTTAATTTCTATATATGGTTATACAAGTGTCCCCACTTGGATAATCATTGTATTTAATCACATGTTGATATATATATATATATATATATATATATATATATATATATATATAAGCCGTCTAAGCTACTTGATCAGCTAGACACAAATTTCAAAATGTCGTTGAATATGATAAAACCTTTTTGTATCTAATCAAATTGTTTTTTGTTCGGAATCCAGTCTAAGTATGAACATCCCGATCAAGGGAAAACTTTTATGTGCCCAAGGCAGACAGAGTGAATGATCCTATCGTTCTTGTAATGTAGTATTGATCAATACAAGGCCCATTGGAAGTACAACCTAAAGCCCGTAAGTTATGACGGTTTGCAGATGAAGTTCTGCTAAACCTTATCGAAAATTTAAAATAATGTTCATAGTATGTCGACTACCCTATATATATAGTCTATACGTAGTTTCGAAAATGTGAGATAGAATTGTTATGTTGTTATTATCGGTTCAATTTACTTCACAACTATAAATTCATTGTAGAAGTGATGTACAAAGAAAATATTTATTTCTTTCAGCTACTTATATTTCTAATTGTTATTACTTGATGGGCACCCAAATGTTCACCCTTGCTTAAATTTAAATGTTTTCAGCTAGGCATGAACAACTCGAAGGTTCAGACAAGAACAAGTGAAAAGGAAAGCAAACAAAACATGTTTATTGGTATCTTTTGTAATAGTTAGACAATATATAGACAATGATATGTATTATATATCATGTAAAGAATATAGTAAAGGTTACGTACTTGGTATTAGACTCTGATACATGTAAGTTAAGTTTGATATTTATATTATTGTTATTATTATTAGTATTATTCCGCTCATAGAAATGGTATCGTGAAGAAACGAGTTCGGGTTTCAAGTACCTGAGTTTGGGGTCTTTACAAGTTGGTATCAGAGCTTAGGGTTAAAAACCTTAGGTGGGTTAGACCTTAGGCTATAACCGTGGAACAGAGGGAAACATTGAAAATATAAATAACTCATTTAGAGTTTATAAGGAGATGAATTGAAATAGTTCCTCGTCAAACAAAATAAAAGATAACTTGTATAAAGCCATTATTTACTGTGTGTATATATTAAGTGATAATCAATGTAGTTTATGTGTAGATGTCAGATAGAAAAGGAGTAGGATACCCTCAAATCGTATAGAAGAAGTCAACCTCCATAATCGAGCCAATATTAAAGACAATAGCTGAGATAGAGGCTCACATTGAAAGCTACCTCAATAAGGTGGTTATTTTGGAAAAGTATAGTACTGGACCCTGAAACGATAGTATGACTGATAGGTAAAGTATAGTTTAGAATATGTGGTCAATGTCGAGTTCTTAAACTCATATGTTTGTGGTGAGTTCTTAAACTCATAATGTATGATAAGTTGGACGAATTTGGTATAATTAGGTGTGAAAGGATTATTGAGGATAATGGGAATAGACAGATTTCTAAGCAATTGATCCTTAGTGGATGCGTAAGAAATAAGTAGTACTAGTATTACTTGAATAGGTATGATTCTATGTTATGTATATGACAGGTATGTTGGTATAAGGTAATATATTTTTCAAATTTTGTATAAGTTGTGTCAGCGATTCCCGACTTTTGAGTCACAAAGGGATAGCGGATGATTAAAGCAGTATGTGCTATGGTATGTCAAGTGATATGAGTATGAATTTACATGGGATTAATGAAATAAGTTGGTATAAAGATAGTAGTTAATTATATGAGTACTGGTTAATGCAGAAAACAAAATTTTCAAAATCTAATATTTTGAGTACATGATTATTCGAATAGAAAGTTTTGTGTTATATGATTATATGTATACGATAAGGCTTAGAATAAAGAACAAATTGTGATAATGCCGCCAAGGATACAAAAACGAAATACATGGACAGAAGAACATGTCAACAAGACTGGAAGACAACCAGACCCGATACAGAATTTTGCGAATATGGACAATCAAGCTATGCAGAAAGGAATACCAGTTGCGGAAAGATCAGCCAGATAATCGATCGACGAACGTCAAAGACTTCAAGGCGTTCATACTGCCAGGATTTAGAGGGTCAACTAACCCTGAAGCAATATTTGTGATATCTAGGATAACGAAGGGACAAAAGATAGTTTTGTCACCTATACGATAAAAAGAAAGGAGATAAAGGGAAAGTTTGCATGATTTAAGTGTGAATCAATGGAGTATAAGGTGGAAGACTGTCCAAGAAGAAGAAAGAAGGCAAGGAATGCGAATACGGGGAAAGGTAGCAGGACATTAGCGACGACGGAACCAACATCAATAAACAAACCAACGAAATCAACCGCAAGCGTCTTCAACATGACCGTTCAAGATGTCGTGGCAGCCGGGGATGCAACTCCAGGTATTACTCCAACCAATTGTATTTCTTATACATTATTTTCTTTTATATAGTAAATTATTTTATAAATTATTTTGAAGGAGGAAATTAAGTTCTATTAGAAATCAATTTTCCGTATAAGTAGATAGATAAGCTTTATGCTGAATAGTTAAAGATCAGTTCGATCAACTTTGATCGAGATCTACTCGCAATGATTGTGTATGCTATGTACCCTGGTATGTATAAGTTTTAAAACGGTGATTCGGGACGAGAATCTTTATAAAGGGAGGTGAATGTAACAACGATATTTTCTATAAAAATTAAATCATAAATTTCATGTATAATTTTTTTTTTTTTTTTATTTTAAGGATGAGGATTTGTACAAGATAATGTATGTATGTAATTATGTAATAAATAAGAATATATTTATTACATGAATGTTCTAAATAATTTTATTTTAAAATTATTGACTATTATAAAGTTTATTCTTATAATAATTAATTTTATACCGTAAATGTTTTTATTAATTATTTTCTATGAAAATATGATTATATATTATTTAAATAATATATGAAATGATTTTTAAATTATTATAATAATTATTTATTTTATTATATGAATTTATGTAAGATTAATTAAGTTAATTATTTTAACTTAATTAATAATGTTATATATGAAGAATAAATGAGATATGGAATCCAAACCCTAATTTTGGATTTTTATCAATGGATAAGAATAATAATATAATAATATTATATTTTGATTTTCGATGCTTTATAAATATGTCTTTGTGTGTGTGTGGGTGATAATGTCATCCGAATTATGTGTATAATGTCAAAACCCTAGTTTTAAGATGTTAAACCCTAATTTAAAACCGAATGCCGATTTAAAGCACTCACATTACGTAATCGTGTTAATGAGATTTATGATCGGTGTTATAGATATTAACCCTAATTAGGGAGAATCTTAATTATTCAAGACCCTAATTAATATTTAGAAATATTAATTTCTAGAAACCCTAATATTTATTTTATAAACCCTAATTTATTTAAATTGTAAACCTTAATTGTTGATTTGGAAAGCTTAATGTTAATTAGTGTATCTTAAATCTAATTAGTAAGGTGTTAAGTAATTAAAAACCTAATTAATTAAGAAACCTTAATTTTGTATTTTAGAAACTAAAATTTATTACAAACCCTAAATTAGAAATTCTAGAATTATTTTTAAACCCTAAAATGGTCCAAACCCTAAACCCTAACCCAAACCCTAAACCCTAAGGGTTTGCCAAATGACTAGAATGCCATTAAATTGAAAAACCAAATGACAAAAATGCCCCTCTTGTATTATTGAAGCTAATATAGGTTTTGACAATTAGGGGAAGTTGGTGACCAAACCCAACAACCCCATGTGCACAATAATTCATAGCAAATCAGCAGCAACCTCAGATTCATGCATTGTATTTATAGTATAATATAGATTGGAGAGAGAGAAAAAGCATTTGTTCACTTATTTTTCACAAACTCTCTACCAAATGCTCTCAAGCTCAAGACCCACGAAAATTATAAGTATATCAGTCCCTAAAGCAAGCCCCACGAATTCATCTAACAAATCAGAAGCCCAAATTCCAAAAATCAAAGCTTAAAGGTATAAACCCTAGTTGAAAAATTCGACCTTGATCATATGTTAGATGTTAAATTTCTATGTTAAAACATGTTGTAAGTAGTGTCTAATGATGATCTGGGTTGCTAGATGTTTGATCCATAACATCTAGAGGCTCGGATTTGATGATTTTGCAAATTTGGAAAAATTATGTTTTGTGGTCTGACAACGAATGTCAGTCGCCTTAAATCTCTACCTGTTTACTGTTTATGTTGTTTAAGTGTTTGATCGTGCAGTATGTTATGAGTTCTTTTCTCTGGAACTCGAATCAAACCCATATCATGTTCAGATTAAAAGTTATGGCTGGTCAAACATAGTTGACCGAGCATGACTTTTAATTTCTGGAAAACCCAGATCGTGCCCAGTAGGCTCTGACAGGAGGTTTAGGGGCACTGATCTTGCATGTTGTTGATGATTTATGTTTGTTTTTGTATTCATGTTATAGTATAGTATCTTTACTATAGATTAAGGCGTTTATATAGCTTATATATAAAACAGATTAGATTTTATGGATGGTCAAACCAAGCCGAATGTTCACGACTTGCGTTTTCTGGGTAACCCAGAAAACTCAAGAGCATGACTTTTGACAAGATTTGACCGATCAAGAACTGCTTATTTTGTTGCTGTTATGGTGATATTTGGTAATGGATCTATAGCTGGTTAGGTCATCTACAATCTGAAAGCCTAAGATCACGAAACCAGTTCATGTGTTACAAGTTATAAAGATCGAAAGAAGGCAGTATGAGCTGTTGTTCTTCATTTCAGGAAAACCCAGAAATGAAGAATAGCTCTGACAAGGTTTTAGGAAGGCTAGATCTCGTTCGTTTGATCTAGTATGGTCTTGATTGTTGTTGTAGCATGAAGTGTTACACTAGTACTACACGCTCTAATGCTTAGTTGGTCCAGAATCACACTATACACTGAATTATTAGTGGTCAAACTTGCTTACTCGGTGACTACCTATGAATTTCTAGGCAGGCTCAAGAACGCGAAGAACACCTATAGCGACGGTTTAATTCGCTATAAAGTGATCTTAGCGACGATTAATTTATAAAAATTATATTTTTATTAAATAATTAGTTTTTAATTACGAAAAATACAAAATAAATTATTAAAAATTATTTTAAATTTAGAAAATTAGTTTTAATTATTTTAAATATATTTCATAAATATTTAATATTTTGGAATATTAAAAGTATTTAATTTATTTAATTATAATATTAAATAAATTATTTCAAAATGATTTCAATACATGAAAAATCATTTAAAATTATATTATGGTATAAGAAAATAATTTAAGTTATTTTTGATAACTTTTAATATTTTGTGATAAATTTCAATAATAATTAAATATTAATGATAATTAAGTTATTTAATAAATGAATTAAATAAATAAATTAAAAATGATTTTATTATGTTAAAAATCATTTTAAATAATAATAAGGTATTTAAAAATATTTTAAGTTATAAAATATAACTTTTGATATTTTGTCATGAAAAATCTTAATTGTTTAATATTATTGATATTAGATTTATTTAATAATTATATTAAATAAATTAGTTTTAAAATAATTTTATATTAGAAAAATCATTTTAAATGAAAATAAATAGTTTAAAAATATTTTAAGTTATAAAATATAACTTTCAATATTTAAAGGTAAATTTCATTAATTATTTACTATTAATGATATTAGAATTCTTTAATAATTATATTAAATAAATTAGTTTAAAGATGATTTTAATATTTTAAAAATCATTTAAAATGAAAATAAAGTGTTTAAAGATATTTTAAGTTATAAAATATAACTTTTAATATTTAAAGGATAATTTAATATTAATGATATTAATTTAATAATAAATGATATTAAGTTTAATAATTATATTAAATAAATAGTTTAAAAATGGTTTTATTTATTTAAAAATCATTTAATAAGGAAATTAATGAATTAAAAATATTTTAAGTTATAATTAATGACTTCTAATATTTTGATAGATAATGCAATAATATTTTAATATTAATGATAATTATTTAAAAATGATTTTATTCTTTTAAAAATCATTTAAGTGTAATATTAATAATTTAAAAAGTATTTTTGAGTTATTATAAATAACTTTAACCTTTTGACAATGATTTCATTAATATTTTAATATTAATTAAATATTAATGATAATAGGATGGTTTAATATATAAATCATTTAATAATGATTTGATTGTTTGAAAATGCGTGATAAAAGATAATAAACTGTTTTAAAATTATTATAAGTCATTTAAAATAATATGACCGATACTTATAGATATTGAACTACGAGGATAGAGTCTTAGACTCGATAATTACCTCGATAAAGCCGTGATTGCACTCGGTTATGTTTCGTAAATTGATCTGGACTTAGATAATTTGATTAGATTTGTGTTTATTTGTGATTCAATGGGTGTGGAACATATGTGACAATGTGATTAGGTTATGTGCTGACTGCAATAAGCAGTGCTATGTGTTATAGTATGTTAATCTAATCGATCAAATGATCTTATTACTGATAGGTGTTATATAAAGATAGAACTAAGTTAAGATCTGTAAGCAGCGCATCAGGCAAGTATCTTACCTTTGCATTTCCTTTATGCATTGGACATGCGTAAGAAGTTTCAGAATTATATTATTATTATACTATATTATTAACCCTATTGTGATATATTCTATATCCGATCATTAATTATCAACATGTTAGTATATGGTAATTCAGATATATATTCTGTTCGTTAATTTCTATATATGGTTATACAAGTGTCCCTACTTGGATAATCATTGTATTTAATCACATGTTGATATATATATATATATATATATATATATATATATATATATATATATACATATATAAGCCGTCGAAGCTACTTGATCAGCTAGACACAAATTTCGAAATGTCGTTGAATGTGATAAAACCTTTTTCTATCTAATCAAATTGTTTTGGTTCGGAATCCAGTCTAAGTATGAACATCCCGATCAAGGGAAAACTTTTATGCGCCCAAGACGGATAGAGTGAACGATCTTATCGTTCTTGTAATGTAGTATTGATCAATACAGGGCCCATGGGAAGTACAACCTAAAGCCCGTAAGTTATGACGGTTTGCAGATGAAGTTCTGCTAAACCTTATCAAAAATTTAAAAAATGTTCATAGTATGTCGACTGCCCTATATATATAGTCTATACGTAGTTTCAAAAATGTTAGATAGAATTGTTATGTTGTTATTATCGGTTCAGTTTACTTCACAACTATAAATTCGTTGTAGAAGTGATGTACAAAGAAAACATTTATTTCTTTCAGCTACTTATATTTCTAATTGTTATTACTTGCTGGGCACCCAAATGCTCACCCTTGCTTAAATTTAAATATTTTCAGCTAGGCATGAACAACTCGAAGGTTCAGACAAGAACAAGTAAAAAGGAAAGCAAATAAAACATATTTATTGGTATCTTTTGTAATAGTTAGACAATATATAGATAATGATATGTATTATATATCATGTAAAGAATATAGTAAAGGTTACATACTTGGGATTAGACTCTGATAAATGTAAGTTAAGTTTGATATTTATATTTAATGTTATTATTATTAGTATTATTCCGCTCATAAAAATGGTATCGTGAAGAACCGAGTTCGGGTTTCAAGTACCTGAGTTTGGGGTCTTTACAAGTACTTTGTGAATAGTACCCGTGAATAGTACTTTGTGAATAGTACCGTAAAAATGAATACTACTCATGGACAGTACTCCGTCATGAAAAGCGTTAAATTTAACAAGAATGTGCATAAAATATCCTTGTGAAACAATACTAGATGAAACGCAAATTTCAAAGATATTCTACTAATTTCACGGAGTATAGAAGCAATACTTTAACAAAATGAGGGTATAATCAGGAATATGAGACGGAATAATATTTCTCACATACTACAGAGTATGAAAGATAATATTATTCCTATGAATACTGAAAAAAATAATATCTCTTACCTCAGAAGAAGACTGGATACTGGAATAGTGAGGTAGCAGACTTATCTTCTACTTTCTCTCTAAAGCTTCTCTCTCTATAGCTTCTCTTTCTATAATTTCTCTTGTGAGCCTTAGTAATTGGTGAGAATGAAAGAAGAATGAGCTTCTATTTATAGGAAAACATAATTTTGATAATTGCACGTTTTAGGGCTCAAAATATTACAGTATAATACCTTCATCTTTTCTTTCATTTTTAATTTACTCCTACAAGTATTATCAAACTTGCACCATCTCCCCTAATAGTGCATCATTTGAATCAATAGTACATTCATGTGAATCAATAGTTCTATACATGTGAAAAAAATAATTATAGTATAGTACCTTCATCTATACCTCCATTTTAAATTTAGTCATGCAAGTATTATCAATCTTGCACCACCTCCACTAATAGTACATGCATTTGAATCAATATTACACACATTTGAATAAATAGTTATAAGCATGTGAATTAATAGCAATTAATTGCTCATTTATCCGATTAATTACCCGATTGGTCAATATAACCTCCAGACATCAATTATTATCGAAATAGATGTTTATTTCCATTAACACTAATAATCTCAACACAATGAAAATATCAATTTCATCTTTAATCAATACGAACTTATTCATCCATAATATTATAACTCACAATATTTAACAACGGATCATTCTCGTGAAGAGGGGTTTTAGATAAGATTTCTCCCTATTAGCGCGCAATTAGGTGACCAAACACATCCTTGTGTAACTTTCTAGACATTGTCAATATTGTAAATAATAATATGAGTAACTTTGTCGTCTCAATTATTGATTTAATAATATAAGATATTATGCAGATGATATTATGATAATAATTGAATCAATAATATGAGAGATATTATGCAGCAATTACTGTAGCAATAATTGAGTATAAGTGAGTGACTTCTCACGTAAGCATCAATAATCAATACTGTGTGCTACTATGCAACAACGCGTATTACTGTACTTTTACCACCGGGTAGTTCAACAGTTTAACGGTAAAACTTTCGCCGTTATTTTTATAAAAAGATAATTATGTCGTTTTCTAACTACGACAATACTTCTGTTATGGGGTCCACCAATGATTGTGATTTTGTACAAATATTCCTTGTTAAAACGAATATTTCCCGACCAATTGAATATTATATAACCACTTGCTTACTTTGCAAAATTTATAAATAATACCCACAACTATAACATTATATCAAATAACACCATAATATTCAAAAATATATTTCAAGAAAAATTAATATTTATTCATAAAAGTTGGGGTCTTACAACCTCCCCTTCTTATGAAATTTCATCCTCGAAATTAGGGTGTGTACCTGGTATATCAAAGAGGAGAGGATACCTTGACTTCATTTCAGATTCTAACTCCCAGGTCATTTCCTCAACATCATTGTTTCTCCACAAAAATTTGACTTGAGGTATAACCTTGGAGCGTAGAATATGATCCTTCTTATCCAAAGTTTTAACAGGTACCTCCTCATATGTTAAATCTTCCGCTATCTCATCCTGTTCTAATTCAATAATGTGGTTCGGGTCTTTCACATATTTACGTAACATAGATATGTGAAAAATTTTATGAACACGAGACATACTTGGCGGTAAGGCGAGTCTATAGGCCACAGTTCCTACTCGATCGAGGATTAAAAATGGGCCAACGAATCGAGGATTGAGCTTTCATCTCTTTCCAAATCTCGTAACTCCTTTCCATGGAGCAACAAGTAACAACACATGATCTCCAATATTGAATTCCACGTCCTTTCGTTGAAGATCATCATAACTCTTTTGTCGATCTTGTCAGGTTTTTATACTTTGTCAGATGGTTTAAATCTTGTCCGTAGTCATACTGTGACGATTTGATTGTTTGAATTGTGATTCTGGGGACAGAATCCTTTTAAGGAGGGAATGATGTAATATTCCAGAATTTTAAATGTAATATTAAATATTTATTGAGTTATATAAATATTTAATGGATGTGATTATCGGTAAATGAATATTTGTTTAATTGATTTAATATTATTTGGAGAATTATTTGTTAAATAAATAATAGATGAATTAAGGAAATGATTATTATATTGATATTTCAATTTAATGATTAATTATTTCTATTGTGTTATGTGATTAAAGAATTTATTTAATTAAGTGTGATTTGCATTAATTAAAATTAAATATGAAAGCTTGATTAATATAGTGTGACAAATAACTATATTATAAGGAGTTATTAAAATAAATTAAAGTGGTTTAATTTAGTTTTGCCAAACAAGGCTTAATATATTAATTCTTTATTATTTAAAGGGTTTTTGCCAAACAAGCCTTATGGCTTTTGGGATTTCTAGTTTATTTAAATTAAATAAGATAAAAATCAAATAATAAATATAATATATTTATGTTATATATGTTTATCCTAATAACTGATGTTACTTATTATGCGTATTAAGCCTATGTCAGTTTTCTTTGTTATTATATCATTACGTATTTTATTTGCTAAAGCTTAGAGAAAAGAGGAGTTTGAGAGTTCAGAGAAATTGAGAGAAGGTTTGAGAGAAATTGAGAGAAAGCTTAGGATTTTCAAGCAATTCTAGTGGGTTAGCAAGAATTAGAAGCTAATTGAAGGTATGCTCTACAACTTGGATATGATATATATGCTTATGAGTATTATGACAAACTTTTATATAATCTGTGAATTTCAAATTGTTGAATCATTGCTATATAATGGGATTACATGTGATTATGTGAGTATATGATAATAGAGATTATATCTAAACAACAATTGCATGCTAATTTCGGTTTGACATTAGGAATTTTGACAGTATATGGAAATTTCATATGTTCATGAAAAGCATCAATTCTAGTGGCTAAATTGTATGTTAAAGTAAAAATTAAAGCTTGTATATGTTAGTTCTATGATATACGAACATAACGTAACTGGAATGAGATGATTTGGCCAACTAATGAATTCACAGTGATGATTTCTAGAACGAATGTCAAGAAAATTGAGTTTTTTATGAAAAACATGAGTTTTGAGAAATTAAAATGGTTTTAGTTAGTGTTAAATTGTTCTAATTGGTTGTAAATGTGAGAAATCATGTTTATGATAGTGGTATATTTATTTTACGTGTTAATATTCTTTGTTTATTGGGTGAAATTTGTGTTTGTTGGGCTAAAATTAAACTCTTTTTCACACCTTCTCTCTACGTCTGTCGTTCGAACATAGCGCGGCAATTTCGCCAAATCTGAAAAAGAAAAAAAGCAATGTTATTGCTACGGTCCCAAGCAGATTTCTAAATGGCAATTTGCCCATACTACAGTTTGAGATTCGACTTACATTATTTCGCAGATTTGGGAAAGTGTCATAACATGGTCTGAAATTGTGTTAGCATGTTAAATATGTTATGTTAAGGTTAACATAACATAGTGAGTTGTGGTTAGTATGATCAAAGTTGCAAAAATGATTAGTAAATTGAAAACGCGTTATGTGGTAATTTAGTATACATAATGAAAGTTAGATAAGTGTTGTGAAGTAAAACACTTACAGTTTCTGAAATTTGAATGGTAATGAATATGTTATGATATGTTAGCATGTCTAATAGGTATTGTGGTTCTAAAATTATGTGTAGGTGATCGTGAGTTTAATTTTATAGCTTATACTCAAGGCAAGTTTTCTAACTCTACACTTTCGTTGAGCTAGTTCGTTTATTAAATTGTGCAAGTTTTTAACTCTACATTTTCGTTCAGTTAGTTCATTTATTATAACTTCATGCTTTTGATTGAGCAAGCTTTTTATATTAACTGTTATTGAATAAGTAAGTTTTTTCCAAAATCTATTTGAGCAAACTCTAACTCTAATGTTATTGGAAATTCTCCATCTATTGATTCATTCTAACTTGTTTACAGTTAAGCAAGTTTCTTAAAGTTCAGAAATTTCATTTCTAATATTATAAAACTTGAACCTAGCTTATTTTACTGTTCAAGCAAAGGTTAACCATTTTATTCATTCTATTGAATACTTATGCTCTATAGTTATTTCAAGCATGAGTTAGATATGTAGAATCAGTTCAATTATGATTCTCAAATGTTCTAATTTATGTTGTTATTAAACAACTGTTGTATTATCAAGCATTGTGGATTCAACTAGTTCCCTAGTTGATGATCATTAAACTTCAATTACCCTTGAAAGCTTATCCAAACCAAACTTTCTTTGGAGCGGACTTGTACACTAAATACTGAGATGAACAACGCTATGTTTAGGGGTTTACGCTTAGCGTTGAAATGGTTGTGCATAATACATTGTATGAAGGATTGATCCCTCTAAGTACGTGGAGTCCTTATAGTCATATGACTGTTAAAGTTAAAGTTGAAAGATTACTTATAACTGTTAACATGGTTCATGGTCATTTGACCCTCAGTAGTATATTTAAGAATGTAAATAGAACATATCATTCAGTTCTATTGAGCCTATGAATTGGCAAATGTTGTAATGTTAATAGAACATATCATTCAGTTCTATTGAGCCTATGAATTGGCAAATGATGTAAAGATATTTATTCTTATTTCAAGTGAGCTTTATTTGCACACTCTTTCATATTTATACATTTATTGCAGCTATGAATGAGAAGGTAGATAAACCTACAACTAGCAATGGAAAGGGAAAAATGTACAAGTGATGAAGACTTGTAATTTCATTTTATCATTATGATGATAGACTTTTAATAACGATGTGATGTAATAATTTTATTTCCGCACTTGAATGATTGTATTAAAGGTTAGAGAACCTGGGAGATAATGTTTTTATTATAGTAGTCCTGTATGGTCAGGTTTTTATTATTCAATTTATTATGATTGGGTAGTTAGATACGAATGTTTTGATTACGTGAACACCAAATCTTGAGGTAATGAAGTACCGAGATTTGGGGGTGTCACACATACGTACCAACTCCAGTCTCAATAACGTTGCTTCACCCACCTCATTCCAACATACTAGAGAACGACACTTTCTTCCATACAACGCCTCAAATGGAGCCATGCCAATACTTGCTTGATAACTGTTATTATAGGAAAACTCCACCAATGGTAAGAACTTGTCCCAACTTCCTTTGAAGTCAAGGACACAGAGTCTTAATAAATCTTCAAGAGTTTGAATAGTCCTCTTTGACTGCCCATCCGTTTGAGGATGATATGCTGAACTAAATCGTAAATCCGTGCCCATAGCTTTTTGCAAACTAACCCAAAATCGAGAAGTGAATCTTGGGTCTCAATCAGAAACTATGGATACTAGCATACCATGCAATCTTACAATCTCGTTTATGTACATACGAGCAAGACGTTCAAGTATATAAGTTTCTCGTATCGGTAAGAAATGAGCAGACTTGGTTAATCTATCAACAATGACCCAAATCACATTTATGCCTTGAGAAACCTTGGGAAGACCAGTAATGAAATCCATGGTAATGTGCTCCCACTTCCATTCTGGAATTTCAAGTGGTTGCAATGGACCTTTTAGCACTTGATGCTCCGCCTTGACTCGTTGATAAGTTAGACACCTTGAGATAAACCCCGCTATCTCTCTCTTCATATTGCTCCACCAAAATGTATGTCGAAGATCACGATACATTTTGGTACTCTTAGGATGGATTGCAAACGGTGTGTTGTGCACCTCCATCATGATTTTATACTTCAATTCAGAATCGTTAGGAACACAAAGTCTTGAGTTGACTCGAAGTATTCCTTCTTCATCGATTCTTGCTTCCGGAATAACACCTTCTTGAACATTCTTCCTCATACGCATCAACACCAGGTCTGTAGCTTGAGCAGCTTTAACTTTATCGATTAAAGTCAGTTCCACTCGTATATTTTCCATCATCACATGGGTCCCTGGAGTCTTTAACTATATCTCCATCCTTTGTAAGTCATACAAAATGGGCCTTTGCGTTGACAATATCGCACTCGTACCCGCATATGATCTTCTACTCAATGCGTCATCTACTACGTTCGCTTTTCCAGGATGGAATTGAATGGTATGATCGTAATCTTTCAATAGCTCAAGCCATCGTCGTTGTTGCATGTTATAATCCTTTTGAGTGAAGAAATATTTGAGGCTTTTATGATTCGTATAGATTTCGACCTTCTCTCCATACAGGTAATGCCTCCAAATCTTAAGAACAAAAACGACAAATGCCAACTCTAGATCATGAGTAGGATAATTCCTCTCATATGCTTTCAGTTGTCATGAGGCATAGGCTATGACTTTCCCATGTTGCATGAGAACACATCCTAAACCTTTGCCTGAAGCATCGTTGTATTTGACAAATCCCTCCGAACCAGCTGGTATTGTCAGAACAGGTGCCGATGTGACACCCTCAAATCCCGATACTTCATTACCTCAAGATTTGGTGTTCACGTAATCAAAACATTCATATCTAACTACCCAATCACAATAAATTGAATAATAAAAACCTGCCCATACAGGATTACTTTAATAAAAACATTATCTGCCAGGTTCTCTAACCTTTAATACAATAATTCAAGTGTGGAAATAAAATTAATACATCACATCATTATTAAAAGTCTATCATCATAACGATTTAAGCAAAATTACAAGTCTTCATCACTTGTACATTTTTCCCTTTCCTTTGCTAGTTTTAGATTTATCTACCTTCTCAACCATAGCTGCAATAAATGTATAAATATGCAAGAGTGAGCAAACAAAGCTCACTTGAAATAAGAATAAATATCTTTACATCGTTTGCCAAATAATAGGCTCAATAGAACTGAATGATATGTTCTATTATCATTTCAACATTTGCCAATTCATAGGCTCAATAGAACTGAATGATTTGTTCTATTAACATTCTTAAATATACTACTGAGGGTCAAATGACCATGAACCATGTCCATAGTTATAAGTAATCTTTCAACTTTAACTTTAACAGTTATATAACTATAAGGACTCCACGTACTTAGGGGGATCAATCCTTCGTACAATGTATTGTGCACAACCATTTCAACGCTAAGTGTAAACCCCTAAACATAGGGTTGTTCATCTCAGTATTTAGAGTACAAGTCCGCACCAAAGAAAGTTTGGTTTGGATAAGCTTTCAAGGGTAATTGAAGTTTTAATGATCATCAACTAGGGAACTAGTTGAATCAACAATGCTTGATAATACAATAGTTGCTAAATAACAACATAACTTAGAACATTTGAGAATTATAAATGAACTGATTCTACATATCTAACTCATGCTTGAAATAACTATAGAGCATAAGTATTCAATAGAATGATTAAAAAGGTTAACCTTTGTTTGAACAATATAATAAGCTAAGGTTCGAGTCTTATAACATTAGAATGATATTCCTGAACGTACATTTAACTGATAGCAAGCTGGAACTAAACAAAAAACTTGCCCAACAATGTATTATCTCATGCAAGGAATTAAAACAGTTTAATAATAGAGACGAGAGTTCAAAAACTATGCTCATTATACAATAATAGAACTTAAGAAACTTGCTTAATTGTACACAAGTTAGAGTGAATCAATATAATAAATAAACTAGCTCAACGAAAGTGTAGAGTTAGAAAACTTGCCTTGAGCGTAAGCTATAAAATTAAACTCACGATCACCTACACATAATTTTAGAACCACAACACCTATTAGATATGTTAACATACCATAACATGATCATTACCATTTATATTTCAGAAACTCTAAGTGTTTTCTTCGCAACCCTTGTCTAACGTTCATTATGTATACCAAATTATCACATAACGCATTCTTAATTTACTAATCACTTTTAACATTTTGAATTCATAATCCACATAACATGACTATATTTAACCTTGTTGTTACATGATTCTGACATTCCATAACCTTAAGCTAAGCTACAACGAACAACCAAAGTCTGCGCAGAATAAGCAGCGGACTTTAGTAATGCTAAAAAAAATACTCACTTTCATGGTAGATTTTTTGTATTGGGAGGTTGTTGCTTGCATGCAGGCATACGCCTTCTTACGCTTAAGAAATTGCTACTTGAATTTGCGAAACGAGCCACGACACTTTTTTTAAGCCAACTATCACAAATTTCACCCATTAAACAGTGATAATGACACGTAAAATAAATATACAACTATCATAAACATGATTGCTAACATATACAATCACTTAACATAATTTAACAACTACTAACACTATTTTAATTTCTCAATTTTCATATTTTTCACATAAAACTCCAATTTTTTATATTCATCCCAAAAATCATCACTGTGAATTCATTATTTGGCCAAATCACTCCATTCCAATTACGTTATGCTCGTATCTCATTGAAATAACATAAACAAAACTCAATTAACATTTTAGCATGCAATTTGACCCTCAAAATTGGTACTTACTCAGACTATATGAAGAACATAAACACTGACACAATTTCTACTATACCGTCGAACAGTTTAGCATGCAATCTCCTTGTTTGAACATTACTCCAGTGTTACAAATATGTATAACCACAATTATCAACTTTATATATCCATAATTCAACAATTGATTATAACAGAACATGAGAAAATTCTTGCCTTGAAATACATATACACGTATATACACATATATATAACTCTAAGGTTGTGAACATACCTTCAAGTAGTGTGTAATTCTTGCTACGATCACTGGAATTGTTAAAAATCCTAAGCTTTCTCTCAATTTCTCTCAACTCTCAGTTCTCTCTATTGCCTCTAGACTAACAAAGTTAGAATGAAGCTTTGATATCCAGTATGCGTAATAACCAAAATGAAAAACTGATATGGCCATAATACATATATTAAATATATCAGTTACCAACATAAACGTATATAATATAAATATATTATATTTATTATTTTCTTTATTTATTTTATTTAATTTAAATAACCAGAAATCTCAAAAGTCATAAGGCTTGTTTGGCAAAACCCTTTAAATATTAAAGAATTAATATATTAAGCCTTGTTTGTTAAAACTAAATTAAACTACTTTAATTTATTTTAATAACTCCTTATAATATAGTTATTTGTCACATTATATTTAATCAAGCTTTCATATTTATTTTAATTAATGTAAATCACAATTAATTAAATAAATACTTTAATCACATAACACAATACAAATAATTAATCATTTAAATTGAAATATCAATATAATAATAATTTCCTTAATTCATCAATTATTTATTTAATAAATAATTAACTAAACAAAAATTAAATCAATTGAAAAAATATTTATTCAACGATAATCACATCCATTAAATATTTATATAAATCAATAAATATTTAATATTACATATAAAATTCTTGAATGTTACATCATTCCCTCCTTAAAAGGATTATGTCCTCAGAATCACAATTCAAACAATTAAATCATCACATTCTTCCCTACTTACAAAGATTCTGTCCCCAGAATTGAAGACATAGATTAAACAAATAACTCGGGGTAACTTTTCATCATTTCAGCTTCGACTTCCCACGTTGCCTCTTCGACATTGTAATTTCTTCATATCACCTTCACAGAAGGTATCACTTTATTTCTGAGCACTTGTTATTTCCTGTCGACTATCTAGATAGAAACTTCTTCATAAGACAAATATTTATCGAATTGCAATGGTTCGTACTCGATCACGTGCTTGTAATCGGGTTTATACGGTCGTAACACCGAAATGTGAAAAATATTATGAATGTTTTCCAATTCTGAAAGTAGAGCTACCTCATAAGCCACTTCCCCCACTCTTCGTAGTATTTCAAACGGTCTAATAAATCTTGGGTTGACCTTTCCTTTCTTGCCAAAATGAATCTTCCCTTCCAAGGAAAAACTTTTAGGAAAATGAAATTTTCTACTTCAAATTCGCGATTTGGCCTATGTTGATCGGCATACTTTTTCTGTCTATTTTGTGTTATCTTTAATATATAGTATTATTTAATAATGCATATAAATATAATAATAATAAATTATGCAAAACAGAAACAATGTGTAAAATGAAATATATAAATCCGAGTCCTTTGAATTCACAAAGTCTCCTTAAAGCAAATTTATTCCCCCACAGATGCTAAGGGTTAATTGAATAATTATTTTCCAAGATAAAACGGATTTCAATTCTTAATTAGTAGCATTACAAAATTAAGAATTCATCGAACGTAAATTCTATGTTATGTACTCGAACTTTTACTATCAATAATAATGTTGCATGTAAAATGGAAATTACAGTAATAATGCATGAAAGTGGTGTATTCATACACTTACTCGAAAGCAGGAGCGAAGATGCGAAGCAGGAAAAGTATATCAGAGGGTGACTTCTATCAAGAGTATCCTGCAATACCCCACTTGAACATATTTTAAGATATAGAAATCATAAAAAGCGTATCTTATCCTGATTCTCGCGACAGATGTGCACTGTCTCATCTTAGGAATGGTTAGGAGTAAATATCTCCTCAGTGCTTTACTGAGTACTACATAGTTCGGTTTGCCCATTGAACCTAGATCTTGGGATCTCCAATCAGCTAGGTTGGGTTGCCACTATGACGACTCTTATTTAAACAGTAAGCTTTAAACCCATTCCCTTCGATGATTTTCCACTTGCTCTCTTGTTAAATCTTTCGTAAGTGGATCTGCAATATTATCTTTTGACTTTACATAGTCAATTGAGATAATTCCATTTGAGAGCAATTGTCTAACGGTATTATGTCTTCGTCGTATATGGCGTGACTTACCGTTATATAAATGACTCTGTGTTCTTCCAATCGCCGATTGGCTATCGCAGTATACATATACATATATGGGGTACGAGTCTTGACCAATTTGGAATATCCTCTAAGAAATTACGAAGCCACTAAATTTTCTTCGCCATGGCGTTGTCTAACGCAATGAATTCTGATTCCATTGTAGACCTTGCAATACACGTTTGTTTTTAGGATTTCCAAGATACCGCTGCACTTCCAAGGGTAAAGACATAGCCACTTGTGGATTTTGAGTCTTTATTATCAGATATCAAATTAGCATCACTATATCCTTCCAATACTGCTGGATATCTTGTATAATGCAGTCCATATTTTTGAGTATATTTTAAATATCCTAAAACTCTCAAAATTGCTTTCCAGTGATCTTTACCTAGATTACTTGTATACCTACTTAGCTTACTTACCGAATAAGCTATATCTGGTCTAGTACAGTTCATAACATACATTAAACTGCCTATTATACGAGAATATTCTAGTTGAGATATGCTATCACCTTCATTTTTAGCTAGATGAAGATTTATATCAACTGGGGTCTTATTTAGAATTATATTATACTTGTTAAAATTTTCAAGTATTTTTTCAATGTAACGAGTTTGAGATAATATAATTCCATCAGATATTCTAGAAATCTTGATTCCTAATATTATATCTGCAACCCCCAAGTCTTTCATGTCAAACCTATTTGACAACATACGTTTGGTAGAGTTGATAACTTCATTGTTACTACCCATGATTAGCATATCATCCACATAAAGACAAACAATGACATATTCTTTTTGAGTACTTTTGACATAAACACATTTGTCACACTCATTTATTTTTAATCCATTTGATAACATAACATTATCAAATTTCTCATGCCATTGTTTTGGTGCTTGTTTTAATCCATACAAGGATTTAACAAGTTTGCATACTTTTCTCTCTTGTCCAGGAGCTATAAAACCTTCAGGTTGTTCCATATATATATTTCTTCATCTAATTCACCATTTAAGAATGCAGTCTTTACATCCATTTGATGTATTTCAAGTCTATTTAAAGATGCTATTGCTATTAACATCCGAATATATGTAATTCTTGTAACAGTTGAATAAGTGTCGAAATAATTCAATCCTTCCTTTTGTCTATAGCCTTTAACAACAAGCATTGCTTTATATTTATCAATTAAACTATCAGCTTTCATCTTCTTTTTGAAGATCCATTTATACCCTAAGAGTTTTGAACCAGGTGGAAGGTCCACCAGTTCCCATGTATGATTTTGCATAATGGACTTAATTTCGCTATTTATTGCTTCTTTCCAATGAGAAGCATTTGGAGAGGATACTACTTCCTTGTACGTTCGAGGATCGTTTTCTAACAAAAATGTTAGAAAATCCAGACCAAAAGACGTTGAAGTCATTGCCCTTTTGCTACGTCTAGATTCATCTAATACAGACTTTTTGTCTATATTTTCAGGATTATTACTAGTAGCATCTAAAGGTCTTTTGTTTGAATTTGAATATTTATTTTCAATATATGGAAAAATATTCTCAAATAATGATGCATCTCTTGATTCAATAAATGTATTAACATGAATATCATTAATTTCAGATTTATGAACAAGAAAGCGATAAACACTGCTATTATTTGCATAATCAATAAATACACAATCAATTGTTTTTGGTCCTATCTTAACCTTTTTAGGTTTAGGAACCATTACCTTTGACATAATATACTAATTAACATACATAATATATTATATTAACGTACACAAAACATATTATCTGTAATATATTATGCATGTACTAACTTACATGATTTGACAGAACATACTTTGATGAAAATATTGAATATTTGGAACTCTTTTCAAAAATAACATAAAAGCATATACTGCAAGGACATATAATACTTACATGCATTTATACATGCATATATAATAATGAATAAAAACTAGATACTGCAAAATTAAATGGACCAAAACCGAATTTCAACAGAAACGGAAAAATACTCAACTTCTTTAAACAAATAACAGAATAAATGATTATAATAATATATTACTACTATTACGGTAATATATTACATTAACTAATATATTTATATATATCCCATGCATACCAAAACAGTATACCACCATGATTAAATTAATAGTGAAAAAGGTAGCATAAATGATATTTAATCATGATCACCATGCATAAAAGGTAGCATGGAACATAAGCAGTATACCCAAATATTTAATCATGATATTAACATAAATGCCAAACATGTGAATAACTTGCTGCTTATAATTAAGCATAAACGTAACACTTTGGAAATTAATACAGCATGCAAGCATAAATGAACAAATGCAGAATAAACAAAACTGTTTTTTATACAAACATGTAACTGCACTTGATCGAACTGCACTTAAAAGAATAAACAATGAACATGCAACAATGATAACAGAATATACATACTGTATTTATATTCAACAAAATTTGCAGAAATTCAATGAACAAATGCAGTTTTTATCAAACAAAAACTTGTTTATAAAACAATTTTCTATTCACATAAAACAATTTTCTGTTCACATAAAACAATACTATAATTACAGAAATTTTAAATTTGCTTTAAGATTGTTATCTTTAATATATAGTATTATTTAATAATGCATATAAATATAATAATAATAAATTATGCAAAACAGAAACAATGTGTAAAATGAAAAATATAAATCCGAGTCCTTTGAATTCACAAAGTCTCCTTAAAGAAAATTTATTCCCCCACAGATGCTAAGGGTTAATTGAATAATTGCTTTCCAAGATAAAACGGATTTCAATTCTTAATTAGTAGCATTACAAAATTAAGAATTCATCGAACGCAAATTCTATGTTATGTACTCGAACTTTTACTATCAATAATAATGTTGCATGTAAAATGGAAATTACTGATAATGATGCACGAAAATGGTGTATTCATACACTTACTCGAAGCAGGAAAAAAGTATGCAAAACAGGGCAGGATTGCATCACTTTTGCAGAAAACGGATTCTCGCAGAAGCGGAGAAGCGGAATTCTATCTTTGCAGAAGCGGGGAAGGAAGGAAAGGAGGCGGAATATGCGAGAAACGGGATTACGTGGAAGGAAGGAACAGGAAAATTCTCAGCGGGGACGGAATGAAATGAGGGAAAATTCCATACTATTTTGTGCGCCTATATATGTTAATTTATAGAAAAAATTAAATGGATCGTTATTTCGTTGGCGTGGTAACCGTCGTCAAAACGACGTAGTATATCACAAACCCGCCGTCGATCATCACTACGACCTTAACCCTCTAGGACTTTGAAGTTAATTTTCTCATTCATTTCAAATCTCATTTCCAACATCTTGGGCTGCTACCAATCTTGTCCTGATGAGTTTGACAACTTCAAATAGATTTGTTGTACCGATTCGGTCCTAATAAATTGGCGTTCACCGACTTCATCCCAAAGACAAATGGCGTTCGCACTTTTTCTCGCAGACAATGCCTCGTAAGGTGGAATACCAATGCTCGCGTGGCAACTTTTGTTGTAGACAAATTCTACCAACGATAAATGTTCATCCCAACTTCCTTTGAAATCCATGATTCATGCTCTCAGCATATCTTCCAACGTTTGGATTGTTTGTTCACTTTGCCCGTCGGTTTGCAGATGTTATGCTGTACTCATTCGCAACTGTGTTCCCATACATTCTTGTAGTCTCTTCCAGAAGTTTGATGTGAACCTTGAATCTCTATCTGACACAATTGACACTAGAACTTCATGTCTTGACACGATCTCTTAAACGTACAATTTCGCTAGCTGATCAAGATTAAATCTAATCTTTATTGGCAAAAAATGTGCAGATTTTGTTAGTCTGTCCACTATCACTCATATCACATCGTATCCTTTCTGAGTCTTTGGAAGTCCTACCACAAAATCAATTATGATATGCTCCCATTTCCATTTCGGTATTTCCAACGGTTGAAGTAACCCGCTTGGTCGTTGATGTTCAGCTTTCACCTTCTGACACGTCAAGCATTTTGCAACGCATTCTGCAACGTCTCTTTTCATATTCGGCCACCAAAAATGTCACCGCAAATCTTTATACATCTTTGTCCTTCCTGGATGAATCAAATATCTTGTGTTGTGTGCTTCGATCAAGATTTTGTCTTTAAGCTCTGGCACTGTTGGAACCCAAATTCTTTCCTCGAACCATAGAAGTCCTTCGGTATCTATCTTGTATTTTGCATCGCTACCGTCAATCACTTTCTCTTTGATCGTTTCACATTCTTTATCTTGTAGCTGAGCACTCTTCACTTTGTCCACCAAAGTTGGACTAGCATCTATCTGGAATAGTCGTTCATCGGATTCCTTTGGAAATTTGATTTCCAACTATAGCTTTTTCATTGCTGAAATAAGCTCCTCCTGAGTAGTTAACAGCATCAACTTCTCCCGACCTTTCCTGCTCAAAGCATCTTTAACCACATTCGCTTTGCCCGGATGATAAAAGATCTCACAATCGTAATTCTTTATCAATTCCATCCATCTCCTTTGTCGAATATTCAGGTCCTTCTGTGTGAAAATATACTTCAGACTTTTATGGTCTGTGTAGATTTCACATTTCTCTCCATAGAGTTAGTGTCTCCATATCTTGAGAGCAAACACTACTGCAGCCAATTCCAAATCATGAGTCGGATAACCTTTCTCATAATCCTTGATTATCTTGATGCATATGCATAATAACTTTGCCGCTGCTCGCATAAGAACACATCCCAACCCTTTATGTGAGGCATCACTATACACCACAAAGTTACCTGTACTATCTGGTAAATACAATACAGGTGTCATGCTTAATTTCTTCTTCAAATCCTGGAAACTTTCTTTACATTTCTCCGTCCAAACAAATTTCACATTTTTCCTGGTCAAATTTGTTAATGGAGTGGCTATCTTAGAAAAATCTTGAATAAATCGTCTGTAATAACCGGCCAGTCCCAAGAAACTCCTAACTTCCGACGGTGTTCTTGGTTGTTCCCAATTGATTACAACATCCACTTTTGATGGATCCACTGAAATTCCATCTTTGTCAATCACGTGCCTAAGAAATTACACACGATCTAGCCAAAATTCGCACTTAGAGAATTTCGCGTACAACTTTTCCTTTCTTAGTGTTTCCAATGTCGAATGTAAGTGTTCCACGCGTTCTTCTTGAGTTTTGGAATACACCAGAATGTCGTCGATGATACCACTACAAACTTGTCTATGAATGGTTTAAACATCATATTCATCAAATCCATGAATGCAGCAGGTGCATTGGTTAAACCAAAAGACATCACCAGAAACTCGTAATGTCCATACCGAGTTCTAAATGTCGTTCGTGGTATATCCTCCTTCCTCACTTTCAACTGGTGATACCCACTTCTCAAATCTATTTTCAAGAAGTATTTAGCACCCTTCAACTGATCAAACAAGTCATCTATTCTTAGCAATGGATATTTGTTTTTAATAGTGACTTTGTTTAATTCTCTATAATCAATGCAAAGACGCATTGACCCATCCTTCTTCTTCACGAATAACATTGGCGCTCCCCACGGTGATACGCTTGGTTGAATATACTTCTTGTCTAATAATTCTTGCAACTGTACCATCAGTTCCTTCATTTCTACTGGAGCCATTCTGTATGGGGCCTTCGATATCAATGTTGTCCCTGGCACTAAGTCAATTACGAACTCAATCTCTCTGTCAGGCGGAAGTCCTGGCAAATCCTTTGGAAACACATCCTCAAATTCCCTCACCACTGGTATCTCTTCCAGTTTCACATTCTTCTTCTGAGTATCGACTATGTAAGGTAAATAGCCCACACAACCTTGACTCAACAATTTCTTGGCCTGCATAATCGTCAGACATTTCATTTTTCTAGGCGACTTGCTACAATAAAATACTACCTTTAATGGGGTCATAAGGTTTACACACTTCTTTTGGCAATCAATTACCGCTCCATATTTGAACAGCCAATACATTCCCAAAATAACATCAAACTCTCCAAGTCTAATCGGAATCAAATCTACCATCAAGATATTCTCCTTAATGTTCACCCTATAGTTCTTGTGTACGAATCTAATAGGAATTATCTCTTTATTCGCAATTTCTATGTTCAAATGGAACTTCAGTTCTTCTCTAGGCAATTCTAACCTCTTAGCAAATTCATCAGAGATAAACGAGAAAGTAGCACCCAAATCAAATAATACATAAGCATCAATATCTTAATTGGGATAATACCTGACACGACATCTTTTGATTGCACAACATCTTGCACAGTCATGTTGAAGGTTCTAGTTGTGGGTTTGTTTGATGCTGTACCTCCATTGTTACCTCCATTGCTTCTGGTTGTCACTCCATCCTTCTTCTTAGGGCATGCAGGAGTAAAGTGATCCTTGGATCCGCACGTGAAGCACACATTCTTCTTAGGTTGAGTGCAATTTGGGGCGATGTGACCCTCCTGGCCACAATTGAAGCATACTCATTTCCCCATCAAGCACGCACCCTTGTAAAACTTCCCGTATGTAGCACATGCTTCAAGCTTCTTGTTTTGCTAGTTACCCTGCTGGTTTCCAGTACCCACATTTCCATTCCACTTCCTCTTCAAGTTGTTGTTGTTATTGTTGTTGTTGTTTCCACCATTACCACCTCCATTCTTAATTTTCACCTCATTCTTCTTCTTCTTCTGTTCCTGATTGAACTTTGTCACTGCCTCGCCTCCACCTTCAGCGAGTATTACTTTCTCCATCACTGCTGCGAAAGTCTTCAATTGAAATAGGAAACCTCTTTGCACAACCGTGGCTTTGATCCTGTTTAAATCTCTTCGCCTTGCGTTCGTCCGTGCTGACTTGATAAGGCGCAAACCTTGCCAACTCGTTGAATTTAGCGGCATACTCGGATACCGTCATCGTTCCCTACTTTAGTTCCAGAAACTGCACTTCCAGCTAACCCTTCAAACTCTCGGGAAAATAGGTCTCGAAGAATATCTCCTTAAACCTATCACAGGTCATCATCCCTGGTCCTTCTCGAGTTTTATTGGCCTACCACCAATAACTAGCTTCTGCTTTCAACATAAATGTTGCGAAAGCAGTCTTCTGGTCATCTCCTACCCTAGCAACATCGAACACCTTTTCTATCTCCATAATCCAAGTCTGTGCCTCGACTGGATTCACTGACCCACGAAATTTAGGTGGTCCAACCGCCTTGAACTCCCTAAACATTGTTCCTTGGTTCTGTGGTTGATTCTGCAACGTTCCTGTTAGTAACGTATGTGGCGCCCCCAAAATAGGTATACATCTCATATTCTTAGTCGCCAAATACACGGTACAGAATACAAATAAAATCTTTAATATACAACAAGAGAGCTGTAAGTTTTAATACAAATACTGTCTTCTAGAAAATATCCACTCTCAGAATAAGTCCTCATTACATTTATTGTCACACCATTTAACAGAATAGTGAGGACTACTAATACTATAATATGGTCCATCACTCCGTTCCCCGACTCGTCCCAGCTATATTCTCATTTCCTGAAGAGAACAGTGAAAGAAAGGGTGAACTCAACTAGCCCAGTAAGAAATATTATGACTAAGATAATGCAGAATAAATTATCATTAGCCTTAAACAGTCTTAAACTGATACAATATAACAAATATCAAGTTTAACTACAGCGGAACAAGCAATCCATTAAAAGTGTTATGTAGAGAATAGAATCTACTATCTTTTATGATTTAAAAGGTTTTTTTTATCACTTTTATCGCTGGGACTCAGCTTAATAAATAATTCACATCATCGAATAACCCCTGCACTATGGCCAAGGATATTCTTTAGTATCACGACCACAATTATACATGCACTATGGGCCAAAAACATTTGTGTATTCATTAATGGTCATGATCATGCCAACAACTGTCCATCAATGCACTACGGGACAATGAGGACTTTTACCACATCATTTGTAACATTACGGTCATGATTATTACAAGAATAATCCTCGGTCATAATCATACCAAGTCCATCTATGCACTATAGGCCATGATGACTTTTAAAAAATATAAACATGAGGATGATGACAATGATATAAGAATTCAATAAAACAAGTTTAAGAATTAATTTATTCAGGAACTAATAACGTCCAAATTGTCAACATGATACTTCTTTGTAGAGTAAAATTCAAGAATGCTCAGAAGAATATTTCCATGAAAAGATACTGTATGAAGCACAATTATCAAGGATATTCCACTAATTTCATGGAGTATAAAAGTCAAAACTTTAACCAACTGAGTATAATAAAGAATGAAATAACAAAAGAAATCACCATGCATGCGATTGCATGCGCAGACGGAGTTATTTCAACAGAATAATAATAACGGAACGTGTCAAAGTAAATTGCACCAAACAGGATGTTCCAATGAGAATAATAAAGAATGGAATAACAACAAAAATCACCATGCATGCGGTACTTCGCATAGACAGGTTATTCCAACAGAATACTAAATAACGGAACTAGGTCAAAGCGTAATACGCACCGCAAGCGGGATGTTCCAATAGAATAATAAAAAGATGAGAACTAGGTCGGCATAAAATGCATGCATGTGATATTCCAATGTAATAATAAAGAATGGAATAATGTAAGAATTTCACCAAGTATAGGGTGGCAGCATACTGAGTTATTCCAATAGAATAATAAAGAATGGAATAACATAAGTTCTCTTCATGAATACAAAAGAAATAATACCCCTACCTTAAGAAGAAGAGTCTTTGGATATATGAGTAGTGAAAGAAGTAGAAGAATACTTTTTTTTTTTTCTCTCTATAGTTTATCTCTCTAGAGTTTCAGTGAATTCGTAAGAAATAATGAAGGAATGAGCTTCTATTTATAGAAAAATGGTCTACATAGTAACTAACTCATGAACGGTCCAGATTGATTTACTTTAATCTAACGGTCCATATTTAAAGTAAAATCTTTTACATAAAATATAATATATTCTATTTATAATCTAATAAAGCGAATAACTTTATAAAAGATTTTACTATGCAAACACTATGCAGGCACTATACAAATATTATGCATAATAAAATATAATATATTCTAATTATTGTCTAATAAAACAAATAACTTTATAAAAGTATTATATTTTATATAAAAAAAATTTACTATTAGCCTAATAAAACGAATAACTTTATAAAAGTATTACATTTTATATAAAAATCTTTTCTGCTTTTATTACATTAATAATACCAATAAAACAAAACCGAGTGATTTATCACATAAGCATCAATAATCAATACCTGGTGTGCTACTATGCAACCACGCACGTACATCGTACTTTTACTACCTGAGTAGTAGTTCAACAAGATTAATGGTAAAACTTCCTACCGTTATTTTCAATAAAATATTTTTGTCGTTTTCTCAATCCTACAATAATTCCGTTGTGGGGTCCACCAATGCTTGTGTCGTTGTACGAATATTCCCTGTTAAAACGAATATTCCCCGACCAATCGAATATTATATAACAACTTGCGTACTTTGCAAAATTTATAAATATTACCCACAACTATAACATTATATCAAATTTACTCCATAATATTCAAAAATGATATTTATAGAAAATTCATCTTTATTTATAAAAGTTGGGGTCTTACAACCTCCCATTCTTATGAAATTCCGCCCTCGAAATTAGGGTACGTACCTGGTATGTCGAAGAGGTAAGGATACCTTGATTTCATTTCAGATTCTAACTCTCAAGTCATTTCCTCAACATCGTGGTTTCTCCACAAAACTTTGACTTGAGGTATAACCTTGGAGCGTAGAATATGTTCCTTCTTATCCAAGATTTGAACAGGAACCTCTTCATATGTCAAATCTTCCACTATTTCATCTAGTTCTAACTCAATAATATGGTTCGGGTCTTCCACATATTTACGTAACATGGATATGTGAAAAATATTATGAACACGAGACATACTTGGCGGTAAAGCGAGTCTATAGGCCACAGTTCCTACTCGATCGAGGATTAAAAATAGGCCGATGAATCGAGGATTGATCTTTTCTCTCTTTCCAAATCTCGTAACTCCTTTCCACGGAGCAACTCGTAATAACACATGATCTCCTATATCAAATTCCACGTCCTTTCGATGAAGATCAGCATAACTCTTTTGTCAATCCGTTGAGATTTTTATACGTTGTCGGATCGTTTGAATCTTTTCCGTAGTCATACGTACCAACTCCGATCCCAACAACGTTGCTTCACCCACCTCATCCCAATATACTAGAGAACGACACTATGACGAACGAGATTTTTGTAATTTAATTTTAATATTTATTGAAGTAAATAAATATTTTTGATGATTTAATTATTAGATTAAATAATTAATTGATGCAATTGTGGTAGATTAATTTAATTATATGTGTTACATTTATTAAATTAATGTAGAGAATAATTATTATTCGAAGTATGTCATTATGTGAGCTTATTGTATTAAATGAAATATTTAATAAGAATAATGTTATTTTAATTAATGTAATAATTAATTAGAGATTTAATAATTTGATATAATTTATTAATGAGAAATTTAATTATGTGACTATGTGAATTTATGAGAATTTATTATATTTTATTTAAAGTAAATTAAATAAAATATTGAATTATTTTATGAAGGAGTGTGACATTAATTAAACTATATGATAAAGCCTTACTAAATTAAATGGTTTTGTAGTCTATTAAAGCTAGCCAAACATGGCCTTAGTGGGAGTTGATTTCAGTTACCCATGTTTGGGTTAACTGACCATTATGCGCGTCAGTGCTTTATTATATTATATGTATTCTCCTTTTTCTCTTATTATTTTTCTAAGTCTGGAAAAGCAGAGAGGGAAAGTGTTTGAGAAATTCAAAGAGAAAATTATATTTGTTAAAGAGAAATTGTGAGTGTGTAATCAACAGGTAATTGGGAAAGGATCATCATTGATCACCTCTTCTAAATTACTCTGGGTAATTTCTCCAAACCCAATTTCTATTTTATGTTGTTTGAGTTTTACAAAAATGGCTTTCACAGTTTTCTGTAAAGTCTCTATGATGGGAAATTGTAAGGCTTATGTGCATATATAGGTTAAGATGTTATCAAATCATATTTAATTATATATATTTTGTAATCCATAACATCAGTTTCATGAAAATACGTAGTATATAATTTCTACAAAATTACAGAGTATGGGTTTTGGCCTTATGGCCTTATACATGTTATTCCATGTGTTGATCGTATATTATCCCTAAATTTTTACACTAGTATGTTGTTATGCATGTTGATACGAAGAGACCAAAGTCTAAATGAACGGATTCAGTGTTATAACGAATCCGTAGTGACAATTTTCATGTTTTATTTTCAAAACCTTCAAGAACATCAAAGTCAGTGAAATTACATGCTTAAATTCTATAATTAAGTGTTTAAATTGGTTAAAGTCATTATATAAATGTTGGGTTATGATTATACATGAATTATAACATGTGGGTATGTCTAAATTCGAGTAGAAATTAAGAAATGGGTAGAAATTGGCATGTTCTCGCGATTTTTCATGAATCGCCATTTTCTCATGTCTGTACGCCATGTAGCAGACTCCATGACTCAAAGCCACGGTATACCGAGAAAGCATAAAGACGAAGACCAGTGTAGCAGATGAAGGCCAGCATTTTACTCTCCGTAAAGTTCGAGAATGAATTATTTTTAAAATGATTAAGTCTAGAAATGTGTTAGTAACTTAATGTAATGAACATGTAAACATATTAGAAGTATAATGTGATGATAAAATAGATGTTTAACATATAAATAACATAATTACATGTAGATTGAGTTATGGAATACATAATTAAATTATTATTCATGAAGTGATATTATGTGACAGTAAATGTGATAATTTGACTAAGTATAGTCATAACCAAAGTTTAGACAAAAGAATAATCGTTGATGATTAGTTAAGTTATAATTAACTAGTATTGTGAATGTGAATGGTATATAGGATTAAATTCAAAGAACGTGCTTAGTTAAAGTGTAATCTACGCACGAGGCAAGTTTCCTAACCCTACTTGTCATTATTGTTCAAGTTTATTATTTACCTCGAGTAAATTATCATTACGATTATTCAAGTTTAAATGTTATATTAAAGATTGATTATCTTTTCAAAGTATGATTCAGTTATACAATAATTGTCCTATTGTATACTTCTTGAGATTATTATTCAAATTGAATATCATTATTGTTGAACCTTATTAGACTAGTGAACTTTATTGATTCAACTAGTTCTTAGTTGATGAACGTTCTAAATTTTAGAACCCTTATTGAATTATCCAAACCAAACTTCCTTTGGTGCGGACTCGAATGTCAAACCGAGATGAATAACCTGCTGAAGGATTTACTTATCGCGTTAGCGTTAAGATATTGTGCATGAGATGGTACTAAGGGTTGATCCCCTAAGTACGAGAAGAAAGGTCCAAAGTCTTTATGTATTAAAGGTTTCAAGTATAACCCTTGATAACCTAGGACATAGTTCAAGGTCTTATGACCCTCAGAATTCTTTTGATTCTTGTTATTCATTCTTGATTCAAAAGTTGAGCTTTTATTCAGATGTCTTTGATTCACTCGCATGTTATTATACTAATATTTTATTGTTATAATTGTGGGCAATCGTGCTCACTATTGCTTAATAATAACATTGCAGTTAAGAACGAAAAAACCGACGAACCTTCCACTAGTAAATGCAAGGGCAAGGTTAACAAGTGATGAAGACTTGTTATTTTTATTAGATGATGTATTTATGCTTAAGACTTGAGTTAATGATGTTGTTTAAGACTTATTTGTTTATGATTCCGCACATATGTTTAAGGTTAGTTTAACCTGTGAATGTATTATTATTATTCAGATGTTGTAACCCTTAAGGGGAAGATTTTATTCTATCTATTGCATGGCTTGCATTTATTATGGGTAGATAGATAGATGATATTTGATAAATGAACACCAAATCCCGTGGAATTGAAGTACCTGATTTGGGGTGTCACAAGTTGGTATCAAAGTCGTAGGTTATGAACCTTAGGTGGGGAACAACCTTAGGTAGTAGCCTTATAGAAAGAACATAGTGATGGAAAACTCTTATCGAGTTCTAGGAAATGAATTTTTGTAATTCAATAAAGATAATAAAAGACTTTATGTGCTTATGTGTTAAATTATGTGCTCACTAGTACGACTTAGTAACTAAAACTCAAAATTTTGTTGTCAGGATGTCTGACGTTGGAGGAACTAGTCGATCAGGGGAGGAGGAACCCCGAGTACCTACAGTACCTACATAGGAGGAGCCCAGGGACATTCATGTCGTTAGGGAACAATTGGTACAGAGGGAGTCATCTCCATTGATCACCGTGGTTGGTCAGGAGCATGAACCTGAGACAGATCCTGAGGAGGAATTTGATGAGGAAGAGGAAGAGGAGGAGTTTCCACAGCATTCCATCGATGCTAAGATGTACGACACATTATACGACCGTAACGTGGAGTTACGAGATGAGGTACAGGATCTGACTGAGTGAGCTATTATTCAGCAGATTACTCTCGAGCAGAAGGAGAGGGAGATTTTGACTCTTCACTCACGACTGGGAAATGAAGAATGGGATTTAGTCCATGAGAAAGGTCAAACCGAAGATAAGACCGCGGAGATAGAAAAGTTGAAGAAGGATCTGAAAGAGAGTTCAGAGAGGCTTGCTATAGCAGAGGAGGGCTGGGTAAGAGAGTCACGTCGTGTTGATCTTGCAGAAGAGGATGGTCGTGCAAAGAAAGCAAAGCTTGGAGAGACATACTCTACACTTAATCATGCAATGGATGAGGCCCAGGATCGAGTTTTGAGGTACCCCATCCAGTTCGAAGGACTTCCATCGTATATGCTGGATTGCAGGACGATGTCTCGTATCATGGAAGAGGAGCGTGGCAAGGCTATTCGGCACCTTGAATGGCAGTGATATAATCTGTTTAATTTTGTGAAAGACTTAGTTAGTTTTTATATGTAAATTCCGATATGTTTATGAACGAAGAAATATATTAATATTTAAATCCCGTGGATTCTTTATCTCAGGATGGTGGATGTAAATAGTAGTTATGCTATCGTTTGATGTAAAACTTTTAGTTTGAATTAAATATATTAAGTTGTTTGAGATGATGTGTTAAATGATTATATTAAATTGTTGAGTTAAGTCTTAACTATTTAGAGAATTTAATAGAGATTTAATAAGCATATATTATTCTTAACAGAAATATGCCGCCTAGAAGAAGACAACCACGTCAACCAAAGCTCAGGAAGAGTCAACAAATAACAACAATAATGCCAATGCTAATCCCGTGCAGCAGTTGGTTAACTTACTGACTGGAGCAATAAATAATCAACCTCAAGCTCCACCAAATACTACGTTTAAAGATTTCAAGGAGGTGGGATCGCCAGAATTTAAAGGTTCCATGAACCCGATCGAGGCTCAAACGTGGGTTATGAAAATGGAGAAGGTTTTCGACGTTGCTAGGGTTTAGAAGACCGTAAGACCGCTTTTAACGCGTTTATCTTTGAAGTCTGAGGCTAGCTATTGGTGGCAAGAAAACAAAGTGCGAGGAGGTGGAGGTGTAATTACTTGGGAGAGATTTAAGGAAATGTTTTTCGAGATGTACTTCCCAACTAGCTCGCAGAACCAGATGGAGGTTCAATTTCTGGAATTGAAGCAGGGAAATATGAGCATACCTGATTATGCCGCAAAATTCAACGAGTTAGCGAGGTTCGCCCCGTATCAAGTTCACACGGATGAGAGGAAGGCGAGACGGTTTGAGCAAGGACTAAAGCCTTGGGTGTACAACAAGGTATCAATGTTTCAGCTAAACACGTTTGCTGGAGTACTGGAAAAGGCCATCCTCGCTGAAGGTGGAAGCGATGCGGTGACCAAATACAATCATGATCAGAAGAATAAGAAGAGTGAAGGTGAAGGAAATAAGAAGGTTATTGGAAGTGGCACAGGAGGTGGAAATTTTAATCAGAAGAAAAGATGGAATGACAACTCATCGGGGAATCAGCAAGGTAGTCAGAAGAAAAGAATCGAAGCATGCCCGACCATGGAAAGCCCATCCGGGAGTTTGTATGAAAGGAAAAAAGAGTGTGCTACAATTGTGGTCGGGAAGGCCACATAGCACCAAATATCCAAACCCAAAGAAGGGTGCTTGTTTCACTTGTGGTTCAAGGACCATCGGTAAGAGACCGTCCCAAGAAGGGATCGGAGGGTCGGGATCGAGGAGGAAACCGGGAAACAATAAATTGGAAATGCCCTAACTATCACCGGACAAATCGCAACAAATAAACCGACCGCCTGCGTACTTTCAACACGGCGGTGCAAGATGCGATTCAATCCGTGATGTGGTGTCGGGTATCATCCGATCAATAAAATTAATGCTTATGTTTTATTTGAATTTGAATCGTACTGCTACTTTTATTCCTTTATATCCAGATGACTTTGCCAAGAATTTAGATTTGCCTAAGAATGAATTGGATTACCCCATGAACATAGAAATTGTGAATAGAGAAATAATCCCTTTTAAGTACGTACATAAGAACTGTAGAGTGGATATTAAGGGAAATATCATGAACGTAGATCTTATCCCTATTCGACTTGGGGAATTTGATGTTATTTTGGAATGGACCTGGTTATTCAATTACGGGCCGCAATTGATTGCCAAAGAAGCGTATTAACCTTATGACCCCGCCAAAGGTTATGTTTTATGGTAAAGCAAGTCGCCTAGACAAGTAGTTGTGCGATGATGCAAGCCGTGAAGTTATTAAGACAAGGCCGTAGTAGATACTTAGCTTACATAGTCGACGATCGAAAAGAGAATTGAAGGTAGTAAGAAATACCGATTGTGAGGGACTTCGACGTTATTTTGGCGATTTTCCGGACTTCACCGAGATAGAGAGGTAGATTTTGTGATCGATTTGGGCGCCTGAATCGCTTCCACGTCGAAGGCACCATACCGAATGGCGCCAGAGAGTGTAACAACTCGATATTTTCTATATAAATAAATAAGAAATTTTTATGTATATTTTTTTTTTTATTTTATGGATGAATATTTGTACAAGAATATGTATATATATTTATGTGATAAATAAAAAATATATTTATTACATGATTATTTACAAGTAAATTTAATTTAGAATTATTGATTATTAAAAAGTATATTTTTATAATAATTAATTTCATAGTGAAAATATTTTTATTAATTATTTTCCATGAAAATATAATCGTATATTATTTAAATAATATATGATGTGATTTTAGAATAATTATAATAATTATTTTATTATATGAGTTTTAGTACAGATTAGTAAGTTAATTATTTTACCTTAATTATTAAGGTTAAATATGAAAGAATAATCAGATATGGAATCCAAACCCTAATTTTGGATTATTGTCAAGGTATGAGAATAATAATATAATATTAATTATATTTTGAATTTTCAGTGCAATAAATTAGTACTGTTTGTACGTTAATGATGATTGGTCAATTATGGTATTTAATTTCAAAACCCTAATATTATTTGGCTAAACCCTAATTTGAAAATCAATTATGGGTTTAAGACGGTTATTTAACTGTGTTTTATGTTTTATGTTGTGTATTATATAATGATTTGACTAATTAGGTAAACCCTAATTAAAGATCTAGAAACCCTAATTAATTTTTTTTTTGAAAACCCTAAGATATTTTAAAAACCCTAATTTTCTATTAAAACCCTAATTTTTAATTAGTAAGTTATAATTAAAATTTTATTGAACTTTAGTCTTAATTGTTCAAACTGTAGGAATTATTTGGGAAACCTTAAGGTTTAAAATCTAGTGATTAAAACCTAGATTCAAGTACTATGGACAAGAATACCCTTAATTACTTTGTTAAATTACTAAAATAGCATTTTTAAATTTATTTAATTGAGCTTGCTTGCAAATCTTGCCATAATTTGGGTTGTTTACCAACCCTAGATATCCCACGTGCCAAAATCTTTTCATATCAGCCATACATTGCATCTAGCACATATATATATAGATCCAAGAGAGAGAAAATGTCATTTATTGCTCATTTCATGCCCAAGCTCTCAACCAATTCTCTTTCTATCAAAACCTACGAAAATATAAGCTAGATCAGTAACATAATCAAGCCCCACGATCACTCATAACCAAATCAGTAGTCCAGAATCAAAAATTGATCAAAAGTAAAACCCTAGCATGATTTCTGTCCAAAAATTATGTGTTAGATGTTATGTTTGATTGTTAAAATATGTTGTATAAGGTGTATAATGATGATCTGGGTTGGTAGATGTTAGATCCATAACATCTAGAGGCTCGGATTTTAGTTTTTGCAAAATCTGGAAAAACTTGGTTCTGTGGTCTGACAACGATTGTCAAAGGCCACAGATCCTTGATAGTTTATGATTTGTGTTGTTTATAAGTTGTTATATGTAGTTTGTAGTGTTGTCTTTAATCTGCAAAACGAATCGAGGTCATTTGATGTGTATATTGTTAGTTATTAACGGTCAAACATCGTTGAATCGCGTTGACCGGACAATTTTCGGGCAAATTTCGTAAACCATGAACGCAGCGTCGATGTTGTATTCAAGCGTCTAGATCTATCATTTTGTTGATGTTTTAGTTTGATTGTTGTATCTAACTTGTAGTCGTGTATATGATCTCTAATATTATGCCTTAAAACCTCCTAAACATCTAGTATGCTGGCTTCAGGGATCGGTTAAAGTGCGTAGCTTAATCACGGATCCGGTTTTCTGGGCAACCCAGAAAACCTTTGGCCACGTGTTTCGGCTGACCTTCAACCGATCTATATCTTGCTATTTTGTTGTTGTTATGGTTATGTTTTGTGATAGATTTGTAGTGTTACACGTGGGATAGAACCTAGAAGTCCTAGATCACTAAAAAAGTACACGATCCGAATGTATTGGAGGTCCAAAGTGAGCTCTGACGATCGCTGTTTCTTCATTTTCGGGCAACCCGTAAATGAAGAACAACCTCGACAACCACTTTGATGGCTTAGATCTTTCATTTGATGTATGATATGAACGTATTTGTTCTCGTGGATCTTGTAGTCTTACATTAGCTCTACCAGATCCGCCCGTAAACGAGTCCGTAAACACACTACACACACGGTTTTAATCTTCGTCAAATAGAGCCCTCTAACCGCTCGCCTTATGAATGCTCAAGAACATGAAGAACACCTATAGCGACAGCTTTGTCACTATAGGTGGCCTTTAATATGACAGAACATTATATTATTTTAGGAAATTATTTAATAAATAGAAAAAAATAGTTTTAATTATTAAAAATACAAAATAAATTATTAAAAATTATTTTAATGTCCAAAAATTATATTTTAATTATTTTGGATATATTTCATAAATATTTAATATTTTGGAATATTAAAAGTATTTAATTTATTTAATTATAATTCTAAATAAATTATTTAAAATGATTTTAATACATAAAAAATCATTTAAAATTATATTATGATATAAGAAAATATATTAAGTTATTTTTAATGACTTTTAATATTTTGTGATAAATTTCATTAATAAATAAATATTAATGATAATTAAGTTATTGACTAAATGAATTAAATAAATTAATTAAAAATGATTTTATTATATTAAAAATCATTTTAAATAATAATAAGGTATTTAAAATATTTGAAGTTATAAAATATAACTTTTAATATTTAAAGATAAATTTCATTAATTAATTATTATTAATGATATTGAAGTTATTTAATAAATATATTAAATAATTAAGTTTAAAAATGATTTTAATATTATAATAATCATTTTAAATGAAAATAAAGTGTTTAAAGATATTTTAAGTTATAAAATATAACTTTTAATATTTAAAGGATAATTTCATTAATAATTTAATATTAATAATTATTAATTTATTATTAATGATATTAAATTTATTTAATAATTATATTAAATAAATAGTGTATAAATGATTTTATTAATTTAAAAATTATTTAAAAGGGATATAAATGAATTAAAAATATTTTAAGTTATACTTAATGACTTTTAATATTTTGATAAATAAAACATTAATACTTTAATATTAATGATAATTATTTAAAATGATTTTAAATGTTTTAAAAATCATTTAAGGGTAATATTAATACTTTAAAAGTATTTCAAGTTATTATAAATAACTTTAACATTTTAGAAATGATTTCATTAATAGTTTAATATTAATTAAATATTAATGATGATATGATTGTTTAATACTTAAATCATTTAATAATGATTCCTATATTTGAAAATTCATGATAAATTATAATAAATGTTTTAAAAATTATTATAAGTCATTTAAAAATAATAATGATCGATACGCACGGATATTAAGTTACAGAATAGAGTCTTAGACTCGATAATTACCCGATAAAGCTGTCGGTACACCGACATGTTTCAGAAATTGATCTAGACTTAGATAATGTGATTAGATAAGTGATTATTTGTGATTCAATGGTTGTTAAACCTATGTACCAATCTGATTAAGATATGTGCTGACTGCAACAAGCAGTGTTATGTGTTATAGTATATTGTTCTAATCGAACGAATGATCTGATTAATGATAGGTCGTGAGATAAGCGATAAATCTTAATTACAAATTATAAGCAGCGTATCAGGCAAGTATTTTACCTTTGCATTTTCTTTATGCAATGGACATGAGTAAGAATGTTTTTAAACTATATTATTACTGTACATATTATTAACCTTATATTATATACGCTCATTGAATATCAACATGTTAGTATATGATAACTCAGATATATATATTCTGTTCGTTAATTTCTATAAATGGTTATACAAGTGTCCCCACTTGGATAATCATTGTATTTAATCACATGTTGATATACCTTTGTCAATTACCCGTATACATATATGTTGAATTATAGATTATTGTTAAACAAGATAAAACCTTTGATTTGAAACCCAAACAAGTATGAACATCCCTATAGGGGAAAACTGTTTATGCACCCAAGGTGGACAGAGTGAACGATCCTATCCCTCTTGTAATGTAGTATTGATCAATGCAGGGCATAACGGGCTGATCACCCCCCGTGCCCGTAAGTTATGATGGTTTACAGATGAATTTCTGTTTAACCTTTTCGAAAATGAAAAAAATGTTCATGGTATGTCACCATAACCCAAGTTATAGTCAATATGTAGTTTCAAAAATTTGAAAGAGAGTTGTTATGTTATTATTATCGGTTCAGAATACTTCACAACTATTGACTTGTTGTAGAAGAATAGTACAAAGAAAACATTTAAATTCTTTCAGCTTATATATATATAATTATTACTTGTGGGCACTCAAATGCTCATCCTTGCTTAATTTAAATGTTTTCAGCTAAGTGTGAACGATCAGAGAGCTCTGCTAAGAACAAGGGAAAGGGAAAGGTTGCTGAATGAATGAACGTTATCTTATGTAATAGTTTAATATTATTAAGACAAGTATGATATATATTATTTATCATGGTTTGTAATAAATGTTTAAAGGTTACGTTTTTGGGATTAGACTCTGATGATATGTAAATTAAGTTGATCTTTATATTATTGTTTTTATTATTAGTATTATTCTGCTCATAAGAATGGTATCATGAAGAATCGAGTTCGGGTTTCAAGTACCCGAGTTTGGGGTCTTTATAGGTAGGTATCAGAGCTTAGGGTTAAAAACCATAGGTGGGTTAGACCTTAGGCTATAACCTTAGAACAGGGGGAAACGTTGAAAATATAAATAACTCATATAGAGTTTAAAATGAGATGAATTGAATAAATTCATCGTCAAACAAAGTAAAAGATAACTCATATAAAACTATTGTTAGCTGTGTGTATATACTATATGCTAATCATGATAATTTATATGTGTAGATGTCTGGTGGAAAAGGCTTGTTATATGCATATAGCATGAAGAAGGATCAAACCCATACACCCGAGCTTATATCGAAGTCGATAGCTGAAATAAAGGCTCACATTGAAAACAACTCAGACGATGTGGTTATTGTAGAAAACGTAGTAGCAAATCCGGAGATGGTGGAGCTGACAGATAGCGATTCAGACACTAAAGTTCAAGCCGATCAAGTATCAACGGAGGTGCAGGATCTGAGGAACAAGATTTCTTCTCTAGAAAGGCCGTGGGAGATAGAAAAGCTGTTGAATAGTCAGTTGCGTCAAGCGTTAATAGAAATAATGGAAGGACAAGATAAGCTTAAGATCCAAATTTGTCAAATGGGAGCCACAAGCAACACATCGTAATGCGACTCAGGATAAGAAGGAAAAAAAAGATAGAAGACCATGACTTAGGAAAATCCAATAAAAAGAATTGAAAAGAATATGTTATCTTTTGCGGCTATGAGGGACATACCACTCTGTATTGTCCCCGACTACAAAAAAGGAGCATGTTTTATCCGTGGGATAGAAGGTCATCAAAGAGAGGGTGTCCAAGAAAAAGGTGTAACAAATAGACAGTATATGTTCTGTTGTGTAGGTGTGTTTAATGTAATATGTGTGCTTAGAATGTTTGTGTAAGGTTATATTCTAAAACTTTTGTATTAAGTCAAGACTGTAAATCCAAACTTTTGTAGTCACAAAGGGATGAATGATGTTTAAAGCATTATGTGCTATGTTATGTAAAATATTCGTTAAATGAATATGAATCTATGTTTGAGAAATGAAACAAGTTTAATATATTAAACTTATGCGATAAGGTTTAGAATGTAAGTTAAATTTATGATTTCATTTAATCAGATAATGCCGCCAAGACGTCGAACTCGAAACCAAAGGGCAGAAGAATCTGTCAACAACGTTGAGGGACAACAACAAACAGACCCGATGCAAAACTTCGCGAACATGGTAGCTCAGGCTATGCAACAGGGAATACCAGTCGCTGAAAACCCGCCGGATAACCGCTTGGCGAATTTCAAAGATTTCAAAGCTGTAGGACCACCCGAATTCAAAGGTACGACTGACCCTGTTGAAGCCCAAACTTGGGTCAAGGAGATTGAGAAGGCGTTCATGGTAGCTAGGGTAGCTGAAGGGCAGAACACTGATTTTGCCATCTACATGATGAAGGGTGAGGCAAGCTTTTGGTGGGAAGCGAATCAAGCGAGGGCAGGAGTAGGTATAGCTACATGGGATAGGTTTAAAACACTATTTTTCAAAAATTATTTTTCACCTAGTATGCAGGCTAGGATGGGGGTGAGATTTTTAGAGTTGAAGCAAAAGAATATGACTGTTGCGGAATACGCCGCAAAATTCAATGAGTTAGCTAGGTTTTCCCCGCATCAAGTTGATACGGAGGCTAGAAAGGCAAGGAGGTTTGAGCTGGGATTGAAACCCTAGCTCTATAACAAGGTGGTGGTGTTGCAAATTCCTACATTTGCAGCATTCATGGACAAGGCGATTATAGTTGAGGAGGGGACTGAGGCCATGAGCCTCTATAACAAAGAGAGAAAGAATAAGGGAAAGACTGAAGGAGCTGGGAAGGTAGGAAATTAATAGTGGAAATACAGGTGGTAGTAGCAAGAGGAAGGGGAACTACGTTAGGAATGTTCAGATAAAACAAGAAGGAATTAAGAAGGCAGCGGTACAGTGTAAAAATTGTGGGAAGAACCACTCGGGGGAGTGTTTGAAGGGGAAGTTTGTTTGTTATAAGTGCGGGCAGGAGGGCCATATCTCTCCCAACTGCCCCAATCCTAGGATGAATAGTGGATTTTTTCTGTGCGGATCGACTGAACACCAGGTGAAGGATTGTCAAGAAGAGGAGGGGAGGAGTGGAAGTGTGAATCTTGGTAAAGCGGCGTGGGACGTTAGCAATCACGGGACCTAAGTCATCGAACAAACCAACAAAATTGACAGCAAGGGTCTACAATATGACTATTCAGGATATGATGGCAGCTGGCACTACAATACCAGGTATTATTCATACAACTTTTATTTTATTATACATGATTTTCCTATATATGGTAAAGTATTTTATAAAGAAATTTTGAGGAGGAATTTGTGTTCTTTTAGAAACCAATTTTTGTCGTTTAATCAGAAAGACAAGCTTTATGTGAATAGCTAAAGATCAGTTCGATCAAAGTTGATCGAGATCTACTTGCAATGATTGTGTATGTTATGTACCCGTGTATGTATAGGTTTTAAAACGGTGATTCTGGGGACGAAATCTTTATAAGGGAGGGTGAATGTAACAACCCGATATTTTATATATAAATAAATAAGAAATTTTTATGTATAATTTTTTTTTATTTTATGGATGAAGATTTGTACAAGAATATGTGTATATGTATTTATGTGATAAATAAAAATATATTTATTACATGATTATTTACAAGTAAATTTAATTTAGAATTATTGATTATTAAAAGTATATATTTATAATAATTAATTTTATAGTGAAAATATTTTTATTAATTATTTTCCATGAAAATATAATCATATATTATTTAAATAATATATGATGTGATTATTAATATAATTATAATAATTATTTTATTATATGAGTTTTAGTATAGATTAGTAATTTAATTATTTTACCTTAATTATTAAGGTTAAATATGAAAGAATAATCAGATATGGAATCCAAACCCTAATTTTGGATTATTTTCAAGGTATGAGAATAATAATATAATATTAATTATATTTTGAATTTTTAGTGCAATAAATAACTACTGTTTGTACGTATTAATGATGATTGGTCAATTATGGTATTTAATTTCAAAACCCTAATATTATTTGGCTAAACCCTAATTTGAAAATCAATTGTGGGTTTAAGACGGTTATTTAATTGTGTTATATGTTTTATGTTATGTATTATATAATGATTTGATTAATTAGGTAAACCTTAATTAAAGATTTAGAAACCCTAATTAATTTATTTTTTTTTGAAAACCCTAAGATATTTTAAAAACCCTAATTTTATATTAAAACCCTAATTTTTAATTAGAAAGTTATAATTAAAATTTTATTGAACTTTAATCTTAATTGTTCAACTGTAGGAATTATTTGGGAAACCTTAAGGTTTAAAATCTAGTGATTAAAACCTAGATTCAAGTACCATGGACAAGAATACCCTTAATTACTTTGTTAAATTACTAAAATAGCATTTTTGGATTTATTTAATTGAGCTTGCTTGCAAATCTTGCCATAATTTGGGTTGTTTACCAACCCTAGATATCCCATGTGCCAAAATCTTTTCATATATCACCAATACAAATGACCATACATGCATCAAAGCACACATATATATATAGATCCAAGAGAGAGAAAATGTCATTTATTGCTCATTTCATGCCCAAGCTCTCAACCAATTCTCTCTATCAAAACCTACAAAAATATAAGCTAGATCAGTCCCCTAATCAAGCCCCATGATCACTCATAACCAAATCAGTAGTCCAGAATCAGAAATCGATCAAAGAAGGTAAAACCCTAGCATGATTTACATCCCAAAAATTTCGTCGTGTTAGATGTTATGTTTGTTTGTTAAAATATGTTGTATAAGGTGTATAATGATGATCTGGGTTGCTAGATGTTAGATCCATAACATCTAGAGGCTCGGATTTGAGTTTTTGCAAAATCTAGAAAAACTTGGTTATGTGGTCTGACAACAATTGTCAGAGGCCATAGATCCTTGATAGTTTATGATTTGTGTTGTTTATAAGTTGTTATATGTAGTTTGTAGTGTTGTCTTTAATCTGTAAAACGAATTGAGGTCATTTGATGTGTATATTGTTAGTTATTAACGGTCAAATACCAATGACCGGCATTGACCGGACAATTTCTGGGCAGCCCAGAAACCATGAACGAGCGTCTGACAGTGTATTCAAGCGTCTAGATCTGTCATTTTGTTGATGTTTTAGTTTGATTGTTGTATCTAACTCGTAGTCGTGTATATGATCTCTAATATTATGCCTTAAAATCTCCTAAACATCTAGTATGCTGGCTTCAGGGATCGGTCAAAGTGGGTAGCTTAATCACGGATCTGGTTTTCTGGGCAACCTAGAAAACCTTTGGCCATGTGTTCTGACAGCCTTTGACCGATCTATATCTTGCTATTTTTTTGTTGTTATGGTTTTGTTTTGTGATAGATTTGTAGTGTTACATGTGGGATAGAACCTAGAAGTCCTAGATCACTAAAATAGTACACGATCCGAATGTAGTGGAGGTCCAAAGTGAGCCCCACGATCTGTTCTTCATTTCTGGGCAACCCAGAAATGAAGAACAACCTCTGACAGCCACTTTGATGGCTTAGATCTTTCATTTGATGTATGAAATGAACGTATTTGTTGCTGGATCTTGTAGTCTTACATTAGATCTACCATATCTGTCCAGAAACGAGTCCAGAAACACACTAAACACGGTTTTAATCTTGGTCAAATAGAGCCCCTCGAAACTGCCTTATGAAGGCTCAAGAACATGAAGAACACCTATAGCGACAGTTTTGTCACTATAGGTAGCCTTTAGCGACAGACATTATATTATTTTTCGGAAATTATTTAATAAATAGAAAAAAATAATTTTTAATTATTAAAAATTATTTTAATGTCCAAAAATTATATTTTAATTATTTTGGATATATTTCATAAATATTTAATATTTTTAGAATATTAAAAAGTATTTAATTTATTTAATTATAATACTAAATAAATTATATAAAAATGATTTTAATACATGAAAAATCATTTAAAATTATATTATGATATAAAAAATATATTAAGTTATTTTTAATGACTTTTAATATTTTGTGATAAATTTTATTAATAAATAAATATTAATGATAATTAAGTTATTGACTAAATGAATTAAATAAATTAATTAAAAATGATTTTATTATATTAAAATCATTTTAAATAATAATAAGGTATTTAAAAATATTTTAAGTTATAAAATATAACTTTTAATATTTAAAGATAAATTTCATTAATTAATTATTATTAATGATATTGAAATTATTTAATAAATATATTAAATAATTAAGTTTAAAAATGATTTTAATATTATAATAATCATTTTAAATGAAAATAAAGTGTTTAAAGATATTTTAAGTTATAAAATATAACTTTTAATATTTAAAGGATAATTTCATTAATAATTTAATATTAATAATTATTAATTTATTATTAATGATATTAAATTTATTTAATAATTATATTAAATAAATAGTTTATAAATGATTTTATTAATTTAAAAATCATTTAAAAGGGATATAAATGAATTAAAAAATATTTTAAGTTATACTTAATGACTTTTAATATTTTGATAAATAAAACATTAATACTTTAATATTAATGATAATTATTTAAAAATAATTTTAAATGTTTTAAAAATCATTCAAGGGTAATATTAATACTTTAAAAGTATTTCAAGTTATTATAAATAACTTTAACATTTTGAAATGATTTCATTAATAGTTTAATATTAATTAAATATTAATGATGATATGATTGTTTAATACTTAAATCATTTAATAATGATTCATATGTTTGAAAATTCATGATAAATTATAATAAATGTTTTAAAAATTATTATAAGTCATTTAAAATAATATATGACGATCACGCACGGATATTGAGTTCTGAGAATAGAGTCTTAGACTCGATAATTACCCGATAAAAGTCACAAGACAACCGAGCATGTTTCAGAAATTGATCTGGACTTAGATAATGTGATTAGATAAGTGATTATTTGTGATTCAATGGTTGTTAAACCTATGTACCAATGTGATTAAGGTAGGTGTTGACTGCAATAAGCAGTGTTATGTGTTATAGTATATTGTTCTAATCGAACGAATGATCTGATTAATGATAGGTCGTGAGATAAGCTATAAATCTTAATTGCAAATTGTAAGCAGTGTATCAGGCAAGTATTTTACCTTTGCATTTTCTTTATGCAATGGACATGAGTAAGAATGTTTTTAAACTATATTATTACTGTACAGATTATTAACCTTATATTATATATGCTCATTGAATATCAACATGTTAGTTTATGATAACTCAGATAGATATATATATTCTGTTCGTTAATTTCTATAAATGGTTATACAAGTGTCCCCACTTGGATAATCATTGTATTTAATCACATGTTGATATACCTTTGTCAATTACCCATATACATATATGTTGAATTATAGATTATTGTTGAACAAGATAAAACCTTTGATTTGAAATGCAAACAAGTATGAACATCCCTACAGGGGAAAACTGTTTATGCACCCAAGGTAGACATAGTGAACGATCCTATCGCTCTTGTAATGTAGTATTGATCAATGCAGGGCATAACGGGCTGATCACCCCCCGTGCCCGTAAGTTATGACGGTTTACAGATGAATTTCTGTTTAACCTTTTCGAAAATGAAAACAATGTTCATAGCATGTCACCATAACCCCAGTTATAGTCAATATGAAATTTGAAAGAGAGTTGTTATGTTATTATTATCGGTTCAGAATACTTCACAACTATTGACTTGTTGTAGAAGAATAGTACAAAGAAAACATTTAAATTCTTTCAGCTTATATATATATATATATAATTATTACTTGCTGGGCACTCAAATGCTCATCTTTGCTTAATTTAAATGTTTTCAGCTAAGTGTGAACGATCAGAGAGCTCTGCTAAGAACAAGGGAAAGTGAAAGGTTGCTGAATGAATGAACGTTATCTTATGTAATAGTTTAATATTATTAAGACAAGTATGATATATATTATTTATCATTGTTTGTAATGAATGTTTAAAGGTTACGTTTTTGGGATTAGACTTTGATGATATGTAAATTAAGTTGATCTTTATATTATTGTTTTTATTATTAGTATTATTCCGCTCATAGAAATGGTATCGTGAATAACCGAGTTCGGGTTTTAAGTACCCGAGTTTGGGGTCTTTATAGGTTGGTATCAGAGCTTAGGGTTAAAAACCATAGGTGGGTTAGACCTTAGGCTATAACCTTTGAACAGAGGGAAACGTTGAAAATATAAATAACTTATATAGAGTTTAAAAGGAGATGAATTGAATAAATTCATCGTCAAACAAAGTAAAAGATAACTCATATAAAACTATTGTTAGCTGTGTGTATATACTATATGCTAATCAGGATAATTTATATGTGTAGATGTCTGGTGGAAAAGGCTTGTTATATGCATATAGCATGAAGAAGGATCAAACCCTTACACCCGAGCTGATATCGAAGCCGATAGCTGAAATAAAGGCTCACAATGAAAACAACTCAGACGATGTGGTGGAGCTGATAGATAGCTATTCAGACACTAAAGTTCAAGCTGATCAAGCATCAACGGAGGTGCAGGATCTGAGGAACAAGGTTTCTTCTCTAAAAAGGCTGTGGGAGATAGAAAAGCTGTTGAATAGTCAGTTGCGTCAAGCGTTAATAGAAATAATGGAAGGACAAGATAAGCTTAAGATCCAAATTGGTCAAATGGGAGCCACAAGCAACACATCGTGTGCAGCTCCGGACAAGAAGGGAAAAAGAAAGATAGAAGACCATGACTTAGGAAAATACAATAAGAAGAAATGGAAAAGAATATGTTATCTTTGCGGCTATGAGGGACATACCACTCTGTATTGTCCTGACTACAAAAAAGGAGCATGTTTTATCTGTGGGATAGAAGGTCATCAAGCGAGAGGGTGTCCAAGAAAAAGGTGTAACAAATAGGTAGTATATGTTCTATTGTGTAGGTGTGTTTAATGTAATATGTATGCTTAGAATGTTTGTGTAAGGTTATATTCTAAAACTTTTGTATTAAGTCAAGACTGTAAATCCCTACTTTTGTTGTCACAAAGGGATGAATGATGTTTAAAGCATTATGTGCTATGTTATGTAAAATATTCGTTAAATGAATATGAATATATGTTTGAGAAATTAAACAAGTTTAATATATTAAACTTATGCGATAAGGTTTAGAATGTAAGTTAAATTTATGATTTCATTTAATCAGATAATGCCGCCAAGACGTCGAACTCGAAACGAAAGGGCAGAAGAATCTGTCAACAACGTTGAGGGACAACAACAAGCAGACCCGATGCAAAAATTCGCGAACATGGTAGCTCAGGCTATGCAAGAGGGAATACCAGTAGCTGGAAACCCGCCGGATAACCGCTTGGCGAATTTCAAAGATTTCAAAGTTGTAGGACCACCCGAATTCAAAGGTACGACTGACCCTGTTGAAGCCCAAACTTGGGTCAAGGAGATTGAGAAGGCGTTCGTGGTAGCTAGGGTAGCTGAAGGTCAGAAGACTGATTTTGCCATCTACATGATGAAGGGTGAGGCAAACTTTTGGTGGGAAGCAAATCAAGCGAGGGCAAGAGTAGGTATAGCTACATGGGATAGGTTTAAAACACTGTTTTTTGAAAATTATTTTTCACCTAGTATGCAGGCTAGGATGGAGGTGAGATTTTTAGAGTTGAAGCAAGAGAATATGACTGTTGCAGAATACGCCGCAAAATTCAATGAGTTAGCTAGGTTTGCCCCGCATCAAGTTGATACGGAGGCTAGAAAGGAAAGGAGGTTTGAGCTGGGATTGAAACCCTGGCTCTATAACAAGGTGGTGGTGTTGCAAATTCCTACATTTGCAGCACTCATGGAGAAGGCGATTATAGTTGAGGAGGGGACTGAGGCCATGAGCCTCTATAACAAAGAGAGAGAATAAGGGAAAGACTGAAGGAGCTGGGAAGGTAGGAAATTAATAGTGGGAATAGGGGTGGTAGTAGCAGGAAGAAGGGGAACTACGTTAGGAATGTTCAGATATAACAAGAAGGAGTTAAGAAGGCAGCGGTACAGTGTAAAAATTGTGGGAAGAACCACTCAGGGGAGTGTTTGAAGGGGAAGTTTGCTTGTTATAAGTGCGAGCAGGAGGGCCATATCTCTCCCAACTGCCCCAATCCTAAGATGAATAATGGATGTTTTCTGTGTGGATCGACTGAACACCAGGTGAAGGAATGTCCGAAGAGGAGGACGGAGGCAGGAAGTGTGAATACTGGTAAGGGCAGCGGGACGTTAGCAATCACGGGACCTACGTCATCGAACAAACCAACAAAATCGACAGCAAGGGTCTACAATATGACTATTCAAGATACGATGGCAGCTGGCACTACAATACCAGGTATTATTCATACAACTTTTATTTTATTATACATGATTTTCCTATATATAGTAAATTATTTTATAAAGAAATTTTGAGGAATTTGAGTTCTTTTAGAAACCAATTTTTGTCGTTTAATCAGAAAGACAAGCTTTATGTGAATAGCTAAAGATCAGTTCGATCAAAGTTGATCGAGATCTACTTGCAATGATTGTGTATGTTATGTACCCGTGTATGTATAGGTTTTAAAACGGTGATTCCGGGGACGGAATCTTTATAAGGGAGGGTGAATGTAACAACCCGATATTTTCTATATGAATAAATAAGAAATTTTTACGTATAATTTTTTTATTTATTTTATGGATGAAGATTTGTATAAGAATATGTGTATATGTATTTATGTGATAAATAAAAATATATTTATTACATGATTATTTACAAGTAAATTTAATTTAGAATTATTGATTATTAAAAAGTATATTTTTATAATAATTAATTTTATAGTGGAAATATTTTTATTAATTATTTTCCATGAAAATATAATCATATATTATTTAAATAATATATGAAGTGATTTTAGAATAATTATAATAATTATTTTATTATATGAGTTTTAGTATGATTAGTAAGTTAATTATTTTACCTTAATTATTAAGGTTAAATATGAAAGAATAATCGGATATGGAATCCAAACCCTAATTTTGGATTATTGTCAAGGTATGAGAATAATAATATAATATTAATTATATTTTAAATTTCAAAATGCAATAAATAAGTAAATATTGTTTATGCGTATTAATGATGATTGGTCAATTATGGTATTTAATTTCAAAACCCTAATATTATTTGGCTAAACCCTAATTTGAAAATCAATTGTGGATTTAAGACGGTTATTTAACTGTGTTATATGTTTTATGTTGTGTATTATATAATGATTTGATTAATTAGGTAAACCCTAATTAATTTATTTTTTTTGAAAACCCTAAGATATTTTAAAAACCCTAATTTTTAATTAGTAAGTTATAATTAAAATTTTATTGAACTTTAGTCTTAATTGTTCAAACCGTAGGAATTATTTGGGAAACCTTAAGGTTTAAAATCTAGTGATTAAAACCTAGATTCAAGTACCATGGACAAGAATACCCTTAATTACTTTGTTAAATTACTAAAATAGCATTTTTGGATTTATTTAATTGAGCTTGCTTGCAAATCATGCCATAATTTGGGTTGTTTACCAACCCAAGATATCCCATGTGCCAAAATCTTTTCATATCTACCAATACACCAACCATACATTGCATCTAGCACACATATATATATAGATCCAAAAGAGAGAAAATGTCATTTATTGCTCATTTTATGCCCAAGCTCTCAACCAATTCTCTCGCTATCAAAACCTACGAAAATATAAGCTAGATCAGTCACATAATCAAGCCCCACGATCACTCATAACCAAATCAGTAGTCCGGAATCAGAAATCGATCAAAGAAGGTAAAACCCTAGCATGATTTCTGTCCAAAAATTCTAAGTTAGATGTTATGTTTGATTGTTAAAATATGTTGTATAAGGTGTATAATGATGATCTGGGTTGCTAGATGTTAGATCCATAACATCTAGAGGCTCGGATTTGAGTTTTTGTAAAATCTGGAAAAACTTGGTGCTGTGGTCTGACAACGATTGTCAGAGGCCACAGATCCTTGATAGTTTATGATTTGTGTTGTTTATAAGTTGTTATATGTAGTTTGTACTGTTGTCTTTAATCTGCAAAAAGATTCGAGGTCATTTGATGTGTATATTGTTAGTTATTAACGGTCAAATACCGTTGACTGGCGCCGATTGGACAATTTTCGCAAATTTCCCGAAACCATGAACGAAGCGTCCGATGTTGTATTCAAGCGTCTAGATCTGTCATTTTGTTTATGTTTTAGTTTGATTGTTGTATCTAACTCGTAGTCGTGTATATGATCTCTAATATTATGCCTTGAAATCTCCTAAACATCTAGTATCTTGAAAGTTTGAGGATCGGTCAAAGTGGGTAAGCTTAATCACGGATCCGGGTTTTACGGGCAACCGAGAAAACCTTTGGCCATGTGTTCTTACGGTGACCTTTGAATCGATCTATATCTTGCTATTTTTTTGTTGTTATGGTTATGTTTTGTGATAGATTTGTAGTGTTACATGTGTGATAGAACCTAGAAGTCCTTGATCACCAAAAAAGCGATTACACGATCTGAATGTAGTGGAGGTCCAAAGTGAGTTTGACGATCATTTCTTCATTTCGGGCAACCCGAAAATGAAGAACAACTCTCAATGACCACTTTGATGGCTTAGATCTTTCATTTGATGTATGATATGAACGTATTTGTTCTTTGGATCTTGTAGTCTTACATTAGCTCTACCGGATCTGCCCGAAACAAGTCCGAAACACACTACACACGGTTTTTAATCTTGGTCGAATAGAGCCCCTAAAGCGCTTTTTATGAATGCTCAAGAACATGAAGAACACCTATAGCGGCAGTTTTGTCACTATAGGTGGCCTTTAGCGATGTATTGACATTATATTATTTTTCCGGAAATTATTTAATAAATAGAAAAAAATAGTTTTAATTATTAAAAATACAAAATAAATTATTAAAAATTATTTTAATGTCCAAAATTATATTTTAATTATTTTGGATATATTTCATAAATATTTAATATCTTTGGAATATTAAAATTATTTAATTTATTTAATTATAATTCTAAATAAATTATTTAAAAATAATTTTAATACATGAAAAATCATTTAAAATTATATTATGATATAAGAAAATATATTAAGTTATTTTTAATGACTTTTAATATTTTGTGATAAATTTCATTAATAAATAAATATTAATGATAATTAAGTTATTGATTAAATGAATTAAATAAATTAATTAAAAATGATTTTATTATATTAAAAATCATTTTAAATAATAATAAGGTATTTAAAAATATTTTAAGTTATAAAATATAACTTTTAATATTTAAAGATAAATTTAATTAATTAATTATTATTAATGATATTGAAGTTATTTAATAAATATATGAAATAATTAAGTTTAAAAATGATTTTAATATTATAATAATCATTTTAAATGAAAATAAAGTATTTAAAGATATTTTAAGTTATAAAATATAACTTTTAATATTTAAAGGATAATTTCATTAATAATTTAATATTAATAATTATTAATTTATTATTAATAATATTAAATTTATTTAATAATTATATTAAATAAATAGTTTATAAATGATTTTATTAATTTAAAATTATTTAAAAGGGATATAAATGAATTAAAAATATTTTAAGTTATACTTAATGACTTTTAATATTTTGATAAATAAAACATTAATACTTTAATATTAATGATAATTATTTAAAAATGATTTTAAATATTTTAAAAATCATTTAAGGGTAATATTGATACTTTTAAAAGTATTTCAAGTTATTATAAATAACTTTAACATTTTGGAAATGATTTCATTAATAGTTTAATATTAATTAAATATTAATGATGATATGATTGTTTAATACTTAAATCATTTAATAATGATTCCTATGTTTGAAAATTCATGATAAATTATAATAAATATTTTAAAAATTATTATAAGTCATTTAAAAATAATATGACTGATACGTACGGATATTGAGTTACAGAATAGAGTCTTAGACTCGATAATTACCCGATAAAGCTGTCGGTACACCGACATGTTTCAGAAATTGATCTGGACTTAGATAATGTGATTAGATAAGTGATTATTTATGATTCAATGGTTGTTAAAGCTATGTACCAATGTGATTAAGGTAGGTGCTGACTGCAATAAGCAGTGTTATGTGTTATAGTATATTGTTCTAATCGAACGAATGATCTGATTAATGATAGGTCGTGAGATAAGTGATAAATCTTAATTGCAAATTGTAAGCAGCGTATCAGGCAAGTATTTTACCTTTGCATTTTCTTTATGCAATAGACATGAGTAAGAATGTTTTTAAACTATATTATTCTTATGTCTGATTATTAACCTTATATTATATACGCTCATTGAATATCAACATGTTAGTATATGATAACTCATATATATATATATATATATATATTCTGTTCGTTAATTTCTTTAAATGGTTATACAAGTGTCCCCACTTGGATAATCATTGTATTTAATCACATGTTGATATACCTTTGTCAATTACCCGTATACATATATGTTGAATTATAGATTATTGTTGAATAAGATAAAACCTTTGATTTGAAACCCAGACAAGTATGAACATCCCTACAGGGGAAAACTGTTTATGCACCCAAGGTGGACATAGTGAACGATCCTATCGCTCTTGTAATGTAGTATTGATCAATGCAGGCATAACTGGTCGATCACCCCGTGTTAAGTAAGTTATGATTTTTCTATGATGAATTTCGCTTAACCTTTTTAAAATGAAAATAATGTTCATGGCATGTCACCATAACCTTGATTATAGTCAATATGTAGTTTCAAAATTTGAAAGAGAGTTGTTATGTTATTATTATCTGCTCGTAATACTTCACAACTATTGACTTGTTGTAGAAGAAGAATAGTACAAAGAAAATATTTAAATTCTTTCAAACATATATATATATATATATATATATATATATATATATATATATATATATTTAATTATTATTACTTGTTTGGGCACTCAAATGCTCATCCTTGCTTAATTTAAATATTTTCAGCTAAGTGTGAACGATCAGAGAGCTCTGCTAAGAACAAGTGAAAGGGAAAGGTTGCTGAATGGATGAACATTATCTTATGTAATAGTTTAATATTATGAAGACAAGTATGATATATATTATTTATCATGGTTTGTAATGAATGTTTAAAGGTTACGTTTTTGGGATTAGACTTTGATGATATGTAAATTAAGTTGATCTTTATATTATTGTTCTTATTATTAGTATTATTCCGCTCATAGAAATGGTATCGTGAAGAACCGAGTTTGGGTTTCAAGTACCCGAGTTTAGGGTCTTTACAGGTTGGTATCAGAGCTTAGGGTTAAAAACCATAGGTGGGTTAGACCTTAGGCTATAACCTTAGAACATAGGGAAATGTAGAAAATATAAATAACTCATATAGAGTTTAAAAGGAGATGAATTGAATAAATTCATCGTCAAACAAAATAAAAGATAACTCATACAAAACTATTATTTGTTGTGTGTATATACTATATGCTAATCAGGATAATTTATATGTGTAGATGTTGTTAGGTTTGTAATATTCATGAACGCAATCAAATTGCACAAAATAAGCGGAAACATGGAAAATCAGAGTTTTAAAAATTTTACAAACCATATACCCGGATCACCCTTTATGCATAATTATTAATTAAACGAAAAAGAAAGAACAAGAATCATACCCTTGAAGATCCGAGCTTCCTCATGTAAAAGTTCACCTCCAATCCTTTTCGCGTTCAACTTGAATCCACCGGGTTTGGTTCGTTCCTTTGATCAACGTTAGCCACCCAAGTGTTTGGCCTCTAGAGGTGATCCACCAAGGAAGAAGAAGAATTCAAGAAGATGGGTATTTGGCAAAACCCTTCTTTTCTATCTCTATTGAAAAGGAGCGTACTCTCCAACAATTGGAATCACGTATGTTCTAAAAGTCAACAACCACTCCACCCAAAATAAGACTCCTCTTATTTATAGATGTGGGCATCCCTCCTTAACAATTAAGGAATTGGGTTTTATTTTAATTAATTAAATTCTTTTAATTAATTAAGCTCCCTAATCTTATTAGGGATAATTAATTAAACTTTAATTAATTAGCCTCCTAATCTTATTAGGAATAAATGAGAGTACTTTTATTAATTAATTCCCAAACTCCTTTAGGAATTAAATAATAATAATAGTAATAGTAATAATAAGACTCCTCTTATTAATTTATATTTAATATTTTCAAAATATTAAATAATAAATATTAAGCTATTTAATTTATTCTATCACCATAGATTAAATTAAATATACTTCACTTATTATTACGATTATGCCATTAACTTCTTAAATAATTATTCTTCCTTTTATGGTGTGACCCTTTAGGTTCTTCATATTAAACCGGTTGTGAATAAATCAATTAGAACAATTCTAATCTTATTTAAATAAATAAATTAAACAATTAATTTATTTAAATAAATAATATTTATTCTACAATAGGGATAAGCCTCCCTAGCGATCAACGACTTTCCAGATAATATAGATTTCAACATTAATCATAAAAGAACCTTTGAGTAAATAGTTACCGTAAAATTCAATCCTTCCACCATACAATGTTGCAATTAAATATAAGACATAGAATTACTGTCAAGTCTTATTTTATTTAATTATATGTATTTCGACTCTTAAATGCACAACTCCAAATAATGCAAATTAGAAACTCGTTTCTAATTTCATTTTGCCTTGGCTAAGGACTACTGGGTTGTCATTTATCGAATCACATAGGACATTTCTCTTCTTTTACTAGAAGTGATAGATTCTTTATTGATCATACATTATCTCCATGTATAACTTATTATACCCAAGCATATCCTTTGATATACCCTAAGGGTCTTAAGAAATAAGTCAAAGTATAATTTATCATACACAAGATACTATGATGATCTCAAGTCCAAGGATCACTTGTACTACTATCACTACAGGAATCCTATTGACAGGTAAGTAAAACTCCATTAGGTATTCCTTAGTGAGCCACGTTCAGTGAACTTATTCTCTAATAAGCACCTACATACTTGCTTTAGTATCTCCACACAAATGATCATGAGATCAATCATCCTCATCCAATGAGGAAGCAACGTATGTACCAATCTATCCGAATTCACTAATCCCCAATTTAGTAATCCAACGATTGGGAACTATTTTAGTTTTAAGCTTTCTAAGAATTTAGATCTCATTAGAATGATCATCATCATTATTCTAAAAGCATTGCTTAAAACTATGGGTTTATCACATATTATAAAACAACATCTTGTAGATAATTAAAAGCCTTTAATAAATTAATACTTTTTTTTAATAAATGAATAAGATTGTTACAAAGTATATGCTTTATCATCAAACATGATTGGCTTGTGTGAATACTACTTTCAATCTCCCACTTGCACTAAAGTCAATCGTCATGGTATCTCATACTCTACTTCTCTAAGTGATGATTATCCTGCTGTTGGATAAGCTTTAGTTAATGGATATGTAATGTTGTTCTTGAGAGTCCACTATCTCTATAGTGATTTCCCATCTTTTAATGATTCCTATAATCAAGTGAAAGTGCGACAACACATGTTTAGATCCAAGATGAGACTTAGGAACTATTCCTAGTTCTGTAATGAACTTATCATCCAAACAATCAACTTGCAGCTTCATTTATAGCTATATATTTGTCTTTATCACTAAATCAGTAACACTTTGCTGTTTGAAACCTTTCAAATTCACTGCACCACCGTTCAAGGTAACCCTTTACCTTAAAGTTGATTTTTTGTCATCTTGGTCTGTCTGAAAAACTTGAGTCTGTTAAGCCCTCTAGTTTTAATTTAGACTCACCATAAATCTGATCACATCCTTAGTGCCGATTAAGTACTTTAAGATGCTTTTTACTGTCTTACAGTGATCTTCTCCAGAATATGACCGATCAATATCAAGTCTCATATTTTTCATTGCATACATGATCGTTACTCATGCGATCTCCCTTTTTGAGTCTATGTGGACTATTAAGAGAGATACACTCCATGGCTCATCAACATGAGACATATCTTGGAGTTTGCCATGATAAAAAACTTTAGCATCAAATGAATATACGTTCCTTGGGTTAAGTCGAGCATCCTCTTAAATCTATCTATATAGATTTATATCCCCAATTAAGATACTCTTCCCAAATCATTCATGGAGGAATGTTTAGACAACTTTATCTTTACTGATTGTAGCATTGGTATGTCATTCCTTATCCGTAGTATATCAACATATAATATTAGGAATGTCATGACGCTCCCACTGACCCGGTTGTACACACTTGGTTCATTCTTGTTTTTGATAAAATCAAACTCTTTTGATTGTCTCATCAAAACGAATGTTCCATATTTGAGAAACTTGCTTCAATCCATTTCTCTGAGTGTCTACAACTCTTACCTCATCGTATGTAACTGGATCATCATCTTCTATGATGCGTACGTCATCATCATCATCCATGATGAATCCATACCTCCCAGGTATCTTCGGTACTATTCCAGATTTACGATTCGGTTGTGGTACAATAGGTCTATCTACAAGTTCCTCTTATTTGAATTATAGTGTTTTGTGGTTCTTGAACTTTTCAAGATCTATTATCCTCCCACTAGCCCTTCAATGATAGACATCTTTATCTTAGAAGGCAGCATGTTTCGCAAAAAACACCTTTTGCTAAGTGAAATTATAGAACATATACCCTAAACTTACTTTAGGATGTCCCACAAATCGACAATGGTCAAATCTTGTCCCAATCTTATCCTTTGAAACCTTTTCACATAAGTTGGACAACCCCTTATCTTAACATACTTAAGATTAGGAATCCTCCCTGTCCATAACTTTTATGGAGTCTTGGGGCCGGATTTTGAGGTTACCTTTTCCGTAGATATGCAGCCATTTTTAGGACATTTTTCTATAAGGATACTGGAATATCGGTAAAATCATTATGGACCGCACCATGTCCAACAAGGTACGTTTTTTCCTTTCAGATACATCAATCAGTTATTGCGTATCAGGAGGCGTCCATTATGAGAAAATCATTTGAGATGATCTAGAAACTCATTGCACAAGTATTCCTTCCTTGATTCGATCAAAGAATCTTAATACTTTTCAAATTAGTTTCACTTTTGAATTCTTTGAACCTTTCAAATAATTCACACTTGTATTTCAGGAAATACACACATTCAACTCTTTGAATGATCATCTCATTTTCTTATACTAGTTCGTTCATTTTGCAAAATAATTTTTCACGTAAGTCAAGTATACAAAATCCATTAAGTAATATTTCAGTTCTATATACAAAACATTATTATTATAAATAGAACAACAATTGTTCTTAAATATAATACCAAAGATTTCATTGTCCAACAATAAAATAGAAATAATGTTTCCAACGAGAACTGGAATACAATAACAACTTATTGACTTAATAGATTTGCCCGTAGGCTGTGCTAAACTATAAGTTCCTATGGCTAATGCAGCAACCTTTGCTTCATTTCCCACACATAGGTTTACTTATATTTGTTTATCTTTCTACTTCTGTTTGGTCCCTTCATAAATCTATATTTATGATAACCAAAGTCGGTATGCAATACCCAAGTAGAACCTTGACTTTAAGAAAAATTTATTTTAAATCATGAACAGATTTGTATTTGTAACCGAAACTTCACTAAGCTTCTTTGGTTAGCCTCTCTGCAAGATGCTTCTCAGATTTCTTTCTAGTGGTCAAAGCTTATTGCAAAGGAAGCAAACTCCTTTGCTATCCGTGACGCTTTTGTTCTTATTATCCTTTATTTTGGCCTTTTCTATTTACCTTCTTAGAATGATTCTTCTTTTAGAAGATCCTTTGGCCCCTACCTGTAAGATATGGTCTTTCTTGGTTGGAAAGTGACTCTCAACATTTTTCAACATGTTAAGCAAATCAGCGAGGCTGATATCTAGCTTGTTCATATGAAAAATTCACAAAAATTGTGAAAGGAGTCCGGGAGTAACTGCAAGATCAAATCTTGGCTCAACTCTCCATCCATGACAAAACCCGTTGTCCTAATTGATCAATCAAATTGATTATCATTAGGACATGTGTATGTACTATAGTGCCTTCGGTCATTCTACTCGGAAGAGCTCCTTAGATATCTAAAATCTATCAGTCCTACTTTCCTCACCATCAACTACTTGATGTGCAGGAATATAGTAAGAGCATCCATAATTTCATGCTGACGCTGAAGCTCGTTACTCATGGATGCGAGCATGATGCATTGAGCCAACTGTGCATCATCTTTCTACTTTCTAAAAGTAGCAATCTCTTCCTCAGAGGCTATGTCTGCAACCATTGCAAGAATAGGCGTATTAAGGACATAAGATAGCTTTTCAGCCGTGAGAACTTTTCTCAATTTCCTTAACCAATCCGTTTAATATGATCCGATTAAATAGCATCTAATATGCTTCGCAGTGATAGTAATTTAGACATTATAAAAATTCTGTAAATGAATTTTTTCTTAACAACATTTTAGCATACATTCTTTTATTAATTACCAAAATAAATTAGGTCTTGTTTTAAATTGGTATCTCCCGCTATTTTCTTCAAACTATATTACCCTCAATATATAGTTCGGCAATATCTAATTAAAGATATGCTAGTGAGAATAAGGATCCCATTTCAAATGTATATAGCCTTGTGGTGACACAACAAACTATATATAAATAAATAGGTAGACAACTCTTGTCAATTACATCAACTATGTAACTCCTTGCATTTTGCCTCTTAGATTATTTTGATCAAGTGGTGGCACATCCGAATCAAAATTATCCAAGTTAAGTCCAACCTAGCACTCCATATATTCAAAAAAGAAAAATATTGTTCTTGTGGGGACACAACAAAATAATATTGTTCAATTTTCTTTATAAGCATCAAATGTGATAAATTAACATCTTAAATACTTAATACTTGTCTTGTGGTGACACAACAAACTCATATTAAATATTTAATACTCTATTAATTTTTATCATGCTAGAAGGCGACGTTCGATATTCCAAATATCTTTGAATGCTTAGGACTTAATATAAAAAAATTTGAGGGGTTTTGTTATTAATTTGTCTCATCTTGTTTAGCGCGCATGCAAATATATATATATATATATATATATATATATATATATAAAATATATTATATTAATAAACATGAAGCATGTTTGCATAATATATAATATATATGTTATAAGCATGCACATATAGAATACTATATTCTACCCGGATTGATTATGGATTTTTATTCTAGTTTGGTTCACTAGAGCCACCAAGTGAACCAAAAGGTCAAACCCTAGGGGTGCAAGAATTAATATTTAAATATAACTATTACATTTAAACCCGGGCTTCATTACAAACGGGTCTTCAAGCGCTCCTTGCTCCTTGATCTCCAATTCTTCAAAATTAATTCTAACTATTCCTATTACAAAACTATTTAAAATAAATAGAAACCTTGATCATCAGTTAAGGGTGGTACATATGAGGGAGATAGAATTTACATTAAGAAAAATTAGAGAAGACGAGGTATGCAGACCCCATTTAATAAAACCCATAAATTCATGCATCCAACTAAAATAAAATCCAATCACATTGGTCAATAGTCCATAATCAATCCCATTTATTATCATACACATCACCATATGCATCAATAAATAATATTCATCTCATAAATAATAAACATTCAATATATATATTGATATCATTTAATGGGCAAATTTAGTTAGTATAAAATCTAATTTTGAATCAAAATAAACTCCTTTATTTTAATCCAAATTTAAATCAAAATAAAACTATTTTAATTTAATTTATCCAATTTTGAATAAAATAAACTATTTTATTTTAATCAAAATATTTAATCAAAATAAACTCCTTTATTTTAATTAATTATGGAATCCAATTCCATGAAAAAAAAACGTTTATAAAAGGAACCACAGATTATCTTTCCTATTCACAAATAAACTCCTTTATTTTGAATAATATGAAATCTTATTTCATATCTAAATAAACTCCTTTATTTAAGGAAAGACTGATTCTTTTTCTATTCACAAATAAACTTTTTTATTTTGAATAATATGAAATCTAATTTCATATATAAATAAACTCCTTTATTTAAGGAAACATGGAATCCAATTTCAACTCTAATTAGTTATCATGGAATCAAATTCCAATTCTAATTAGTTAGCATGAAATCTAATTTTAAAATTAAAATAAACTCTTTTATTTTAATATTAAAATAAACTTTTTATTTTAAAATTAAAATAAACTTTTATTTTAATTATAAAATTATTAAAATATATTTATGATTCCAAGTAATGCTTTCAGGAACTCATGCAGGAAACCAAAACAAAAACTTATCCTGGATAGTAATTCTTGATTATAACCCACGTGCAACATGAAATCAGGAAGCAGTACTAAGTTTTGAAACAAAAAGAAACAATTTGCGGATTACGAAAGAAAAAAAAACTGCAGGATTATAGTTTTGAAAAACATGATTTCTTAAAGCAACAGGAGATGTCCAAGATTAATATATATATAATAGTTACGGTTATATATATTATATATATATATATATATATATATACAATCTAAATCTGCTCCACGTGATTCAGCGAAACCATTATCTTTTTTTTTATTTAAAATAAATTTTATATAACAAATTATGCCCAATTAAATTGTTCTAAACACATATCAATATACATATTAAATTTGAACAATTAATAATTCGCATAAAGGTTTGGCTCTGATGCCACTGTTAGGTTTGTAATATTCATGAACGCAATCAAATTGCACAAAATAAGCGGAAACGTGGAAAATCAGAGTTTTAAAAATTTTACAAACCATATACCCGGATCACCCTTTATGCACAATTATTAATTAAACGAAAAAGAAAGAACAAGAATCATACCCTTGAAGATCCGAGCTTCCTCATGTAAAAGTTCACCTCCAATCCTTTTCGCGTTCAACTTGAATCCACCGGGTTTGGTTCCTTCCTTTGATCAACGTTAGCCACCCAAGTGTTTGGCCTCTAGAGGTGATCCACCAAGGAAGAAGAAGAATTCAAGAAGATGGGTATTTGGCAAAACCCTTGTTTTCTATCTCTATAGAAAAGGAGCGTACTCTCCAACAATTGGAATCACGTATGTTCTAAAAGTCAACAACCACTCCACCCAAAATAAGACTCCTCTTATTTATAGATGTGAGCATCCCTCCTTAAAAATTAAGGAATTGAGTTTTATTTTAATTAATTAAATTCTTTTAATTAATTAAGCTCCCTAATCTTATTAGGGATAATTAATTAAACTTTAATTAATTAGCCTCCTAATTTTATTAGGAATAAATGAGAGTACTTTTATTAATTAATTCCCAAACTCCTTTAGGAATTAAATAATAATAATAGTAATAGTAATAATAAGACTCCTCTTATTAATTTATAATTAATATTTCAAAATATTAAATAATAAATATTAAACTATTTAATTTATTCTATCACCATAGATTAAATTAAATATACTATATTTATTATTACGATTATGCCATTAACTTCTTAAATAATTATTCTTCCTTTTATGGTGTGACCTTTTAGGTTCTTCATATTAAACCGGTTGTGAATAAATCAATTAGAACAATTCTAATCTTATTTAAATAAATAAATTAAACAATTAATTTATTTAAATAAATCATATTTATTCTACAATAGGGATAAGCCTCCCTAGCGATCAACGACTTTCCAGATAATATAGATTTTAACATTAATCATAAAAGAACCTTTGAGTAAATAGTTACCGTACAATTCAATCCTTCCACCATACAATGCCCCAATTAAATATAAGACATAGAATTATTTTCAAGTCTTATTTTATTTAATTATATGTATTTCGACTCTTAAATGCACAACTCCAAATAATTCAAATTAGAAACTCCTTTCTAATTTCATTCTGCCTTGACCAAGGACTACTGGGTTGTCATTTATCGAATCACATAGGACATTTCTCTTCTTTTACTAGAAGTGGTAGATTCTTTATTGATCATACATTATCTCCATGTATGACTTATTATACCCAAGCATATCCTTTGATATACCCTAAGGGTCTTAAGGAATAAGTCAAAGTATAATTTATCATACACAAGATACTATGATGATCTCAAGTCCAAGGATCACTTGTACTACTATCACTACAGAAATCCTATGGCGTGCAAGTAAAACTCCATTAGGTATTCCTTAGTGAGCCAATGCTCGATGAACTTATTCTCTAATAAGCACCTACATACTTGCTTTAGTGTCTCCACACAAATGATCATGAGATCAATCATCCTCATCCAATGAGGAAGCAACGTATATACCAATCTATCCGGATTCACTAATCCCCAATTTAGTAATCCAACGATTGGGAACTATTTTAGTTTTAAGCTTTCTAAAAATTTAGATCTCATTAGAATGACATCATCATTATTCTAAAAGCATTGCTTAAAACTATGGGTTTATCACATATTATAAAACAGCATCTTGTAGATAATTAAAAGCCTTTAATAAATTAATATTTTTATTAATAAATGAATAAGATTGTTACAAAGTATATGCTTTATCATTAAACATAATTGGCTTGTGTGCATACTACTTTCAGATGTCTGGTGGAAAAGGCTTGTTATATGCATATAACATGAAGAACGATCAAACCCATACACCCGAGCTGATATCGAAGCCGATAGCTGAAATAAAGGCTCACAATAAAAACAACTCAGACGATGTGGTTATTGTAGAAAACGTAGTACCAGATTCGGAGATGGTGGAGCTGATAGATAGTGATTCAGACACTAAAGTTCAAGCCGATCAAACATCAACGGAGGTGCAGGATCTGAGGAACAAGGTTTCTTCTCTAGAAAGGCTGTGGGAGATAGAAAAGCTGTTGAATAGTCAGTTGCGTCAAGCGTTAATAGAAACAATGGAAGGATAAGATAAGCTTAAGATCCAAATTGGTCAAATGGGAGCCACAAGCAACACATCGTGCTGTGACTCAGGACAAGAAGGAAAAAGAAAGATAGAAGACCATGACTTAGGAAAATACAATAAGAAGAAATGGAAAAGAATATGTTATCTTTGCGGCTATGAGGGACATACCACTCTGTATTGTCCTGACTATAAAAAAGGAGCATGTTTATCTGTGGGATAGAAGGTCATCAGGCGAGAGGGTGTCCAAGAAAAAGGTGTAACAAATAGGTAGTATAGGTTCTGTTGTGTAGCTGTGTTTAATGTAATATGTGTGCTCAGAATGTTTGTGTAAGGTTATATTCTAAAACTTCTGTATTAAGTCAAGACTGTAAATCCCGACTTTTGTAGTCACAAAGAGATGAATGATGTTTAAAGCATTATGTGCTATGTTATGTAAAATATTCGTTAAATGAATATGAATCTATGTTTGAGAAATGAAACAAGTTTAATATATTAAACTTATGCGATAAGGTTTAGAATGTATGTTAAATTTATGATTTCATTTAATCAGATAATGCCGCCAAGACGTCGAACTCGAAACCAAAGGGCAGAAGAATCTGTCAACAACGTTGAGGGACAACAACAAGCAGACCCGATAAAAAACTTCGCGAACATGGTAGCTCAGGCTATGCAATAGGGAATACCAGTCGCTGGAAACCCGCCGGATAACCACTTGGCGAATTTCAAAGATTTCAAAGCTATAGGACCACCCGAATTCAAAGGTACGACTGACCCTGTTGAAGCCCAAACTTGGGTCAAGGAGATTGAGAAGGCGTTCGTGGTAGCTAGGGTAGCTGAAGGGCAGAAGACTGATTTTGTCATCTACATGATGAAGGGTGAGGCAAACTTTTGGTGGGAAACGAATCAAGCGAGGTCAGGAGTAGGTATAGCTACATGGGATAGGTTTAAAACACTATTTTTCGAAAATTATTTTTCACCTAGTATGCAGGCTAGGATGGAGGTGAGATTTTTAGAGTTGAAGCAAGAGAATATGACTGTTGCGAAATACACCGCAAAATTCAATGAGTTAGCTAGGTTTGCCCCGCATCAAGTTGATACGGAGGCTAGAAAGGTAAGGAGGTTTGAGCTAGGATTGAAACCCTGGCTCTATAACAAGGTGGTGGTGTTGCAAATTCCTACATTTGCAGCACTCATGGAGAAGGCGATTATAGCTGAGGAGGGGACTGAAGCCATGAGCCTCTACAACAAAGAGAGAAAGAATAAGGGAAAGACTGAAGGAGCTGGGAAGGTAGGAAATTAATAGTGGGAATAGGGGTGGTAGTAGCAAGAGGAAGGGGAAATACGTTAGGAATGTTCATATAAAACAAGAAGGAGTTAAGAAGCCAGCGGTACAGTGTAAAAATTATGGGAAGAACCACTCGGGGGAGTGTTTGAAGGGGAAGTTTGTTTGTTATAAGTGCGGGCAGGAGGGCCATATCTCTCCCAACTTCCCCAATCCTAGGATGAATAGTGAATGTTTTCTGTGCGGATCGACTGAACACCAGGTGAAGGATTGTCCGAAGAGGAGGACGGAGGCAGGAAGTGTGAATACTGGTAAGCGTATAATGGACGTTAGCAATCACGGACCTACGTCATCGAACAAACCAACAAAATCGACAGCAAGGGTCTACAATATGACTGTTCAAGATACGATGGCAGCTGGCACTGCAATACCAGGTATTATTCATATAACTTTTATTTATTATACATGATTTTCCTATGTATAGTAAATTATTTTATAAAGAAATTTTTAGGAGGAATTTGAGTTCTTTTAGAAACCATTTTTTGTCGTTTAATCAATAAGACAAGCTTTATGTGAATAGCTAAAGATCAGTTCGATCAAAGTTGATCAAGATCTACTTGCAATGATTGTCTATGTTATGTACCCGTGTATGTATAGGTTTTAAAACGGTGATTCCGGGGACGGAATCTTTATAAGGGAGGGTGAATGTAACAACCAGATATTTTCTATATAAATAAATAAGAAATTTTTACGTATAATTTTTTTTTTATTTTATGGATGAAGATTTGTACAAGAATATGTGTATGTGTATTTATGTGATAAATAAAAATATATTTATTACATGATTATTTACAAGTAAATTTAATTTAGAATTATTGATTATTAAAAGTATATTTTATAATAATTAATTTTATAAGTGGAAATGTTTTTATTAATTATTTTCCATGAAAATAGAATCATATATTATTTAAATAATATATGAAGTGATTTTAGAATAATTATAATAATTATTTTATTATATGAGTTTTAGTATAGATTAGTAAGTTAATTATTTTACCTTAATTATTAAGGTTAAGTATGAAAGAATAATCAGATATGGAATCCAAACCCTAATTTTGGATTATTGTCAAGGTATGAGAAAAGTAATATAATATTAATTATATTTTAAATTTTCAGTGCAATAAATAAGTACTGTTTGTACGTATTAATGATGATTGGTCAATTATGGTATTTAATTTTAAAACCCTAATATTATTTGGCTAAACCCTAATTTGAAAATCAATTGTGGGTTTAAGACGGTTATTTAACTGTGTTATATGTTTATGTTGTGTATTATATAATGATTTGATTAATTAGGTAAACCCTAATTAAAGATTTAGAAACCCTAATTAATTTATTTTTTTTTGAAAACCCTAAGATATTTTAAAAACCCTAATTTTATATTAAAACCCTAATTTTTAATTAGTAAGTTATAATTAAAATTTTATTGAACTTTAGTCTTAATTGTTCAAATCATAGGAATTATTTGGGAAACCTTAAGGTTTAAAATCTAGTGATTAAAAACTAGATTCAAGTACCATGGACAAGAATACCCTTAATTACCTTGTTAAATTACTAAAATAGCATTTTTGGATTTATTTAATTGAGCTTGCTTGCAAATCTTGCCATAATTTGGGTTGTTTACCAACCCTAGATATCCCATGTGCCAAAATCTTTTCATATCAGCCAATACACCAGCCATACATTGCATCTAGCACATATATATATAGATTCAAGAGAGAGAAAATGTCATTTATTGCTCATTTCATGCCCAAGCTCTCAACCAATTCTCTCTCTATCAAAACCTACGAAAATATAAGCTAGATCAGTCACATAATCAAGCCCCACGATCACTCATAACCAAATCAGTAGTCCAGAATCAGAAATCGATCAAAGAAGGTAAAACCCTAGCATGATTTCTGTCCAAAAATTCTGTGTTAGATGTTATGTTTGATTGTTAAAATATGTTGTATAAGGTGTATATTGATGATCTGGGTTGCTAGATGTTAGATCCATAACATCTAGAGGCTCGGATTTGAGTTTTTGCAAAATCTGGAAAAACTTGGTTCTGTGGTCTGACAACGATTGTCAGAGGCCACAGATCCTTGATAGTTTATGATTTGTGTTGTTTATAAGTTGTTATATGTAGTTTGTAGTGTTGTCTTTAATCTGCAAAAAGAATCGAGGTCATTTGATGTGTATATTGTTAGTTATTAACGGTCAAATGAATTGACCGACGCGTTGACGGACAATTTCTCGGGCGCCCGTAAAACCATGAACGAAAGCGTCCCAATTGTATTCAAGCGTCTAGATCTGTCATTTTGTTGATGTTTTAGTTTGATTGTTGTATCTAACTCGTAGTCGTGTATATGATCTCTAATATTATGCCTTAAAATCTCCTAAACATCTAGTATGCTGGCTTCAGGGATCGGTCAAAGTGGGTAGCTTAATCACGGATCCGGTTTTCTGGGCAACCGAGAAAACCTTTGGCCATGTGTTCTGACAGCCTTTGACCGATCTATATCTTGCTATTTTTTTGTTGTTATGGTTATGTTTTGTGATAGATTTGTAGTGTTACATGTGTGATAGAACCTAGAAGTCCTTGATCACTAAAACAAAGACACACGATCCGAATGTAGTGGAGGTCCAAAGTGAGTCTTGACGATTCGTTTCTTCATTTTCGGGCAACCTGAAATGAAGAACAACCTCTCGATAACCACTTTGATGGCTTAGATCTTTCATTTGATGTACGATATGAACGTATTTGTTCTTTGGATCTTGTAGTCTTACATTAGCTCTACCAGATCCGCCCGTAAACGAGTCCGTAAACACACTACACACGGTTTTAATCTTGGTCAAATAGAGCCCCCTAAAGCGCTTTATTATGAATGCTCAAGAACATGAAGAACAATTTATAGCGACAGTTTTGTCACTATAGGTGGCCTTTAGCTGACACAGACATTATATTATTTTACGGAAATTATTTAATAAATAGAAAAAAATAGTTTTAATTATTAAAAATACAAAATAAATTATTAAAATTATTTTAATGTCCAAAAATTATATTTTAATTATTTTGGATATATTTCATAAATATTTAATATTTTTGGAATATTAAAATTATTTAATTTATTTAATTATAATTCTAAATAAATTATTTAAAATGATTTTAATACATGAAAAATCATTTAAAATTATATTATGATATAAGAAAATATATTAAGTTATTTTTAATGACTTTTAATATTTTGTGATAAATTTTATTAATAAATAAATATTAATGATAATTAAGTTATTGACTAAATGAATTAAATAAATTAATTAAAAATGATTTTATTATATTAAAAATCATTTTAAATAATAATAAGGTATTAAAAATATTTTAAGTTATAAAATATAACTTTTAATATTTAAAGATAAATTTCATTAATTAATTATTATTAATGATATTGAAGTTATTTAATAAATATATTAAATAATTAAGTTTAAAAATAATTTTAATATTATAATAATCATTTTAAATGAAAATAAAGTGTTTAAAGATATTTTAAGTTATAAAATATAACTTTTAATATTTAAAGGATAATTTCATTAATAATTATTAATTTATTATTAATGATATTAAATTTATTAATAATTATATTAAATAAATAGTTTATAAATGATTTTATTAATTTAAAAATTATTTAAAGGGATATAAATGAATTAAAAATATTTTAAGTTATACTTAATGACTTTTAATATTTTGATAAATAAAACATTAATACTTTAATATTAATGATAATTATTTAAAATGATTTTAAATGTTTTAAAAATCATTTAAGGGTAATATTAATACTTTTAAAAGTATTTCAAGTTATTATAAATAACTTTAACATTTTTGAAAGGATTTCATTAATAGTTTAATATTAATTAAATATTAATGATGATATGATTGTTTAATACTTAAATCATTTAATAATGATTCCTATGTTTGAAAATTCATGATAAATTATAATAAATATTTTAAAATTATTATAAGTCATTTAAAAATAATACGATCGATACGTAGGGATATTGAGTTACAGAATAGAGTCTTAGACTCGATAATTACTCGATAAAGTCGCTTAAGATAATCGGACATGTTTTGTAAATTGATCTGGACTTAGATAATGTGATTAGATAAGTGATTATTTATGATTCAATGGTTGTTAAAGCTATGTACCAATGTGATTAAGGTAGGTGCTGACTGCAATAAGCAGTGTTATGTGTTATAGTATATTGTTCTAATCGAACGAATGATCTGATTAATGATAGGTCGTGAGATAAGTGATAAATCTTAATTGCAAATTGTAAGCAGCGTATCAGGCAAGTATTTTACCTTTGCATTTTCTTTATGCAATAGACATGAGTAAGAATGTTTTTAAACTATATTATTACTGTACATATTATTAACCTTATATTATATACACTCATTGAATATCAACATGTTAGTATATGTTAACTCAGATATATATATATATATATATATATATATATATATATTCTGTTCGTTAATTTCTATAAATTATTATACAAGTGTCCCCACTTGGATAATCATTGTATTTAATCACATGTTGATATACCTTTGTCAATCACCCGTATACATATATGTTGAATTATAGATTATTGTTGAACAAGATAAAACCTTTGATTTGAAATGCAAACAAGTATGAACATCCCTACAGGGGAAAACTGTTTATGCACCCAAGGTGGACAGAGTGAACTATCCTATCGTTCTTGTAATGTAGTATTGATCAATACAGGGCATAACGGGCTGATCACCCCCCGTGCCCGTAAGTTATGACGGTTTACAAATGAATTTCTGTTTAACCTTTTTGAAAATAAAAATAATGTTCATGGCATGTCACCATAACCCCAGTTATAGTCAATATGTAGTTTCAAAAATTTGAAAGAGAGTTGTTATGTTATTATTATCGGTTCAGAATACTTCACAACTATTAACTTGTTGTAGAAGAATAGTACAAAGAAAACATTTAAATTGTTTCAGCTTATATATATATATATATATATATATATATATATATATATAATTATTACTTGCTGGGCACTCAAATGATCATCCTTGCTTAATTTAAATGTTTTCAGCTAAGTGTGAACGATCAGAGAGCTCTGCTAAGAACAAGGGAAAGGGAAAGGTTGCTGAATGAATGAACGTTATCTTATGTATTAGTTTAATATTATTAAGACAAGTATGATATATATTATTTATCATGGTTTGTAATGAATGTTTAAAGGTTACGTTTTTGGGATTAGACTTTGATGATATGTAAATTAAGTTGATCTTTATATTATTGTTTTCTGTAAAGTCTCTATGATGGGAAATTATAAGGCTTATGTGCATATATAGGTTAAGATGTTATCAAATCATATTTAATTATATATATTTTGTAAACCATAACATCAGTTTCATGAAAATACGTAGTATATAATTTCTACAAAATTATAGAGTATGGGTTTTGGCCTTATGACCTTATACGTGTTATTTCATGTGTTGATCGTTTATTATCCCTAAATTTTTACACTCGTATGTTGTTATGCATGTTGATACGAAGAGACCAAAGTCTAAATGAACGGATTCAGTGTTATAATGAATCTGTTTCATATTTTATTTTCAAAACCTCAAGAACATCAAAGTCAGTGAAATTACATGCTTAAATTCTGTAATTAAGTGTTTAAATTGGTTAAAGTCATTATATAAATGTTGGGTTATGATTATACATGAATTATAAAATGTGGGTATGTCTAAATTCGAGTAAAAATTAAGAAATTGGTAGAAATTGGCATGTTCTGCGATTTTTCATGAATCGCCATTCTATGTAATAATACTGTCTATGTCTTGCTTGGCCGGCCAATTGCATTTATTTATTTTCCATATATTTCACCATGACTCGAGCCCAGCCGCAATATACTCTCCCGAAAAGTTCGAATAAATTATTTTTAAAATGATTAAGTCTAGCAATGTGTTAGTAACTTAATGTAATGAACATGTAAACATATTAGAAGTATAATGTGATGATAAAATAGATGTTTAACATGTAAATAACATAATTACATGTAGATTGAGTTATGGAATACATAATTAAATTATTATTCATGAAGTGATATTATGTGACAGTAAATGTGATAATTTGACTAAGTATAGTCATAACCAAAGTTTAGACAAAAGAATAATCGTTGATGATTAGTTAAGTTATAATTAACTGGTATTGTGAATGTGAATGGTATGTAGGATTAAATTCAAAGAACGTGCTTAGTTAAAGTGTAATCTACGCACGAGGCAAGTTTCCTAACCTTACTTCATTATTGTTCAAGTTTATTATTTACCTCGAGTAAATTATCATTACAATTATTCAAGTTTAAATGTTATATTAAAGATTGATTATCTTTTCAAAGTATGATTCAGTTATACAATAATTGTCCTATTGTATACTTCTTGAGATTAGTATTCAAATTGAATATAATTATTGTTTAACCTTATTAGACTAGTGAACTTTATTGATTCAACTAGTCCTTAGTTGATGAACGTTCTAAATTTCAGAACCCTTATTGAATTATCCAAACCAAACTTCCTTTAGTGCGGACTCGAATGTCAAACTGAGATGAACAACCCTGCAAAGGGATTTACTTATGGGTTAGCGTTAAGATATTGTGCACAGTATGGTACTAAGGGCTGATCCCCCTAAGTACGAGAAGAAAGGTCCATAGTCTTATGACTGTTAAAGGTTTCAAGTATAACCCTTGATAACCTAGGACATAGTTCAAGGTCTTATGACCCTCAGAATTCTTTTGATTCTTGTTATTCATTCTTGATTCAAAAGTTGAGCATTTATTCAGATGTCTTTGATTCACTCGCATGTTATTATACTATTATTTTATTGTTATACTTGTGGGCAATCGTGCTCACTCTTGCTTAATAATAACATTGCAGTTAAGAACGAAAGAACTGACGAACCTTCCACTAGTAAAGGCAAGGGCAAGGTTAACAAGTGATGAAGACTTGTTATTTTTATTAGATGATGTATTTATGCTTAAGACTTGAGTTAATGATGTTGTTTAAGACTTATTTGTTTATAATTCCGCACAGATGTTTAAGGTTAGTTTAACCTGTGATTGTATTATTATTATTCGAATGTTGTAACCCTTAAGGGGAAGATTTTATTCTATCTATTGTATCGCTTGCATTTATTATGGGTAGATAGATAGATGATATTTGTACAGTGAACACCAAATCCCGTGGAATTGAAGTACTCGGATTTGGGGGTATCACATACACTTTCTTCTATACAACGCCTCGAATGGAGCCATGCCAATGCTTGCTTGATAATTGTTGTTGTAGGAAAACTCCACCAACGGTAAGAACTTGTCCCAAATTCCTTTGAAGTCAAGGAGACAAAGTCTTTAATAAATCTTTCAGAGTTTGAATAGTCCTCTCTGATTGTCCGTCCGTCTGAGGATGATATGCCGAACTAAATCGTAAATCCATGCCCATAGCTTTTTGCAAACTAACCCAAAATTGTGAAGTGAATCTTGGGTCTCGATCAGAAACTATGGATACTGGTATACCATGCAGTCTTACAATCTCGTTTATGTACATACGAACAAGACATTCAAGTGTATAAGTTTCTCGTATTGGTAAGAAGTGAGCAGACTTGGTCAATCTATCAACAATGACCCAAATCGCATCTATGCCTTGAGAAACTTTGGGAAGACCGGTAATGAAATCCATGGTAATGTGCTCCCACTTCCATACTAGAATTTCAAGTGGTTGCAATGGACCTTTTGGTACTTGATGCTCCGTCTTGACTCGTTGACATGTTAGACACCTTTATATTAACAGCGCTATCTCTCTCTTCATATTGCCCCACCAAAATGTATGTCGAAGATCATGATACATTTTGGTACTCCCAGGATGGATTGCAAACGGTGTGTTGTACGCCTCCATCATGATTTTATACTTTAAATCGGTCGTTAGGAACACAAAGTCTGGAGTTGACTCGAAGTATTCCTTCTTCATCGATTCTTGCTTCTGGCATAGCACCTTCCTGCACTTTCTTCCTCATATGCATCAGCTCCAGGTCTGTAGCTTGAGTAGTTTTAACTTTATCAATTAAAGTCGGTTATACTCGTATATTCGCCATCATCACATGGGTCCCTAGAGTCTTTAACTCTATCTCCATCCTGTGCAAGTCACACAAAATGGGCCTTTGCGTTGACAATATCGCATTCGCACTTGCATATGATCTTCTACTCAATGCGTCAGCTACCACGTTCACTTTTCCAAGATGGTATTGGATGGTATGATCTTAATCTTTCAACAGTTCAAGCCAACGTCGTTGTCGCATGTTGAGTTCCTTTTGAGTGAATAAATATTTGAGGCTTTTATGATCCGTAAAGATCTCCACTTTCTCCCCATACAAGTAATGCCTCCAAATCTTTAGTGCGAAGATAACAGCTGCCAACTCTAGATCATGAATAGGATAATTCCTCTCATATTCTTTGAGTTTTCGTGAGGCATAGGCTATGACTTTCCCATGTTACATGAGAACACATCCTAACCCATTTCCCGAAGCATCACTGTAGATGACAAATCCTCCGAACCGGATGGTATTATCGTAAGCAGTCTTTGAAATGAGTCTCCTTTTGAGTTCTTGAAAACTCTTCTCACATTCCTTGCTCCAACCGAACTTTGTATCTTTTTGAGTCAGCTGAGTTAGTGAAGTAGCGATTCGAGAAAACCCTTCTACGAATCTCCGATAATAACCAGCTAAGTTGAGAAAGCTACGTACTTCGGTCACTGATTTAGGATGCTCCAGCTTTGAATAGCTTCAATCTTTGCTGGGTCAACATATATTCCATGACTTGATACCACGTGCCCAAGGAATGCTACTTCCTCAAGCCAGAACTCACATTTCTTCAACTTGGCATAAAGCTTGTATTCACGAAGCTTTTGGAGTATCAGCCTCAAGTGTTGCTAATGATCTTCACCGCTTTTGGAATAAATAAGGATGTCATCAATAAAAACGACCACAAAGTGATCCAAATATTCCTTGAATACTCGGTTCATCATATCCATGAAGGCAGCAGGAGCATTAGTCAATCCAAAGGACATGACTAGGAATTCATAATGCCTGTACCGAGTTTTGAAAGCCGTCTTTGGAATGTCATCGGTTCTAATCTTCAATTGGTGATATCTAGAACGAAGATCAATCTTTGAAAAGAATTTGGCTCCTTGCAACTGGTCAAACAGGTCATCAATACATGGCAATGGGTACCTATTTTTGATGGTAACATGATTCAACTCCCGATAATCAATACAAAGTCGCATACTCCCATCTTTCTTCTTCACGAATAGAACAGGAGCACCCCAAGGAGAAGTACTAGGACGAATAAAGCCAATGTCTAAAAATTTCTACAGTTGAGTCTTTAACTCCTGAAGTTTAATAGGAGCCATTTGATATGGGGCTTTGGAAATGGGTTTTGTACCGGGTTCAAGGTCGATATAAAATTCAATTTCACGCTCTGGGGTAGGCCAGGAAGTTCTTCAGGGAATACGTCAGGAAATTTATTAACAATAGAAATATCATTCAAAGCGGCGTATTTTTGTTTAGATCGTGGCGTGGGCTAAGAAAGCTTGACATCTATTTTTCAATAAACGAATAGCTTTATGGCTTGAGATGACCGTGATTGATTTTAATGGTTTGGTCGCTTGAATTCATATAATAGGTTGATTAAGAATATGAAAGCTAACAACATTACGAAAATAATCAATTTTAGTATGATGAGTAGTTAACCAATCAATCCCTAGAATCACATAAAATGCAAGTATTTTCAATGAAATAAGATCAACAGGTAATGTGAGGGTACCGATTAGAACCAAACAAGACTTATAAATAGTGGATGTAATGAAGGTTTCTCCCAACGGAGTTTCTACAGATAAGTCAAAGTCTAATTTCTCCGTAGTCAAATTTAATCGTTGAGCGCAAGTAGGAGAAATAAAAGAATGGGTAGAATCGGTATCAAATAAGGTATAGACTTCGCTAGAGTTTATGATAAGCTTACCTGTTATGACCTCGTTCGGGTTCCTTACTTTTTGGGAGGTAACTACAAACGCTCTCCCTTGCACTACCGACTTTGACTTTTCTGGGATGGCCTTTGGTGCCTCCATCCTAGCTGAACTTGTCTTTTGTGAACGACAAAATCGGGTTAGGTGACCTTCTCTTCCATAATTATAACATGCTTTGGATGGCATCGCACAGTTTGGACTGATGTGTCCCTCCCCTTCGCATTTGAAGCATATGATAGGTGGTCGTTCTCCTTCCTTAACAACGGGTGCTGGTGCTGACGTCTTTCCATCATTGTTGAATCTCCTCTTCTTGAAATGTCCATTCTTATTGTTTTGGCCCTGATTACCACCGAAGTGGTTACCATTTCTGGCCTGTTGATTCCCTCCACGCTTGTTGTCACCGCTTTGATGACTTCTCTCACTGGTATTATCATTTTGCCGGCTGCTTTCTCTTGGTTGTGTTGACTTGTTATCGCGCTCCACTAACTGAGCCCTATTTACAACATCTGAATACAAACACAGTTTATGAGAAATAAGATATTGACGTATCTCTGGCTTCAAACCTCTTAAAAACATCCCATCATCATTCTCTCTTCATTATCAACTAAGTGGGATTAAACCGGGACAACTCGGCAAACTTGGCCCGTCTTTGCGACATGGTCATGTTATTCTGCTCCAGCTTGATGAACTCTACCTCTTTCATGTGACGAATACTTTTGGGAAAGTATTTGTCATTGAATAGTTCTTGGAACTTCTCCCAAGACATCTTTAGTGCGGCAGGTTGAGTACATTTTACTGATTACCACCAGTAATCTGCCTCTCCTTGTAACATAAAGGTGGCAAATGGCACCTTTTTCTCCTCGGAGCATCCCTAGACATCAAATATCTTAGTGATATACTTTATCCATGCTTCCGCCTTAAGTGGTTTTGGCTCTCTAATAAACTTCGGTGGTCCCAACTCCTTGAACTATTTAGCGGTGACCGTCCGAGAGTTTTTAGTGTTTCCACCTGCATTTTGGACAGGAGCCGCTCTTGCCTGATGTTGCATGAATTGTATAAAACCTCTAAACATTCCATCGTTCGTCATCTGGTCAGTGTTGTTGTTTGCCTGAGGATTGTCGCCTTCCTGATGCACATTATCCTGATTATTAATCTGTGGAGACTCAACGGTCTCTTGTGCTCCATTGCTATTCTCAACATTCTCGGATGCCATTTTCAGATACTGCCACAAAACAAAGGTTAATTAACATATAACATATTATCCCTATACTTTGACCGACCAATTAAATACCAAATAATCTTAGGTAGGTCATACTAGAGAAGGAATCCCCCGTCTCTCCCCTCCTAGTTCTAGTCTCATATCTTAGCCAGGGATCATATCCCTAAGCTTTGATACCAACTGTGACGCCCCCAAAATAGGTATACATCACCTATTCTAAGTCGCCAAATACATGGTACAGAATACAAATACAATATTTAATATACAATAAGAGAGCTGTGAGTTTTAATACAAATACTATCTTCTAGACAATATTCACTCTCATAATAAGTCCTCATTACATTTATTGTCACACTATTTAACAGAATATTGAGGACTACTAATACTATCATCTGGTCCATCACTCCGTTCCCCAACTCGTCCCACTATATTTCGATTTCAAGAGAGAACGATTGAAAGAAAGGGTGAGCTCAACTAGCCCAAGAAGAAATATTATGACTAAGATAATGCGAGAATAAATTATCATTAGCCTTAAGCAGATGTTAAAGCGATACAATATAACAAACATCAAGTTTAGCTGCGCAAAGAACAACAAGCAATCCATTAAAAGAGTCAAGTAGAGAATAAAATCTACTATCTGTTATGATTTAAAAGGTTTTTTATCACTTTTATCGTTGGGACTTAGCTTAATAAATAATTCACATCATCGAATCACCCATGCACTACGGCCAAGGATATTCTTTAGTATCACGACCACAACTATCCATACCACGGGCCAAAAACATTTGTGTATTCATTAAGGGTCATGATCATGCCAACAATCGTCCATCAATGCACTACGGGCCAATGAGGACTTTTACCACATCATTTGTAACATTACGGTCATGATTTACAAGAATAATCCACCGGTCATAATCATACCAAGTCCATCTATGCACTCATGGGCCACATATGACTTTAAAAAAAAATATAAACATGAGGATGATGACAATGATATAAGAATTCAATAAAACAAGTTCAAGGATTAATTTATTCAGGAACTAATAACGTCCAAATTGTCAACATGATACTTCTTTGTAGAGTAAAATTCAAGAATGCTCAGAAGAATATTTCCATGATAAGATACTGGATGAAGCGCAAATATCAAGGATATTCCACTAATTTCATAGGGTATAGAAGTCAAAACTTTAACCAACTGAGAATAATAAAGAATGGAATAACAAAAGAAATCACCATGCATGCGCAGACTTGTGATGACAAAGTTATTCCAACAGAATAATAATAACGGAACCGGTCAGGGGAGAAATTTGCAAGCGGGATGTTCCAACATAATAATAAATAATGGAATAACAACGAAATCACCATGAATGTGGTACTTCAGATAGACAAAAGTTATTCAATAGAATACTAAATAACGGAACCGTGTCAAAGAGCGTAATACGCACCAAGCAGGATGTTCCAATGAGAATAATAAAGAGCGGAACCGGTCCCAGGCATAAAATGCATGACGAGGATATTACAACAGAATAATAAAGAATGGAATAACAGAAGAATTTCACCAAGTATAGGGTAGCCCGCGTATATAGGTTATTCCAACAGAATAATAAAGAATGGAATAACAGAAGTTCTCTTCATGAATACAAAAGAAATAATACCCCCTACCTTAAGAAGAAGAGTACTGGATATATGAGTACTGAAGTAGCAGAATACTTTTCTTCATTCTCTCTATAGTTTATCTCTCTAGAGTTTCAATGAATTCGTAAGAAATAATGAAGGAATGAGCTTCTATTTCTAGAAAAATGGATCAAGATAGTAACTAACTCATGAGCGGTCAGATTAATTTACTTTATTCGACGGTCCATATTTAAAGTAAAATCTTTTAAATAAAATATAATATATTCTATTTATAATCTAATAAAACGAATAACTTTATAAAAGATTTTACTATATGCAAACACTATGCGTGCATTATACAAACACTATGCATAATAAAATATAATATATTCTAATTATTGTCTAATAAAGCAGATAACTTTATAAAAGTATTACATTTTATATAAAAAGATTTTACTATTAGCCTAATAGAAAGAATAACTTTATAAAAGTATTCTGTTTTATATAAAAAGTTTTTCTATTTTATTACATTAATAATATCAATAAAACAAAACTAAGTGACTTATCACATAAGCATCAATAATCAATACCGTGTGCTACTATACAACCACGTGTATTACTGTATTTTTACTACCGAGTAGTTCAACAATATTAATGGTAAAACTTCCGCCGTTATTTTCAATAAAATATTTTTGTCGTTTTCTCAATCCGACAATAATTCCGTTGTGGGGTCCACCAATGATTGTGCCGTTATACGAATATTCCCCGTTAAAACGAATATTTCCCGACCAATCGAATATTATATAACAACTTGCATACTTTGCAAAATTTATAAATATTACCCACAACTATAACATTATATCAAATTTACTCCATAATATTCAATAATGATATTTATAGAAAATTCATCTTTATTTATAAAAGTTGGGGTCTTACAATGTCACCAATTTTTAAACTGGGTTAGCATCAACATTGACGTTATTGTTGGTTCCTTCGGTGGTTCTCTGTCGTGGTGGTTGACGTCTGGGAGGCATTTTCTATTTTAAAAAAATACATTCATTAGGTTATTATTCAACTCTTTTAAGTAATTTCTACTTAACTTGCCTCCACAAAAGAAATAACCACATAATCACGTAACACTTTGAGTAAAATAACAACTTTTATTTATTCTTAACCTCTTTGAGAACATAAAACAATAGCATCACTGCTATTTACATTATTTTCCTAAACTACAAAAGTTTCATGACAACATCATCGTCATATCCCATAGGTTACATAAAACTTGAGATTTATAATTTATTTAACATTTATTAATCGCATAACAACTACGATGTTCTACTAAGATACTGCTTAGCCTTACTATGTTCCTCCCCCATAATCTGAAACATTGTTCTGCGATCTAATACGTACGATGGCAGCGTCTCGAACTGAATCGGATAACCCGTGACCCGATCTTGAGCTCGATTAACCACTGTGTTGAATACTCTATTCATCTCTTCCATCTTCATTCTCTTTACATGTGCGTCTTTCACTGCTATCTCGGCTTGTTGAAACATCTCCTCATATGCGTCCTCAGCTCTTGCCGTCTTCGTAGCTTCTTCCCTTAGCTTATTCTTCAATTCAGCGACCTCCTCGATCAGTTATCCTTTCTCTCCTTCTGTCTGTTCTAGCTTCCCCTCGACATTAGTCAATCATTCCTCACGATCTTGGATCTCATCATCTTTCTGTGTCATTGCAGTATGTTGTTCAGCTACTATCTCTTGCAATTCCTCGACTGTATCCTGAAGTTCCACGTTATGGTCATAGACTTCATCATACATTCGAGCAGCTATCGAGGTTAGTGGAGTCTCCTCGCCTCATCTTCGTCATCCTCATCCTCCTGTGGCAACTCAACGGGATCATCCTCATCCGTCTCCACATCATCATCCCCATTTTCAACTACTGTGACCAACGGGGCTGACTCCCGTGGCAGTAGTTGTTCCCAACTAACATGAATGTTGCGAGGCTCCTCCTATGTAGGCACCTGAGGTCTATCCTCCCTAGCCTAACTGGATTCTCCGACATTAGTCATCCTGACAACAAAATTTTAAGTTTCAATTATTAATTATTACTACTCGACACTCATGAGCACATAAGTATAAACACATAATCACATAAGTGTTTTATTATTTCTTCCTTAAAACTCGATAAGAGTTAATCACCACTATCTTTTTAAAGGTTACTTCTTAAGGCTTTACATTCAACCTAAAACTTTGATACCAACTTGTGACACCCCCAAATCCCGGTACTTCATTACCTCAAGATTTGGTGTTCACGTAATCAAAACATTCATATCTAACTACCCAATCATAATAAATTGAATAATAAAAACCTTCCCATACAGGATTACTTTAATAAAAATATTATCTCCTAGGTTCTCTAACCTTTAATACAATCATTCAAGTGCGAAAATAAAATTATTACATCACATCATTATTAAAAGTCTATCATCATAACGATTTAAGCAAAATTACAAGTCTTCATAACTTGTACATTTTTCCCTTTCCTTTGCTAGTTGAAGGTTTATCTACCTTCTCAACCATAACTGCAAGAGTGAGCAAACAAAGCTCACTTGAAATAAGAATAAATATCTTTACATTGTTTGCCAAATAATAGGCTCAATAGAACTGAATGATATGTTCTATTATCATTTCAACATTTGCCAATTCATAGGCTCAATAGAACTGAATGATTTGTTCTATTAACATTCTTAAATATACTACTGAGGGTCAAATGACCATGAACCATGTCCACAGTTATAAGTAATCTTTTAACTTTAACTTTAACAGTCATATGACTATAAGGACTCCACGTACTTAGGGGGATCAATCCTTCGTACAATGTATTGTGCACAACCATTTCAACGCTAAGCGTAAACCCCTAAACATAGGGTTGTTCATCTCAGTATTTAGAGTACAAGTCCGTACCAAAGAAAGTTTGGTTTGGATAAGCTTTCAGGGGTAATTGAAGTTTTAATGATCATGAACTAGGGAACTAGTTGAATCAACAATGCTTGATAATACAACAATTGCTAAATAACAACATAACTTAGAACATTTGAGAATCATAAATGAACTAATTCTATATATCTAACTCATGCTTTAAATAACTATAGAGCATAAGTATTCAATAGAATGATTAAAATGGTTAACCTTTGCTTGAACAGTAAAATAAGCTAAGGTTCGAGTCTTATAACATTAGAATGATATTCCTGAACGTACATTTAACTAATAGCAAGCTGGAACTAAAAAAAACTTGCCCAACAATGTATTATCTCATGCAAGGAATTATAACAGTTTAATAATAGAGACGAGAGTTCAAAAACTACGCTCATTATATAATAATAGAACTTAAGAAACTTGCTTAATTGTACACAAGTTAGAGTGAATCAATATAATAAATGAACTAGCTTAACGAAAGTGTAGAGTTAGAAAACTTGCCTTGAGCGTAAGCTATAAAATTATACTCACGATCACCTACACATAATTTTAGAGACACAACACCTATTAGATATGCTAACATACCATAACATGATCATTACCATTTATATTTCAGAAACTCTAAGTGTTTTTCTTCGCAACCCTTGTCTAACGTTCATTATGTATACCAAATTATCACATAATGCATTCTTGATTTACTAATCACTTTTAACATTTTGAATTCATAATCCACATAACATGACTCTATTTAACCTTTTTGTTACATGATTCTGACATTCCATAATCTTAAGCTAAACTACAACGAACAACCAAAGTCTGCAGAATAAATAGACATCGATTAATGCGAAAATGGCCACTCGCGTGCCACAACACGAGTTTTGTCTTTGGGAGGTCATGTGCTTGCACATGACAACATTTGAGAGCCAAGACGACAATTGCGCGGCCGGTACTTAAGGGCTTCGTGCATGCGACTTGCAGAACCCAGTGTTGTAGAACAGAGCCACGAAACTTTTCTTAAGTCAACTAACACGAATTTCACCCATCAAACAGTGATAATAACACGTAAAATAAATATACAACTATCATAAACATGATTGCTAACATATACAATCACTTAACACAATTTAACAACTACTAACACTATTTTAATTTCTCAATTTTCATGTTTTTCACACAAAACTCCAATTTTTGATATTCATCCCAAAAATCGTCACTGTGAATTCATTATTTTGCCAAATCACTCCATTCCAATTACGTTATGCTCGTATCTCATTGAACTAACATAAACAAAACACAATTAACATTTTAGCATGCAATTTGAACCTCAAAATTGGTACTTACTCAGACTATATGAAGAACATAAACACTGACAAAATTTCTACTGTATTGTCGAACAGTTTAGCATGCAATCTCCTTGTTTGAACATTACTCCAGCGTTACAAACATGTATAACCACAATTATCAACTTTATATGTCCATAATTCAACAATTGATTATAACAGAACATGAGAAAATTCTTGCCTTGAAATACATATACACGTATATACACATATATAACTCTAAGGTTGTGAACATACCTTCAAGTAGTGTGTAATTCTTGCTACGATCACTGGAATTGTTGAAATTCCTAAGCTTTCTCTCAATTTCTCTCAACTCTTAGTTCTCTCAATTGCCTCTAGACTAGCCAAGTTAGAATGAAGCTTTGATATCCAGTATGCGTAATAACCAACTTGAAAAATTGATATGGCCATAATACATATATTAAATATATCTGTTACCAACATAAACGTATATAATATAAATATATTATATTTATTATTTTATTTATTTATTTTATTTAATTTAAATAACTAGAAATCTCAAAAGCCATAAGGCTTGTTTGGCAAAACCCTTTAAATATTAAAGAATTAATATATTAAGCCTTGTTTGTTAAAACTAAATTAAACTACTTTAATTTATTTTAATAACTCCTTATAATATAGTTATTTGTCACACTATATTTAATCAAGCTTTCATAATTATTTTAATTAATGCAAATCATAAATAATTAAATAAATCCTTTAATCATATAACACAATACAAATAATTAATCATTTAAATTGAAATATAATAATAATAATAATTTCCTTAATTCATCAATTATTTATTTAATAAATAATTAACTAAACAAAAATTAAATCAATTGAACAAATATTTATTCAACGATAATCACATCCATTAAATATTTATATAAATCAATAAATATTTAATATTACATATAAAATTCTGGAATGTTACAGCTAAAATAAGCCTCATCTTGAGTTCTTGAAAACTCTTCTCACATTCCTCGCTCCAACCGAATTTTGTATCTTTTTGAGTCAGCTGAGTTAATGGAGTATCGATCGAGAAAATCCTTCCACGAACCTCCGATAATAACCAGCTAAGCCCAAAAGGCTACGTATTTCGGTCACTGACTTGGGTTGCTCCCAGCTTTGAATTGCTTCAATCTTAGTCGGGACAACAGATATTCCATGATTTGATATCACGTGCCCAAGGAATGCTACTTCCTCAAGCCAGAACTCGCATTTCTTTAACTTGGCATATAACTTATTTTCACGAAGCTTTTGGAGTATCAGCCTCAAGTGTTGTTCATGATCTTCACGGATTTTGGAGTAAATGAGGATGTCATCAATAAAGACGACCACAAAGTGATCCAAATATTCCTTGAATACTCGGTTCATCATATCCATGAAGGCAGCAGGAGCATTAGTCAATCCAAAAGACATGACTAGGAATTCGTAATGCCCGTACCGAGTTCTGAAAGTAGTCTTTGGAATGTCATCAGTTTTAATCTTTAATTGAAGATATCCGGAATAAAGATCAATCTTTGAAAAGAATTTGGCGCCTTGCAACTGGTCAAATAGATCATCAATACGAGGTAACGGGTACCTATTTTTGATGGTGACATGATTCAAATCCCGATAATCAATACAAAGTCGTATACTTCCATCTTTCTTCTTCACGAATAGAACAAGAGCACCCCAAGGAGATGTACTAGGACGAATGAAACCGATGTCTAACAATTCTTGTAGTTGGGTTTTAACTCCTGAAGTTCAATAGGAGCCATTCGATATGGGGCTTTGGAAAAGGGTTTTATACCGTATTCAAGGTCGATACAAAATTCAATTTCACGCTCTGGGGGTAGGCCAGGAAGTTCTTTAGGGAATACATCATGAAATTTATTAACAATAGAAATATCATTCAAATCTGACGTATTTTTGTTTAAATCTGTGACATGTGCTAAGAAAGCTTGACATTCGTTTTTCAATAAATGAATAGCTTTATGGCTTGATATGACAGTGATTGACTTTAGTGGTTTGGTTGCTTGAATTCGCATAATAGGTTGGTTAGGAATATGAAAGCTAACAACCTTACGAAAACAATCGATTTTAGCATGATGAGTAGGTAACCAATCAATCCCTAAAATCACATCAAATGCAAGTATTTTCAGAGAGATAAGATCGACAGGTAACGTACGGTTACCGATTTGAATCAAATAAGACTTATAAACAGTGGATGTACTGAAGGTTTCTCCCAACGGAGTTTCAACAGATAAATCAAAGTCTAATTTCTCTGGGGTTAAATTTAAACGTTGATCGCAAGTAAGAGAAATAAATGAATGGGTAGAACCGGTATCAAATAAGGTATAGACTTCGCTAGAGTTTATGATTAGCTTACTCGTGATCACCTCGTTTGGATTCCTTGCTTTTTGGGAGGTTACGTCAAACGTTCTCCCTTGAACTACCGATTTTGTCTTGTCTGGGATGGCCTTTGATGCCTCCATCCCAGCTGGACTTGACTTCGGTGCACGAAAAAATTGGGCTAGGTGACCTTCTTTTCCACAATTGTAGCATACTTTGCACTGCTGCGTATAGTTTGGACAGATGTGTCCCTCCCCTCCGCATTTGTAATATACGACCGGCGGTCGTTCTCCTTCCTTAACAACAGGTGCTAGTTCTGACGTCCTTCCATCATTATCGAATCTCCTCTTCTTGAAATTCCCACTTTTATTGTCTTGACCATGATTACCACCGAAGTGGTTACCATTTCTGGCATGTTGACTTCCACCACGTTTGTTGTCACCTCTTCGATGATTGCTACCACTGGTATTATCATTTTGTCGGCTGGTCTCTCTTGGTTGGGTTGACTCATTATCGCGCTCCAATAATTGAGCCCTATTTACAACATCTGAATACAAACACAGTTTGTGAGAAATTAGATATTGACGTATCTCGGGTTTCAAACCTCTTAGAAACATCCGCGTCATTCTCTCCTCATTATCAACCAAGTGGGAGGCAAACCGGGACAACTCGGCAAACTTAGCTTCGTACTGCGACACGGTTATATTATTTTGCTCCAGCTTGATAAACTCTACCTCCTTCATGTTACGAATACTTTCGGGAAGGTACTTGTCGTTGAACAGTTCTTGGAACTTCTCCCAAGACATCTTGAAGGCTGGCGAGTTGAGTACGCTTCTACCGATTCCCACGAAGAATCGCCTCTCCTCGCAACATAAAGGTGGCAAAGGGAACCTTTTGCTCCTCGGAGCATCCTAAGACATCAAATATCTTGGTGATCTGCTTTATCCACGTCTCCGCCTTAAGTGGTTTTGGCTCTCCAATAAACTTCGGTGGTCCCAACTCCTTGAAATGTTTAGCGGTGACCGTCCTAGAGTTGCCAGTGTTTCAACCTGCATTTTGAACATGAGTCGTTCTCGCCTGATGTTGCATGAATTGCATAAAGCCTCTGAACATCCCATTGTTCATCATTTGGTCAGCATTTTTCTTTTTCTGAGGATTTTTGCCATCCTAATGCACATTATCTTGGGTATTGATCGTTGGTGACTCAACGGTCTCATGTGCTTCATTACTTATCTCAACATTTTCGGATGCCATTTTCAAATACTGCCACAAAACAAGGGTTAATTGACATGTCACATATTATCCCTATACTCTGATCGACCAAATAAATACCAAATAAACATAGGTAGGTCATACTAGCGAAGGAATTTCACGTCTTTCCCCTCCTAGTTCTAGTCTTACATCTCAGCCAGGAATCATATGCCTAAGCATTGATACCAACTATGCCGCCCCCAAAATAGGTATACATCACCCATTCTTAGTCGCCAAATACATGGTACATAAATCAAATACAAACTTCTTTTATACAATACGACAACAGCGTAGCGTAGAGTTTTTACACGAATATTGTCTCATAGACAGTAGTCAAACTCAAATGGAGTCCTCATTACATTTATTATCACACTATTTCATAAAATAGTGAGGACTACTATAGCCACCATCTCAGACCGTCACTCTGTTCCCCGACTAGTCCCAGCTACGTACTCATTTCCTGAAGAGAACAATGAAAGCAAAAGGGTGAGCTCAACTAGCCAAGTAAGAAATATTATGACTAAGATAATGCAGAATAAATTATCGTTAGCCTTCAACAATGTTAAACTGATAAAATATAATAAACATCAAGTTTAACTGCAGCAGAACAAGCAATCCATTAGAAGAGTCAAGTAGAGCTTAATATCTACTATCTTCTATGATTTAAAAAGTTTTTCATCATCGAATCATCCCTGCACTACGTGCCAAGGATATTCATGTAATCATCAATGGTCATGATCATACCAACAACTGCCCATCAATTCACTACGGGCCAATGATGACTTTTACCACATCATTTGTAACATTATGGTCATGATTATACCGAATAATCCCTGGTCATAATCATACCAATCAATAGTACATCTATGCACGTAAGCCACATATGACTTTTATCACAATATAAACATGAAGATGATGACAATGATATAAGAATTTAATTAAAAGAAAGCAAAGGATAAATTTTTAAAGATTTATAACTTAATTTATCCAGAATTCAATAATGTCCGAATTGTCAACATGATACTGCTTTGTGGAGTAAAATTCAAGAATAATATTGTATAAAAAATGATTTGGACAGCAAAGAAATCAATTTTTTTCATGAATAATTCTTCGGGTGAATAGTACCCGAGTGAATAGTACCGTATGAATAGTACTTTGGGAATAGTACCCCGTGAATAGTACTTTATAAATAGTACTCATGAATAGTACTTTGTGAATAGTACTCGTGAATGGTACTTTGTGAATAATACCTGTGAATAGTACTTTGTGAATAGTACTCTGTGAATAGTACTTAATTAATAGTACCGTAAAAATGAATACTACTAATGGACAGTACTCCGGCATGAAAAGCTTTAAATTTAACAAGAATGTGCAGAAAATATCCTTGTGAAACGATACTAGATGAAGCGCAAATTTCAAGGATATTCTACTAATTTCACGGAGTATAGAAGCAATACTTTAACAAAATGCGGTATAATCAGGAATACGATATGAAATAATATTACTCACATACTACAGAGTATGGAAGACAATATTATTCCTATGAATACTGAAAAAAATAATATCTCTTACCTCAGAAGAAGACTGGATACTGGAATAGTGAGGTAGCAGACTTATCTTCTACTTTCTCTCTAAAGCTTCTCTCTCTATAGCTTCTCTTTCTATAATTGCTCTTGTGAGTCTTAGTGAAATGGTGAGAATGAAAGAAGAATGAGCTTCTATTTATAGGAAAATATAGTTTCGATAATTGCACGTTTTGGGGCTCGAAATATTACAGTATAATACCTTCATCTTTTCTTTCCTTTTTAATTTAGTCCTGCGAGTATTATCAAACTTGCACCACCTCCCCTAATAGTACATCATGTGAATCAATAGTACATTCATGTGAATCAATAGTTCTATACATGTGAATAAAATAATTACAGTATAGTACCTTCATTTATACCATCATTTTAAATTTAGACATGCAAGTATTATCAATCTTGCACCACCTCCCCTAATAGTACATGCATGTGAATCAATAATACACACATGTGAACAAATAGTTATAAGCATGCGAATTAATAGCAATTAATTTCTCATTTATCTGATTATTTACCTGATTGGTCAATATAACCTCCAGACATCAATTATTATCGAAATAGATGTCGATTTCCATTAACACTAATAATCCCAACACAATAAAAATATCAATTTCATCTTTAATCAATACAAACTTATTCATCATTAATATTATAACTCACAATATTTAACAACCAGATCATTCTCAGGAAAGAGGGGGCTTTCCGATAAGGATTTCTCCCTATTGGCGCGCAATTAGGTTACCAAACCTCTCCTTGACAGAACATTCTAGACATTGTCAATATTGAAAATAATAATATGAATAACTTTCTCGTCTCAATTATTGATTTAATAATATAAGATATTATGCAGATTATACTGTGACAATAATTGAATCAATAATATGAGAGATATTATGTAGCAATTAGTGTAGCAATAATTGAGTATAACAGAGTGACTTCTCACGTAAGCATCAATAATCAATATCGTGTGCTACTATGCAACCACGCATATTACTGTACTTTTACCACCGGGTAGTTTAACAGTTTAATGGTAAAACTTTCGCCGTTATTTTTACAAAAAGATAATTCTGTCGTTTTCTAACTACGATAATACTTCCGTTGTGGGGTCCACCAATGATTGTGCTGTCGTACGAATATTCCCTATTAAAACGAATATTTCCCGACCAATCGAATATTATATAATCACGTGCTTACTTTGCAAAATTTGTAAATAATACCCACAACTATAACATTATATCAAATCCACACCATAATATTCAAAAATATATTTCGAGAAAAATTAATCTTTATTCATAAAAGTTGGGGTCTTACAATTAGGGTTCCTATAGTGTGAAATTTAACAGCCAAATGAGAGGGGAGATTCAACCAACTTGGCAATACATTGAGGGTAAGTGGTTAGTTCTTACAAATCCTCATCACTTATCACCATATTTGAAGTCCAATTACTAAGTTTGGGGGAATTGTGGGTCGTGCACACCAAGTGTTCGACGATTTGTTTGAGTAAAGTTTAGGGGAGATTTTGGGCTAGATTTCATCCAATCAAGTACCGTGGAACCAAAACTGATTTCGAAATGTCAGCGAGGCAAAAGTTCTTGGTCTACACCACCAACCCAGGCTTTTGACAGGAGAAAATTCATAAGTGTCATCGTCGCCAATCGTTATGACTACTTAGTGACTAAAGCACTCACTCCAGAGCGCGGCTTGGCACCTAACCACGTCCACGGTGAAATGATGCAACAAATTTATGAAAAATGATGGAATAGGTTCACTGAAGTGCCCGAGCCAGCAATTATAAATGTGGTAAATTAATTATATGCCAATGCGGAGGATAAGGCACCGTTCATAGCATTTATGAGGGGCAAGCAGGTTCCTTTTAGTGCTGATACCATTAACCAGTACTACCAATTGCGAGTTCCTAGAGAGTTCCAGTATGCCTATTTGCGTGACCATGATCCCGACTATGATGCCATTCTAACCGAAATAACAAAGTAGGGCACCATATGGGTCTAGGGGCGAAAAGGGGGCACCATATTCCATAGTAAGGATCTCAGTCGGTATGGAAAAATTTGGTACGTATTTATGTGCGCTAAGCTATTCCCGTCCACATATACGACAGAGGTGACCAAGGAGAAGATACTCCTCTTATATGCAATCGTGAAAGAATTTCTCATCGACGTGGGTGCCATCATAAGCTTCTCCATCTGACGATGCCTATGTGGACAATTATTCGGCGGCTTTCCATACCCATCTCTCATATGTGGGCTGTGTAGGTAAGCGGGAGTTAGGTGGACTGACGATGAGACTACACAGATCCCGCTACAGACGTTGGACACAAGAATGATTGCTCAATATTCAGTTTCGCCCAGGGGCGAGTCGTACCCAAGAGGAGTCGGGTTCATATTTCCATCAGCTTCTGAGGATGAGGTTGATGCTAAGGACACCTCTGATGACGACGAGTTCCAAGTGGATGAGATGATGGGAGAGCAAGAAACTGAGGGGATGCAGCAGATCGATGATACGTTTAGCCCTCAATTTTAAGGCCTCCAGTGACAAGTGGATGGGTACAATAAGGACGCCAGCATGCAAATGAGGAGGCTCACAGCCATTCAGGACCACATGTTCGAGGCAATGAACATGTCCTTCGCCTCCTTGAACGCGACACTTCAAAGTTTCAATCCAACTGCACAGTTTCCATACCAGCAACCAACCCCAATGCCAAGGTTTACTCCGTCCGATTCTGATAATGAAGAGCAACAGCCGCCACCACCTCCAGCTTAGATATTTTAGGGACGCCCTCTTACACTTATTTCTTTATCTTTACAATGAAGACATTGTAACTATTGAATTTGGGGGATTTAGTTTATTTTTTATATTTATGTTTGCATGTTTAATTTTATTAGTTAGATTTGCATATGTTAGTTTTATGTTAGTTTAGGTTCATTATACGTTTACATGCATGTAGTGTAGTAGTTGCATAATAGTATAGGTTTGTAAATAGTTTTTAATAATTTTTAATTATGTTATGTTTATTCCATATATATCTCTGAAAAAAATATTTAGTTAAATAGTGTGTTATCTTGCATTAGTCCAGCTGTTTGATATAGTTTAGTTTATTTTGGCCAATGATGAGATTAGGATTGAGTAGACAAGTACAGTACCAATTATTAGAACTTTAACGTGATCTTTTGTTATGAATTGGATCTTTACCAGTTTAAAATTAGTATAATAAGGTTAGCACTTTAATAACACCTATGTGGATTGATTTAGTTCAAATTATTACATAAAGGACTTCTACAGGATAATGCTAGTTTTAATGAAAGATTGACAAAAATATGTAGTGAAGGCAAAAAATTAGGCAAGAACCTAAGTTTGGGGGGAAAAGTGGGGTATATAAGCTTTATCTATAATTTTAAATAAAAAAATAAACATCGTGGCATGCTTGTCTAGTTTTGTGGCCTTTGTTACTTTAGTAAGTAAGCCCGAGGGGATTGTCTTTACACCTACCGCCCTAAGGTCATAATGGTCTGGGAGTCGTTGGTCGAAAGCTCGTTAAGGTAGCACTGAAAAGCCTAAGGGAATAAGACATTGCATAGCTACGTGTATAAAAAAATGGTGAATAAAATGGGAAATAAGAACAAAAAGCCCCCGTAAAGAAAATAAGTAAAAGCATAAGTACCCTATTTGGACCCTTGAGATTGGTAATTGTTTGATTTTAGTTGGATCTCGTCTGTTTTTGAAAGTCTTGAGTTTACACTGTATGATGCCTTTTAAGAGACTTGTTATGTATTAAATTTGAATTTGCATCAGTTAGCATGGATGTTGAGCACACACACACACACTATACCAGTAATAACAATTTAAGATTTGATGATTGATAAGAATTATTGATTAGTGTTGATATAAAGTATTGTCGTGTTTGCTTGATTTCTCTGAGGTCGGTTGAATAGATTTGATTGTATCACGATTGCTGGATTCGTAGGCATGTAGACTAATTGCATTACATTTTAATTGCATTGCATAACATTTTTGTGCTGTTTTGTGCTCGAGGACTAGCACAAGTTTAAGTTTGGGGGAGTTTGATGAGTGGGTTTTATACCTACAAATCAGCCTCTAATTCGAGCTTAAACTGTGTTAACTCATTATAATTATGTTTGTTTTTACTTGTTTAGTGTTGTTTTGTGTTTAGGTGTGGTGGCGTAGCATTTAGACTTAAAAGGTGGATTCATGGCAGAACTTGGCAACAAAAAGAGCTAAAATTGGACCAACTACAGAATATACCCCCATTGGGGCGAATTTTGTACAGCTAAAACCCCCACTGGGGCGGGGATACCTGATTGAGAACATAAGCTATGCCCGTCGCGGCAGGTTATTAAGGAAGAAAAACCCCCGTCGGGGAGGGGGTACGGGAAAAGGCCAGAGTCCTGTTCTTTTATGTTGCTATAGTGGCGTGAAGGATAGTGGTTGGCTTAGTTTAGAACTCAGTTGGGCGTCGAATTATGATGAGAATACATATCTTAGGCTGGTTATTAACAAGATACATCAAGGGGAGATATCATAAAAGAATTAATTAACATTTGGAAGCTTAATTGGGAGCAAGAGCATTGGAGGAAGGATTTGAAGAGGATTCACGAGAATTGCAGATTGAAGTTAGAGAGAAGGGTGGTTCTGGATTCATTCTTTTTCTTTAATTCAAGACTTGAAATTGGGATGATGTTTACTTTAATTATTTTAGTTTCTATTTCATCTATGATGAACTAAATTCATTATTAGGCTTATGACGGATCTTTTGGTTAATTGATGATTATGTAGCTTTGAATTTCAGTTTAATAATCTATCTTTCAGTTTATCTATAGTGATTTGCGCTTGAATTTATTAATTGCTTGATCACCAATTTTGTGTGGAATTATATGGACTCAAGAGATGAAGTATGAATCTAGACTTAGTCATTATAGCATGTGTTCTTGAATTCTGTGAGTGAACGGAATCTTGATGAATGTTAGGGTAGAGATATGCTTAGCATCGTATGTAATCGGATAGAGAACTTGAATTTAAACCTTCTTTGATTGTAATTCATATAGAGAAATAGTGAATTAGTTGATTAAGGTGTTTAGCTTAATTCTATCTAATTTGTGGATTTAAGTTAATATGGTATTAGTGCATCAAGAGGTGGCTAAATCTACTTAAGTGTTCTTGATTAATAAACTGGGATAGTGTGTTAAACAAGAAATAGGGTGTAGTAATCGGAGTGATACTTAAAGTGAAGTCGTAAGCCTAATTCTCCATTATTTGCTTGAAATTTTAGTTTTTGAGTTTGTTGATTGCTTAGTATTTTTATGTTTTTAGTTGTTAATAATTATAGTCATCGAATTGGATAGTTTAATAAAATTTGGATTAATATAAAGCTGGTAATTGTTATGATTAATTTCTTATTAAGTCTCTGTGGGAACGATACTTGACTTATCATTATATTACTTGTTGACCACGTGCACTTGCGTGTGAGCGTATATAGATTTAACCCAACAGAGAGCAGCTTGGGAGGGAGGGACATGAGAGAGGAAACACATACTCTTTGAGGCATTAATGTTAGAACCTGAACTATTAGAGAAACGATCAAGACTAAGCTTAATATTCTTCAAATATACCAAATCACCATGACAAAAGATAAGAATATCATCCGCAAAACATAGGTGAGTAATAGATAAGGGCGCAGTTCTGCAATGAAATTTGAAGGAAGGCAGCTTTGAAGTCTGAGAGATCATAAGAGATAGAACTTCCATGACAATAACAAAAAGGTACGGTGAAAGGGAGTCTCCCTGACGGAGACCTTTAGCCCCTTTAAAATTCACACAAAAGGCCTCATTAACCTTGACCGAGTAAGAAGGGGTGGAAATGTAGGCTTTTATCCAATAAACAAATTTAGGAGGGAACTTAAAAATCTTTAGGGTAGCCCACAAAAATTCCCAAGAGATAGAATCAAAAGCCTTCCGAAGATCAATCTTCAAAGCACACCTGGCCGGGCCCGAGGTTCGATGGTAGTTCCTGAATAATTCTTGAGCAAGAAGGATGTTATCCCATATTCTCCTACCAGGGACAAAAGTAGCTTGATAAGGAGAAATAATGGAAGGTAGAGTATCCTTAAGTCTGGAAACAATAATCTTCGAGATACACTTATAGGTTGTATTGCAGCAAGATATAGGCCGGAAATCATTCATGGAAGAGGGGTTTTGGACCTTAGGCACAAGCAAAATGGCAGTAGAGTTTGTCCCCCTAAGGAGACATCTCTGTCTGAAAAAGGATTGGATGGCAGCCGTAAACACATTACCCATAATATCCCAAGTGTAAGACCCCAACTTTTATGAATAAAGATTAATTTTTCTTTAAATGTTATTTTGAATAATAAGGGTGGATTTGATATAATGTTATAGTTGTGGGTAATATTTACAAATTTTGCAAAGTAAGCAAGTTGTCATTAAATATTCGTTTGGTCGGGGAATATCCGTACGACGGCACAATCATTGGTGGACCCCACAACGGAATAACTGTCAGATATAGAAAGTGACAAAAATAACATTTTTATAAAATAACGGCAAAACTTTTACCGTTAACTGTTGAAATACTCGGTGATAAAATTACAGTAATATGTGTGGTTGCACAGTAGCACACGATATTGTACAATATCTTTGATTATTGATGCTTACGTGAGAAGTCACTCAGTTTTATTCAATTATTGCAACAATAGTTAATGCATAATATCCCATATTATTGATTCAATTATTGTCACAATATCATCTGCACAATATTTTATATTATTAAATCAATAATTCAAATAACAAAGTTATTCATATTATTATTTGCATTATTGACAATGTCTAGAAAGTTTTATCGAAAAGCCCCCTCTTTCCTGGGAATGATCTGGTTGTCAATATTGTGAGTTATAATATTAATGATGAACAATTGTTGGAAGATTAAAAATGTGTTAATTGAAGATAAAGTGATTTGTGGTAAATATTTATTCAATCTTTGATATAAATAAGAAGTTTGTTATGAGACGTTTGTTGTAAGTTTGGTTTATTCTATGGGACCCATATGTCAACATCAAAGAGTCACTTTCGCCAATAGTGCTTTCCTTTACCAGACGTCAAACCACTTGTCGTTTCACATTACGGGCGTCAAACCACTTGTCGTTTCACATTACAGGCGTCGAACCACTTGTCGTTTCACATTACAGACGTCGAACCACTTGTCGTTTCACATTATAGGCGTCAAACACCTTTTCTTTTTACATTACCAGTCATCAAGCCACTTGTCCCTTCACATTGCAAGGGCTAAGCTAGAAATCTTCTATAAATTGAAGCTTATTTCTTCTTTCATTCTCACCAATTCACTAAGACTCACAAGAGAAAGCTATAGAGAGAGAATCAGAGAGAAAGAAGAAGAGTATTCTGTTACTACACTATTGCATTATACAATCTCCTACTAAGGTAAGGGGTATTATTTCTTTCGTATTCGTAAGGGATATTATTTTTGTTTAATATTCATAAGAAATAATATTTTCTTCCATACTCTGTAGTATGAGTAATATTATTTTGTTTCATGTTCCCAATTCTACACTTATTTTGATAAGTATTGCTTCTATACTCCTTAAAATTAGTAGAATATCCTTGGAATTTGCGCTTCATCTAGTATCGTTTCACAGAAATATTTTTCTGAACATTCTTGTGAAGTTTTAATCTTTTCATACCGGGGTACTATTCATGGGATACTATTCACAAAGTACTATTCGCGGGGTACTAATCACCCGGGGGTACTGTTCATGATAAAAATTGATTTCTGTTCTGTCCAATTTTTTTTTTACATAAATATTATTCTTGAATTTTACTCCACAAAAGTAGTTATCATGTTGACAATTTGGACATTTATAAAGTCGGGATAAATTGAATTATAAATCTTTAATATTTATCCTTGATCTCGTTTGATTGAATTCTTATATTATTGGCATCATCCTCATGTTTCTATTGTGATGAAAGTCATCGTTGGCCCGTAGTGCATAGATGGACTGTTGATTGGTATGATTATAACCAGAAAATATGTATTGGTATACTCATGACCTGTAATATTACAAATGATGTGGTAAAAGTCCTTATTGGCCCGTAGTGCATTGTTGGCATGATCATGACCATCGGTGATAATAACGAATATCCTTGGCCCGTAGTGCATGGATAATTCGTGGATGTGATACTAATGAATATCATTGGCCCGTAGTGCATGTATAATTCAATGATGTGGATTATTTATTGAGCTGTGTTTAGTGATAAAATATTGATGATGAACTTTTAAATCATAGAAGATAGTAGATATCATGCTCTACTTAACTCATCTAATGGATTGCTTGTTCCACTGTAGTTAAACTTGTTGTTTATTGTATTCTATCAGTTTTACACTGTTGAAGGCTAACGATAATTTATTTTTGCATTATCTTAGTCATAATATTCTTTACTGGGCTTGTTGAGCTCACCCTTTTCTTTATTGTTCTCTTCAGGAAATGAGGATATAGCTGGGACTAGTCGGAGAACGGAGTGATGGTCCGAGATGGTGGCTATAGTAGTCCTCATTATTCTATGAAATATTGTGATAATAATTGTAATGAAGACTCCATTTGAGTTTGGATATTGTCTATGAGACAATATCCGTGTTAAAACTCTCAGCTACGTTTTTGTCGTATTGTATAAATGAAGTTTGTATTTGAATTTTGTACCATGTGTTTGGTGACTTAGAATGGGCTGTGTATACCTATTTTGGGGGCGTCATAGTTGGTATCAAAGCTTAGGGATATGATCCATGGCTGAGATTTGAGACTAGAACTAAGAGGGGTGAGACGGGTAAATCCTTTGCTAGTATGACCTTCCTAAGCTTAATTGTTATTTAATTGGTCGGTCAGAATATAGGGATAATATGTGGCATGTTAATTAACCCTTATTTTGTGGCAGTGTTTGAAAATGGCATCTGAAAATGTTGAGATAAGCAATTGAGCACATGAGACCGTTGAGTCACCGATGATCAATAACCATGATAATGTGAATCAAGAAGGCAATAATCCTCAGGTAAACAATAACACTGGCCAAATGATGAACGATGGAATGTTCAGAATCTTTCTGCAATTCATGCAACATCAGACGAGAGAAAATCATGTTCAAAATGCAGGTAGAAGCACTGACAACTCACGGATGGTCAGCGCTAAGCAATTCAAGGAGCTGGGACCACCAGAGTTATTGGGAAAGCCAGAACCACTTATGGCAGAGACGTGGATTAAGTAGATCACCAAGATATTTGATGTCTTGGGATGCTCCGAGGAGCAAAAAGTTCCCTTTGCCACCTTCATATTGCGAGGAGAGGCAGATTATTGGTGGGAATATGTAAAACGTACTCAGTGTAACAATCCAGAATTTTAAAGTGTAATATTAAATATTTATTGATTTATATAAATATTTAATGGATATGTTTATTATTGAATAAATAATTGTTCAATTTGAGTTGATGTGATTTAGTTAATTATTTGTTGAATAAATAATTAAATATTAAATATTAAATATTTATTTGCAATATTAAATATTTATTGAATTATATAAGTATTTAATGACAATTTGAGTTGGTGTGATTTAGTTAATTATTTGTTGAATAAATAATTAAGGAGCCAAGTAAATTAATTGTTATGAGATTATATACCAATTTAACTTAATAAGTAAGCTAGAGAGCTTATAGTGATTTAAATAAGTTATAATATTTTAAATGGGAAATTGTACTTTAAAATATTTGTTGGTTAAATAAAATTATAATTATAAAAGAAATTATAGTTATGTGATATTAAATTATGTGCTAAAGTAATTTAATAGATTAATGTTTTAATTGATTTATTAATTAAATAAAAGTGTGACTAATAACCTTGCTATAAATGAGTTACTAAAATAAATTAAGGGAGCTTAATTCAGTTTTGCCAAACAAGGCCTAATGCCTATTAAGTCTTTTATCTAATTGTGTTTTACCAAACAAGGCATAAGGGTTAATTGATTATATTTTTAGTAGTTAGCCAAACAAGCCTTATGGCTTTTGATTTTCAAAATAAAAATAACTGATGTCAGTTAAGTTAGAGTTTTATTATATATTTAATATATACATTATATCTATATACGTTATATTATTTTACGTATGTTAGAGTTAGGAAGAAAGAAAGCTCAGAAGAAGAAAAAAGGAGAGAAGAAGAAAACTATAGAGAGAAAAAGTGAGAAATTCTAACAGGTTTGAGAAAGGAATTGGAGAAAAGCTTGATAATCAAAAGGAGAACTATCATCTTCATAATCAAAGGTAGTAGCTCAATCTTTTTCTTCAAAAAATTTAGTTTTTCTTCTTCCAAAAAGTTCTCTGTAAAATATTTTAAATAGATGAATTGTTGATATATATAACTTGGTATTATAATTGTTTGTAAAAGGTTTTCATGAATTTGTATGTGATTATAGAGAAATTAAGTCATGTATGTATGAGTTTTGTGAAGAAAACCATATTATAGTGTTTACACGAAAATATATATGAATATGGCTTAATTTAAAATAGAAATTAAGGTTTAATTAATTGTTAAATTGATAAATTGATTATTGGAATTGATAGAGTATGTAAAATCATAAACATGATGTTTTGAATTTACTATTTTGATTGAAAAACAAAATCACAATGTTGATTTCCATTGAAAATATCAAAAATGGAGTTTTTGCCAAAAACAATGAAATTGGGTGTTGTATATTTGATGTCTATGTTATTTTATGAGTAGCAACATGTTAGAAGTCTTCACAATATGTTTATATGAAGTTTATATGTGTATTACATGATAATCGTAATATTAGATTCCGACTTTTTAGGCGATTTGGCTTTTGTTCATCTTCATTCTGAAAGAGTTTGGTCGCCGGATTTCGGACTCAAAGGCCTTGTGCTTCCAAAGAAGACAAATCTCGTCATGTTGTTGCATGGCGCCCTACGCCAAATACCAACAAATGGCCTCAGAATCGAGCCAAAAGTTAACTCGGTGTCCTTGGCAATACGAAACCACAATGTAAAGCGTAAATGGCCATGGCAATGAGTTAAGAATGTTCGACAGCTTTTGTTTTAGTGTACAAAACTTGAAAATAAATGTTATGTGTTAATAATAATAATGTTAAATGATAATTTCAGTAGTATTAAACTATGAATGATCATGTTATTAAGTGTTACCTACTTGTAACATAGTTGATTATGTGAATTGGTAATTTAACCCATATAATGAATATATTTGTTTGTATAAATATATAATGTTGGTAATGACTAACTATGTCAATATGGCATATGTATAGGGTATTAATTCAAGTGGTAAGGGTTTAGCTTGTGCTAAAGGCAAGTTCTCTAACTCAAAACTTCATTGTGTAAGTTTTTTTAACTCTATTCTATAATTGAGCAAGTTTTCTAATCCTTTGTCTTATTGAGCTAATTATTGTTTTCAATTCGATTATCTTATAATGATGTAAGTGGTCTAAACTTTGGTTTGATGTTGAACAAGTTATTCTTGTATTTCAATTAGTGATTAACATGCATAACTGAATTGCCATGCATGTTTAGTATTAAATGCTAATTAACCTTGGCTTAGTATTGTTCAAGCAAGGTATGCTATATTCATTCAAATTGTATGCTATTAGATTATTCCTAATGCATGACTTTAGTTACTATGATTGATTCAATCACTATTATTCTATAGTATAGTGTTGTTGGTCTTATTCAACTACTCCTTAGTTGATGTTCGTTAAATTCCAAATTTCCTTGAAAGCTTATCCAAACCAAACTTACTTTGGTGCGGACTTGTATTCTAAATACTGAGATGAACAACTCTTTTAATAGAGGTTTATGCTTAGCGTTGAAATGGTTGTGCACAATACATTGTACGAAGGGTTGATCCCCCTAAGTACGTGGAGTCCTTATAGTCTTATGACTGTTAAAGTTAAAGTTGAAAGATTACTTATAACTGTGGACATGATTCGTGGTCATTAGACCCTCAGTTAATGTTAAAATTTTCAGAAAGTTAATAGAATATATTGTTCAATTCTATTGAGCCTAATGTTGACAATTGATGTAAAAGTTTAAAGATTTATTTATTGTTATTTGAAGTGGGCCTTGTTTGCTCACTCTTGCCTGTAAAATTTCTTACAGCTAAAGTTGAAACTGGTGACGTACCTAGCACCAGTAAAGGAAAAGGAAAGATGAACAAGTACTGAATACTTGTAATAGATTTGATAGTATTATTATTAGACTTTTGTTTAAAGATTGTAATGAAGTTTATTTAATTTCCGCATTTGAATGATTGTTGTTAAAGGTTAGATAACCTGGGAGATTTTTATTTAAGTTTAATCCTGTATGGGCAGGTTTTGATTATTCAATTTTATTATAATTGGGTAGTTAGAAATGAATGTTTTGATTAAGTGAACACCAAATCTTGAGGAAATGAAGTACCAGGATTTGGAGGTGTCATAGGTTGGTATCAAAGCTTTATGTTATTAACCTTAGGTGGGGGGAAAAGCCTTAGGAAGTAACCTTTGAAAAGATAGTGGAGATAACTCTTATTGAGTTTTAAGGAAGAAGTAATAAAACACTTATGTGCTTATGTGTTTATAGTTTATGTATTCGTGAGTGTCGAGTAATAATGATTAATAATTAAAACTTTAAAACTTTGTTGTCAAGATGACTAATGTCGGAGAATCCAGTCAGGCTAGGGAGGAAGGACCTCAAATGCCTATAGAGGAGGAGCCTCGCGACATTCAGGTAGTTTGGGAACAACTACTGCCACGGGAGTCAGCCCCGTTGGTCACAGTAGTTGAAGATGAGGATGATGATGTGGAGACAGACGAGGAGGATCCTGTTGAGTTACCACAAGAGGATGAGGATGACGAGGATGAGGAGGAAAGGATTCCACTTAACTCGATAGCTGGCCGTATATACGATGAGGTGCATGACCGTAACGTAGAACTTCAGGATATAGTTGAGGAGTTGCAGGATATAGTAGCTGAACAACAGACTGCAATGACACAAAAAGACGGCGAGATCCAGGATCGTGAGGAATGACTGACAAACGCCGAGGAGAAACTAGTACGGACTGAAGGAGAGAAAGAACAATTGATCGAGATGGTTGCTGAACTGAAGAGCAAGATGAGAGAAGAAGCTGCTAAGAGGGAAAACGCTGAAGATGCATACGAGGAAGCTTATCAACGAACTGGAAGAGCAGTAAGCAACTCATATGCGAAAAGGATGAAGATGGAAGAGATGGATAAAGTATTTGACACCGCAATTAATCGAGCTCAAGATCGGGTCATGGGATATCCGATTTAGTTCGAGACGCTGCCATCATATGTATTAGATCGCAGGACAATGTTTCGAGTCATGGAGGAAGAACGTGATAGGGCTAAGAAGTATCTTAACAGAACATCGTAGTTGTTGTACGATGAGTGAAAGGTTAAATAAATTATAAATCCCAAGTATTATGCAACCTATGGGATATGACTATGATGTTGTCCTGAAATTTTTGTAGTTCAGGAAAGTAATGTAGATAGCAGTGATGCTATTGTTTTATGTTTTCCAAAAAGGTTTGAATAAATAAAAGTTGTTATTTTATTCAAAGTGTTATGTGTTATGTGGTTATTTCTTTTATGGAGGCAAGTTAATTAGAAAATACTTAAAGAAGTTGAGTAATAGTCTAATAGATGTTTTATTTTAACAGAAAATGCCTCCCAGACGTGAACCATCCCGACAGAGAAACAATGAGAGAACTACAAATAACGACAATGTTGACGGTAACCCCGTTCAACAACTAGTGACACTCATCGGTGAGGCGTTGCGAGAATCAACCACAAAACCATGGTACAACGTTTAAGGATTTCAAGGCGGTTGGACCACACAATTAATGTGGTTTAAGAATCCAAATAAGCGCTTGAGACTGGATTATGGAGATAGAAAAAGTATTCGATGTCGCTAGGGTAGGGGATGACCAGAAGACTGCTTTCGCAATGTTCATGTTGAAAGCAGAAGCTAGTTATTGGTGACAGGCCAATAAAACTCGGGAAGGGCCAGGAGTGATGACCTGGGATAGGTTCAAGGAGTTGTTCTTCGAGACTTATTTCCCAGCGAGTTCGAAGAGTCAGCTAGAAGTACCGTTTCTAGAACTAAAATAAGGGACGATGACGGTATCCGAGTATGCCGCAAAATTCAACGAATTGGCGAGGTTTGCGCCATATATAAAGTCAAAGATGCATTTGTGCGTAAGGCTTAAGAGATTTGAACAGGGATGAAGCCACTGGTACAGACTGAGAGGGTCTCCCTGCTTCGATTGAAGACATTTGCATCGATGATGGAGAAAGCGATGCTTGCTTTGAAGGTGGAGGCGAAGGCGGTGACAAAGTTGAACCAGGAACAAAAGAAGAAGAGGAATGAGAATGAGACTAAGAATGGAGGCGGTAGCAGTGGAAACAACAATAGTAATAACAACAACAACAACAACAACAACAACAACAACAACAACAACGACGACGACATGAAGAGGAAGTGGAATGGGAATGTAGGTGCTGGAAACCAGCAGGGTAACCAGCAAAACAAAAAGTTTTAAGCATGTGCGACATGCGGAAATTCAATAAGGTGCGTGCTTGATAGGAAGCGAGTATGCTACAATTGTGGCCGGGGAGGGTCACATCGCCCAAATTGCACTCAACCGAAGAAGAATGTATGCTTCACGTGCGGATCCAAGGATCACTTTGCTTGTGAAATGCCCTAAGAAGAGGGAAGGAGTGACAACCAGAAGCAATGGAGGTAACAATGGAGGTACATGGGCCATTGCAGGACCTGCAGCATCAAACAAACCCACGTACCCGGAACCTTCAACATGGTTGTGTAGGTCATTGGTCATGCAATCAAAAGATGTGGTGTCAGGTATTATCCCAATCAATGATATAAATGCTTATGTATTATTTGATTCGGGTGCTACTTGTTCGTTTATATATGATGAATTTGCTAAGAGGTTAGAATTGCCTAGAGAAGAACTGAATTCTCCTTTGAACATAGAAATTGCGAATAAGGAAGTAATCCCTGTTAGATTCGTATACAAGAACTTTAGGGTGAACATTAAGGAGAATATCTTGTTGGTAGATTTTGTTCCGATTAGACTTGAGGAATTTGATGTAATTTTGGGAATGGATTGGCTATTTAAATATGGAGCAGTAATCGATTGTCACAAGAAGTGTTTAACCCTTATGACTCCGTCAAAGGTAGTATTTTATGGTAGCAAGTCGCCTAGACAAATGAAATGTCTGACCACTATGCAGGGCAAGAAGTTGTTGAGTCAAGGTTGTGTGGGCTATTTAGCTTACATAGTCGATGCTCAGAAGAAGGGTGTTAAATTAGAAGAAATACTGGTAGTGAGAGAATTCGAAGACGTGTTTTCAGAAGATTTGCCAGGACTTCCGCCTGACAGAGAAATTGAGTTCATGATCGACTTAGCGCCGGGAACAATACCAATATCGAAGGCCCCGTATAGAATGGCTCCGGTAAAAATGAAGGAACTGATGGTACAGTTGCAAGAGTTACTGGACAAGAAATATATCCAACCAAGCGTATCACCGTGGGGAGCGCCAGTTTTATTCGTTAAGAAGAAGGATGAATCAATGCGTCTTTGCATTGATTATAGGGAGTTAAACAAGGTCACTATTAAGAATAGGTATCCGTTGCCTAGAATAGATGACTTGTTTGATCAGCTGAAGGGTGCTAAATATTTCTCAAAAATAGATTTGAGAAGTGGGTATCACAAATTGAAGGTAATAAAGGAGGATATACCTAGAACGACATTCAGAACTCGGTACGAACATTACGAGTTTCTGGTGATGTCTTTGGGTTTAACCAATGCCCCTGCTGCGTTCATGGATTTGATGAACAGGGTGTTTAAACCATTCTTAGACAAGTTTATCGTGGTATTTATTGATGACATTCTGGTGTGTTCCAAAACTCAAGAAGAACACGTGGAACATTTACGTTTGACATTGGAAACACTAAGGAAGGAAAAGTTGTACGCGAAATTCTCTAAGTGCGAATTTTGGCTCGATCGTGTACAATTTTTGGGTCACGTGATTGACAAAGATGGGATTTCAGTGGATCCATCAAAAGTGGAAGCTGTAATCAATTGGGAACAACCAAGAACACCGTCAGAAGTGAGGAGTTTCTTAGGACTAGTTGGTTATTATAGAAGATTTATTTAAGATTTTTCTAAGATAGCCACTTCATTAACAAATTTGACAAGGAAAGCTGTAAAATTCGTTTGGACGGAGAAATGTGAAGAGAGTTTCCAAGATTTGAAGAAGAAGTTAAGTATGGCACATGTGTTGACATTACCAGATAATACAGGAAATTTTGTGGTGTATAGTGATGCCTCACACAAAGGGTTGGGTTGTGTTCTTATGCAGAACGACAAAGTCATTGCGTATGCATCAAGACAACTAAAGGATTATGAAAAAGGGTATATTGCGTATCACTCAGAAGTATTTGAACATCCGTCAAAGAAGGTGGATGGAATTGATAAAAGATTATGATTGTAAAATCTTTTATCATCCGGGCAAAGCGAATGTAGTGGCAGATGCTTTAAGCAGGAAAGGTCGGGAGAAGTTGATGCTAATAGCAACTCAGGAGGAGCTCATTTCAGCAATGACAAAACTGGAATTGGAAATCAAATTTCCAAAAGAATCTGACGGATAACTATTCCTGATAGAAGCTGGTCCAACTTTAGTGGACAAAGTGAAGCATGCTCAACTACATGATGACGAGTGTAGGAAAATCAAAGAGAATCTAGTTTAAGGCGGTGATGTAAAATACAAGGTCGATACCGAAGGATTACTACGGTTTGAGGGAAGAATTTGGGTTCCAGCAGTGCTAAAACTGAAAGAAGAAATTTTGACCGAAGCTCATAGCTCAAAATATTCAATTCATCTAGGAAGCACGAAAATGTAACAAGATTTGCGCCGACATTTTTGGCGGCCAAATATAAAATGGGACGTTGTAGAATGCGTAGCGAAATGCTTGACATGTCAAAGAGTAAATGTGGCGACCCCAAATCCGGGTACTTGCAACCCGAACTCGGTTTTCCACAATACCATTTCTTTAAGCTGAATAATACTAAATAATAATACATTCGAACTTAATTTACATACATCAAAGTTTACTTCCCAGTGCACGTGACCTTCAAATACATTCCTTACAATACCTGACAATAGATTCCATTGTCTTACTAACTATAACCATTAACTCATACTAAATCTCATTCGAACAGCTTTTCTTTTCCCTTGTTCGTGCCCGAGCCTTCAGGTCGATCGTCAGACGAATTGAAAACATTTAGTTTAAGCAAGGATGAGCATTTGAGTGCCCAAACAAGTAATAGCAATTATATATATAAGATGAAAAATATAAGTATTCTCTTTCCATAACACTTCTACAACGAATCGAAAGTTGTGAAGTAATCATCTTGATAAAAATTCACATAACAATTCTCTTTCAATTTCTTGAAATTAGGCTCCACCCATGAATAGGGTTTAAGAAACATACTATGAACATGGTTTTCATTTTCGAAAAGGTTTAGCGAGAAATTCATCCAGAAACCGTCATAACTTACGGCACACGGAGGGTGATCACCACATTGTACCTGTATTGATCAATACTACATAACTTGAACGAAATTCATCGCTCACCCTTTTGTCCTGAAAGCGCATAAAATTTTTCCCATTATCGGGGATGTTCATACATGCACGGTTCCAAACCCGAAGGTTTTCAATCTTGCTCAACAATAATATGTAATTCAACATATATGTATACGGGTAATTGACAAAGGTATATCAACATGTGAATAAATGCCATGATTATCCAAGTGGGGACACTTGTATAACCATTTAGAAATCAACTTAACTGAATATATATCTGAGCTAACATGTTGATAATCAAAGCGCACATAATCATGACAGAATAGAATAATTCGAAACTTCTTACTCATGTCCATTGCATAAAGAAAATGCAAAGGTAGGATACTTGCCTGATTCGCTGATTACAAATCTCAACTTAGGTTTTATCTCTTTATCACAACCTATCAATAATCAGATCATTCGTTCGATTAGAACAATATATCATAACACATAGTACTGTCTATTACAGTCAGCACATAGTCTAATCACGTCATCTAATAATCGCAGTGATCATACTTTCTATTCTATACTTTTATACATTTTTCAAATATCTCACTCATGCTCTTACAGAAGTCTTTTCTTTCTATTATAGGGTCTGACAGTTGTCGGCGTTCCGACAGCTTTATCGGGTAAATACTGAGTCTAATACTCTTATTCTATACCTTAACATCTGTAAATATCAGACATTTTAATCATTTTCGAATTTTCCGTAAATTGAAAATTTTAAAATAATTCAAATCATCACTCAAGGGCTTATAGTGATATAAGCATTACTATGGGTGCTCTTCATCAAATCTGGACTTCATAACTTAGGTTTCTCAAGTAAACTAGTTTGGGGTCATTTATAACTTTCAAAACATCGGAATCATAATTAAATGATTTAAACACTAAACAATTCCATTATCATTAATAATTAATTTATATTAAACTATTAATGAAACCATTGCCAAAATATAAAAGTTATTTATAATAACTCAAACTATTTTAAAACATTTATATTACCCTTAAATGATTTTTAAAACAATTAAAATCATTTTTAAATAATCACCATTAATATATAAATATTAATGTACTATTCATCCAAATATTAAAAGTCATTAATTATAACTTAAAATATTTTTAAATCCTTAATATCCTCTTTAAATGATTTTTAAATAAATAAAACCATTTTTAAACTATTTATTTAATATAAATATTAAATAAACTTAATATCACAAATTATTAACTAAATATCATTAATATATAATTATTAATGAAATTATCTTCTAAATATTAAAAGTTATATTTTATAACTCAAAATATCTTTAAATACTTGATTTTCATTTAAAATGATTTTTAAAATATTAAAATCATTTTAAAACTAATTATTTAATATAATCAATAAATAACTTTAATATCATTAATATATAATTAATTAATGAAATTCATCACAAAATATTAAAAGTCATCACAAATAACTTAAAATATTTTCTTATACCGTAATATAATTTTTCATGATTTTTCATGAATTAAAACTATTTTAAAATATTTATTTAATATTATAATTAAATAAATAAATACCTTTTATATTCCAAAAATACTAAATATTTGTGAAATATACTCAAAATAGTTAAAAACTATTTTTAGGACTTTAAAATAATTTTTTATAATTTATTTGGTATTTTAATAATTAAAATCTAATTTTTCTAATTTTTAAATCATTTTAGGAAAATCGAAATTAAAATAATTAAAAGCGTCAGCTAAAGGCCCCTATAGTGACAGAACCGTCGCTATAGGTGATCTTCATAAGGCAGAACCTAGTGGCCTACTTTGACCGTGAATAACTCTCTCATCTTAACGAATTTGGACAATCTATAAATTGGGTCTTGTAGAGGAATTACCAGACTACAATCTCCAATAATCATAACATCTAAACAAACATCAGATCTGGGATAAATCACCATGAAAGTAGCTACCAAAGTCGTTTCTTCACGAAGAACAGATTCGAGGTGCCTACTTTGGACCTCTATAACTTGATGATCGTGTAACGTTTATGTGATCTATCAATTCCGATTGTGTAGACAACATGTAGGACTACAACTCTAACACTTAACATCATCATAACAACAAGAAATCAAGCATCTAAAGTATGGTCAAAACTTGTCGAGGAAAAATTAACACTTAGAAAATTCTTGTTTGCCCGTAATTTTCCCGGTCAATCTCGGTCAACCCACTTTGACCTTAAATAACTCTTAATACATAATATATATGGACCTGATATTTTTGGAGGTTAAATAAAACATAACAAGCTACACATAAAAACCTTTAGAACACAAAACACATTAAAGATAACAAGAGATATAAGGCTGGCATTTTCCAAAATAATATTTTTCGGACACTTAGAATTTTTTCGGATTTGAAGAAATACGGTCAATGCTTGGGTCAACCCACTTTGACCGCTTATAAATCCCGATCTACAATAGTTATAAACTTGATTCCTTTTGGAGATTAAAGACCACATATCAAAGCTACGCGATAACAACTTTTAAACAACAAATATCATGATCGAGAAAAGAGTTATAAGGCTTGACATTTGCCCAAAAATCACGTAAATTGGTTTTTCCAACTTGCTCAAATCTTCAAATTCGTGCACTTTGATGTTATGGGTCCGTGTTTTTACAACCTGAACATTAATAGACTCCTTATTACACAACTTTAAACAATCAATTGCATCAATTAACATCGAATCGAAGGATTTCAAAATTAGGGAATTTTAATACCTTTTTGCTTTGATTTTGATTTCGATCCTTTGTTGTTGATCTTGGCTTGTCGATTCTTGATCATAACTTATCTCCTCACTCTCTCACACTCTAAAATTCGGATTTCTAGAGAGAGGGTTGCTTGGGGAAAAATGAGAATTAAAGTAGCCTTTCTCTCTCTTTTAATCTTGAAATAATTGATGTAAGGATGCTAGATCTGAAATGGGTGTCCTTTATAGATTGATTTGCTGTGATTTTCCAGCCACCACTGTTGGTTTGCAAGATTGGATAAGATTTTCTACCAATTACTCACCAATAATGCACTAAAGTGGACAAAAGGGCATTTTAGTCATTTCCACTCTAATAATTGGTTTCTTCCTTTAATAATGCACAAGGGTAGTTTAGACTTCTCATGTCTACCATGAAGGGCATTATAGACATTATCCATAACCATTAGGGTTTATCACTTTAGATTTTAAAATTCCATAAATAATATAACTAATAATACACTAAAAGGGTATTTTGGTAATTTCACATATAATTTCATGGGCATTTTTGTACATAGCAATTAAATGTAGTATTTAATCACTAGATGGTAATTCTGATCATTTACCAATTACTTTCTATCCTTTGGTAAATTAAAACATTTATACAATAACATCGTAATTAAACCCAATAATTTTAAATTAGGGTTTTGATTGAAAAATTAGGGTTTTCTAATTAGGGTTTCTTAACGCCATCAATTAGGGTTTCTAATTGACCATTAGGATTCTCTAATTATACATGTATGTTCTAACACGGTCATTACGATCTCTAACTTCAACCGATTAAGGTTATAATAATTAGGGTTTGTCCTAATTATCAGCGTAAAAAATAGTAATTAGGGTTTTCTTCTAATTACCGACATTCGTATACACAGTAACTTCATATACACAGTAAACTTCATATACACAGTCGCTACTCAGTCATTTCTCATAACTGAGTTTAATAATTAGGGTTTCACAAGACACGGTAATATCTTTGTGACCTAATTGGACCGTCATTGCTCAAAATTATCTGTCCGCACATACACAGTACATAATTATTGTACTGTAAAATCATTATAACAATAATATAATATTATTATTCTCATCTCTTGATCACAATCCCAATTCAGGGTTTGGATCTCATATCTGACTTCTCTTTTCGTATATCAAGTTAAAATACTTGATTTAAATATTACGAACAATTCATATAAAAAATATATATTATATAAATTCTAATTATCACTTCATATATTATTTCCAATCATGTTTTCATGGAAAATAATTAATAAAAATATTTCTGCTTACAGAAATTAATTACCATAAAAATATAATTTGTAGTAATTAATAATTCCAAAATTATTTCTAATTTTTCAAGTAATAAATATATTCATATTTATCATTCACATTACTAGACACTTATTCTCGTCATTAAATAAATAAATAAAAAATTATACGCAAAATTTCTTATTTATTTTATATAGAAAATCTCGGGTTATTACAGTAAAAGCCAAACATCAAAGACCCAGCGGATTACTCCAACCGTTGGAAATACTGGAATGGAAGTGGGAACACATCACGATGGATTTTGTGGTGGGTCTTCCAACTACTCAGAGAGGATGCGATGCAATTTGGGTGATAGTGGATGGGATCGACGAAGTCGCCGCACTTTTACCAATAAAGATTAGATTCAATCTTGATCAGTTGGCAAGATTGTACATTAAAGAGATCGTTTCGAGGCACGGGGTGCCAGTATCAATTGTGTCTGATAGAGATCCGCGATTCACATCGAATTTTTGGAAGAGACTACAAGAATACATGGGGACACAGTTGCGAATGAGTACGGCTTATCATCCACAAACAGATGGCCAAAGCGAACGAACAATTCAGACATTGGAAGATATGCTGAGAGCATGTGTCATGGACGTTAAAGGAAGCTGGGAAGAACAATTACCATTGGTGGAATTTGCTTACAACAACTATTATCACGCGAGCATCGGCATGCCACCTTACGAGGCATTGCACGACAAAAAGTGCAGAACTCCACTGTGCTGGGATGAAGTCGGTGAAGGCCAATAGTTAGGACCAGAACTGGTACACCAAACTGTTGAAGTTGTTAAACTCATCAGAACAAGATTAGTAGCAGCCCAAGACAGACATAAAAAGTATGCTGATCAACATAGACAAGATCGTGCATTCGATGTAGGAACTTTTGTATTTTTAAAAGTTTCTCCCTGGAAGGGAAAAATTCATTTCGGTAAAAAGGAAAAGCTAAGCCCGAGGTTTATTGGACCCTTTGAAGTGCTGCGAAGAGTGGGAGAAGTGGCTTACGAGGTAGTTCTACCTCCAGAGTTGGAAAACATTCATAATGTTTTTCACATTTCGGTGTTACGACCATATAAACCCGACTACAAATATGTGATCGAGTATGAACCGTTGCAGTTCGAGAAAGATTTGTCTTATGAAGAGGTTCCTATCTAGATAGTCGACAGGAAAGAACAAGTGCTCAGGAATAAAGTGATACCTTCTGTGAAAGTGATATGGAGGAACCACAACGCGGATGAAGCTACGTGGGAACTCGAAAAGAAAATGTTGAAAGAGTACCCTGAGTTATTTGTTTAATCTGTGTCTTCGATTCTGGGGACAGAATCTTTGTAAGTAGGGAAGAATGTAACGAATGATTTGTTTGAGTTGTGATTCCGAGGACAAAATCCTTGTAAGGAGGGAATGATGTAACATTCCAGAATTTTAAAGTGTAATATTAAATATTTATTGATTTATATAAATATTTAATGGATATGTTTATTATTGAATAAATAATTATTCAATTTGAGTTGATGTGATTTAGTTAATTATTTGTTGAATAAATAATTAAATATTATATATTTATTTGCAACATTAAATATTTATTGAATTATATAAGTATTTAATGACAATTTGAGTTGGTGTGATTTAGTTAATTATTTGTTGAATAAATAATTAAGGAGCCAAGTAAATTAATTGTTATGAGATTATATGCCAATTTAACTTAATAAGTAAGCTAGAGAGCCTATAGTGATTTAAATAAGTTATAATATTTTAAATGGGAAATTATAATTTAAAATATTTGTTGGTTAAATAAAATTATAATTATAAAAGAAATTATAGTTATGTGATATTAAATTATGTGCTAAAGTAATTTAATAGATTAATGTTTTAATTGATTTATTAATTAAATAAAAGTGTGACTAATAACCTTGCTATAAAGGAGTTACTAAAATAAATTAAGGGAGCTTAATTCAGTTTTGCCAAACAAGGCCTAATGCCTATTAAGTCTTTTATCTAATTGTGTTTTACCAAACAAGGCATAAGGGTTAATTGATTATATTTTTAGTAGTTAGCCAAACAAGCCTTATGGCTTTTGATTTTCAAAAAAAAAATAACTGATGTCAGTTAAGTTAGAGTTTTATTATATATTTAATATATACATTATATCTATATACGTTATATTATTTTACGTATGTTAGAGTTAGGAAGAAAGAAAGCTCAGAAGAAGAAAAAGGGAGAGAAGAAGAAAACTATAGAGAGAAAAAGTGAGAAATTCTAACAGGTTTGAGAAAGGAATTGGAGAAAAGCTTGATAATCAAAAGGAGAACTATCATCTTCATAATCAAAGGTAGTAGCTCAATCTTTTTCTTCAAAAAGTTTAGTTTTTCTTCTTCCAAAAAGTTCTCTGTAAAATATTTTAAATAGATGAATTGTTGATATATATATAACTTGGTATTATAATTGCTTGGTATTATAATTGTTTGTAAAAGTTTTTCATGAATTTGTATGTGATTATAGAGAAATTAAGTCATGTATGTATGAGTTTTGTGAAGAAAACCATATTATAGTGTTTACATGAAAATATATATGAATATGACTTAATTTAAAATAGAAATTAAGGTTTAATTAATTGTTAAATTGATAAATTGATTATTGGAATTGATAGAGTATGTAAAATCATAATCATGATGTTTTGAATTTACTATTTTGATTGAAAAACAAAATCACAATGTTGATTTCCATTGAAAATATCAAAAATGGAGTTTTTGCCAAAAATATTAAAATTGGGTGTTGTATATTTGATGTCTATGTTATTTTATGAGTAGGAACACGTTAGAAGTCTTCACAATATGTTTATATGAAGTTTATGTGTATTACATGATAATCAGTCTATTAGATTCCAGCTTTTAGGCCAATTTGGCTTTTGTTCATCTTTGTTCTTAGAAGTTTGCTCGTTGGATTACGGACTCAAGCGCCTTAGTCATGACCAAAGATACAACTCTCGCGATCACGGGCGCTTATGCCATAGGCGCCAACAAATGGCTTTGTGACGAGTAGTAGAAAGCTAACTCTCATGCATAAGAATGTGAACCATGAGTGTAAATCGTGGTAGCAAGAACGCGAAAGTTAGCGAGAATATTCTAATAGTTTTGTTTTAGTGTACAAAACGTGGAAATAAATGTTATGTGTTAATAATAATAATGTTAAATGATAATTTCAGTAGTATTAAACTATGAATGATCATGTTATTAAGTGTTACCTACTTGTAATATAATTGATTATGTGAATGGGTAATTTAACCCATATGATGAATATATTTGTTTATATAAATATACAATGTTGGTAATGACTAACTATGTCAATATGGCATATGTATAGGGTATTAATTCAAGTGGTAAGGGTTTAGCTTGTGCTAAAGGCAAGTTCTCTAACTCAAAACTTCATTGTGCAAGTTTTTCTAACTCTATTATATAATTGAGCAAGTTTTCTAATCCTTTGTCTTATTGAGCTAATTATTATTTTCAATTCGATTATCTTATAATGATGTAAGTGGTCTAAACTTTGGTTTGATGTTGAACAAGTTATTCTTGTATTTCAATTAGTGATTAACATGCATAACTGAATGCCATGAATGTTTAGTATTAAATCATAATTAACCTTGGCTTAGTATTGTTCAAGCAAGGTATGCTATATTCATTCAAATTGTATGCTATTAGATTATTCCTAATGCATGACTTTAGTTACTATGATTGATTCAATCACTATTATTCTATAGTATAGTGTTGTTGGTCTTATTCAACTACTCCTTAGTTGATGTTTGTTAAATTCCAAATTTCCTTGAAAGCTTATCCAAACCAAACTTACTTTAGTGCGGACTTGTATTCTAAATCTTTGAGATGAACAACTCTTTTAATAGAGGTTTACGCTTAGCGTTGAAATGGTTGTGCACAATACATTATACTGAAGGGTTGATCCCCTAAGTACGTGGAGTCCTTATAGTCTATATTTCAATTAAAGTTAAAGTTGAAAGATTACTTCTAACTGTGGACATGATTCGTGGTCATTAGACCCTCAGTGAATGTTAAAATTTTTAGAAAGTTAATAGAATTTATTGTTCAGTTTTATTGAGCCTAATGTTGATAATTGATGTAAAAGTTTAAAGATTTATTTATTGTTATTTGAAGTGGGCCTTGTTTGCTCACTCTTGCATGTAAAATTTCTTACAGCTAAAGTTGAAACTGGTGACGTACCTAGCATCAATAAAGGAAAAAGAAAGATGAACAAGTACTGAATACTTGTAATAGATTTGATAGTATTATTATTAGACTTTTGTTTAAAGATTGTAATGAAGTTTATTTAATTTCCGCATTTGAATGATTGTTGTTAAAGGTTAGATAACATGGGAGATTTTTATTGAAGTTTAATCCTGTATGGGCAGGTTTTGATTATTCAATTTTATTATAATTGGGTAGTTAGAAATGAATGTTTTGATTAAGCGAACACCAAATCTTGAGGAAATGAAGTACGCGAATTTGGGGGTGTCACACTCAGCCTGCCGCACTAAAGATATCTTGGGAGAAGTTCCAAGAATTGTTCAACGACAAGTACTTTCCTGAAAGTATTCGTCACATGAAGGAGGTAGAATTCATCAAGCTGGAGCAAAACAATATGATCATATCGTAGTACAACGATAAGTTTGTGGAGTTGTCCCGGTTTGCATCCCATTTGGTAGATAATGAGGAGCGTATGACGTGGATGTTTCTAAGAGGTTTGAAACCCGAAATACGCCAATACCTCATTTTCACAAACTTTGCTTGTATTCGGATGTTGTGAATAGGGCTCAGTTATTGGAGCGCAATAATGAGTCAACCCAACCGAGAGATAGAAGCTGGCAAAACGATAATATCAGTGGTAGCAGCCATCAAAGCGGTGACAACAAACGTGGAGGAAATCAACATGCCAAAAATGGTAACCACTTCGGTGGTAATCATGGCCAAGATAATAGAAGTGGAAATTTCAAGAAGAGCATATTCAATAATGATGGAAAGACATCAGCACCAGCACCCATTTTCAAGGAAGGAGAACGACCACCGGTCGTATGCTATAAATGCGGAGGGGAGGGACACATCAGTCCAAACTGCACGCAACAACCCAAAGCGTGTTACAATTGTGGAAAAGAAGGTCACTTAGCTCGATTTTGTCGTGTTGTGAAGTTAAGTCCAGCTTGAATGGTGACACCAAATGTCATCCCAGACAAGTCAAAAACGGTAGTTCAAGGGAGAGCGTTTGTCGTGAACTCCCAAAAAGCGAGGAACTCGAACGAGGTTATCACGGATAAGCTAATCATAAACTCTTGTGAAGTCTAAACCTTACTTGATATCGATTCTACCCATTCTTTTATTTCTCCTACTTGCGCTTAACGTTTAAATTTAACTCCATAGAAATTAGACTTTGACTTATCTGTTGAAACTCCGTTGGGAGAAACCTTTATTACATCCATTGTTTATAAATCTTGTTTGATTTAAATCTACACCCTCACGTTACCTGTCGATATTATCTCTTTGAAAATACTTGTATTTGATGTGATTTTAGGGATTGATTGGTTAACTACTCATCATGCTAAAATTGATTATTTTCGTAAGGTTGTTAGCTTTCATATTCCTAACCAACCTATTATGAAAATTCAAGAAACCAAACCACTAAAGTCAATCACTGTCATATCAAGCTATAAAGCCATTCGTTTATTAAAAAATGGATGTCAAGCTTTCTTAGCCCATGTCACGGATTTAAACAAACATACGTCAGATTTGAATGATATTTCTATTGTTAATAAATTTCCTGACGTATTTCCTGAAGAACTTCCTGGCCTACCCCTAAAGTGTGAAATCAAATTTTGTATTAACCTTGAACCCGGTACAAAACCCATTTCTAAAGCCCCATGTCGAATGGCTCCTATTGAACTTCAGGAGTTAAAAAACCCAACGGCAGGAACTCTTAGACATCGGTTTCATTCGTTATAGTATGTCTCCTTGGGGTGCTCCTATTCTATTCGTAAAGAAGAAAGATGGAAGTATACGACTTTGTATTGATTATCGGGAGTTGAATCATGTCACCGTAAAAAATAGGTACACGTTGCCTCGTAATGATGACCTGTTTGACTAGTTGCAAGGTGCTAAATTCTTTTCAAAGATCGTTCTTTGTTCCAGATATCATTAGTTAAAAGTTAAAACTTATGACATTCCAAAGACTTCTTTCAAAACTCGGTACGGGCATTATGAATTCCTAGTCATGTCTTTGGAATAACTAATGCTCGTGTTGCCTTCATGGATATGATAACCCGAGTATTTAAGGAATATTTGGATCATTTTTTTGTTGTCTTTATTGATGACATCCTCATATACTCCAAAAGACATGAAGATCATGAGCAACACTTGAGGCTAATACTCCAAAAGCTATGTGAAAACAAGCTATATTCCAAGTTGAAGAAATACGAGTTCTGGTTTGAGGAATTAGTATTCCTTGGGAATGTGATATCAAATCACGGAATATCTGTTAACCCGGCGAAGATTGAAGCAATACAAAGCTGGGAGCAACATATGTCAGTGACCGAAGTACGTAGCTTTCTTGTCTTAGCTGGTTATTATCGGAGATTCATGGAAGATTTTTCTCGGATCACCACTCCGTTAACTTAGCTGACTCGAAAAGATACAAAATTCGGTTGGAGCAAGGAATGTGAGAAGAGTTTTCAAGAACTTAAGAGGAGACTCATTTCAGCACCTATTTTGACAATACCATCAGGTTCAGAGGGATTTGTCATCTACATCGATGCTTCAAGCAGAGGGTTAGGATGTGTTCTCATGCAACATGGGAAAGTCATAGCCTATGCCTCACGACAACTCAAAGAATATGAGAGGAATTATCCTACTCATGATCTAGAGTTGGCAGCTGTCATTTTTACGCTTAAAATTTGGAGGCATTATATGTATGGGGGAGAAAGTGGAGATCTATACGGATCATAAAAGCCTCAAATATTTCTTCACCAAAAAAGAACTCAACATGCGACAACGATGTTGGCTTAAGCTGTTAAAAGATTATGAGCGTACCATTCAATACCATCTTGGAAAAGTGAACGCGATAGTTGACGCATTGAGCAGAAGATCATATGCGGGTACGAGTGCAATATTGTCAACGCAAAGGCCTATTTTTTATGACTTACAAAGGATGGAGATAGAGTTAAAAACTTCAGGGACCCACGTGATGATGTCAAATATATGAGTAAAACTGACTTTAATCGATAAAGTTAAAGTTGTTCAAACCAGGGACCTGGAGCTGATGTGTATGAAGAAGAAGGTGCAAGAAGGTGCTATTCCAGAAGCAAAAATCAATGAAGAAGGAATACTTCGAGTCAACTCCAGACTTTGTGTTCCTAACGACTCTGATTTGAAGTATAAAATCATGATGGATGCACACAACACACCGTTTGCAATCCATCCCGAAAGTACCAAAATGTATCGTGATCTTCAATATACATAGTGGAGCAATATGAAAAGAGAGATCGCGAAGTTTATTTCAAGGTGTCTAACTTGTCAACGTGTCAAGGCAGAGCATCAAGTACCAAAAGGTCCATTGTAACCACTTGAAATTCCAAAATGGAAGTGGGAGCACATTACCATGGATTTCGTTACTGATCTTCCCAAGGTTTCTCAAGGCATAGATGCAATTTATGTCATTGTTGATAGATTAACCAAGTCTGCTCATTTCTTACCTATACAAGAAACTTATTCACTTGAACGTCTTGCTCGTATATACATAAATGAGATTGTAAGACTGCATGGTATGCCAATATCCATAGTTTCTAATCGAGACCCAAGATTCACTTCACGATTTTGGGTCAGTTTGCAGAAAGCTATGGGCATAGATTTACGATTCAGTTTGGCATATCATCCTCAGACGGACGGGCAATCGGAGAGGACTATTCAAACTCTTGAAGATCTATTAAGACTCAGTGTCTTATATTTTAAAGGAAGTTGGGACAAGTTTTGCCATTAGTAGAATTCTCCTACAACAACAGTTATCAAGCAAGTATCGGCATGGCTCCATTCGAGGCGTTGTATGGACGCAAGTGTCGTTCTCCAGTATAATGGGATGATATGGGTGAAGTAACGTTGTTGGGATCAGAATTGGTACGCATGACTACGGAAAAGATTCAAACAATCCGGTAACGTATAAAAACCTCATAAGATCGACAAAAGAGTTATGTTGATCTTCATCGAAGGGACGTGGAATTCAATGTTGCGGATCATGTTTTGTTACATGTTACTCCATGGAAAGGAGTTACGAGATTTGGAAAGAGAGGAAAGCTCAACCCTCAATTCATTGGCCCATTTAAAATCCTCGATCGAGTAGGAACTGTGGCCTATAGACTCGCCTTACCGCCAAGTATGTCTCGTGTTCATAACGTTTTTCACATATCTATGTTACGTAAATATGTGGAAGACCTGAACCACATTATTGAATTAGAACCAGACGAGATGGCGAAAGATTTAACGTATGAAGAGGTACCTATTAAAATATTTGATAAGAATGAACATATTAATGCTCAAAAGTTATACCTCAAGTCAAAGTTTTATGGAGAAACCACGATATTTGAGGAAATGACTTGGGAGTTAGAATCTGAAATGAAATCAAGGTATCATCACCTCTTCAACATACCATGTGAGACCCCAGATTTTATGAATAAAGATTTAATTTTCTCGAAATATTTTTTTTAATATTATGGTGTGGATTTGAGATAGTATTATAGTTATGGGTAGTATTTTTAAATTTTGAAAAGTATGCAAGTTGTTGTATAATATTCGATTGGTCAGGAAATATTCTTTTTGTCGGGGAATATCAAATGACGATGGTACAATCATTAGTGGACCCCTAGCGGAATTATTGTCGATTGAGAAAAGCGACAAAAATATTTTTTATGAAAATAACGGCGGAAGTTTTACCGTTAAAACTGTTGAACTACTCGATAGTAAAAGTGCAGTAATATGCGCGGTTGCATAGTAGCACATTGTATTGATTATTGATGCTTACATGAGACGTCACTCAGTTTTATTCAATTATTACTACAGTAATTGTACATAGTATCTCATGTTATTTGATTCAATTATTGTCGATATTTTATATATTATTAAATCAATAATTGAGACGACGAAGTTATTAATATTATTATTTAAAATATTAACGATGTCTAGAAGTTCTTCCAAGGAGAGGTTTGGTCACCTAATTGCGCGCCAATAGGGAGAAATCCTTATTGGAAAGTCCCCCTCTTTCCTGGGAACGATCTGGTCGATTAATATTGTGAATTATAATAATGATGATAAATGTTGTTAAATATATTGAGGTGTCTTTTTATAAAGTCATAGAAGTTTATATATATATATATATATATATATATATATATATATATATATATATATATATATAAATTTTGTTTTATTAGTATTATTAATGTAATAAAAGCAGAAAAGCTTTTATATATAAAAGCAGAATACTTTTATAAAGTTATTTATTTTATTAGACAATAATTAGAATATATTATATTATATTATGCATAGTGTTTTTGCATAGTAAATTTTTTTTTATATAAAAGCAGAATACTTTTATAAAGTTATTTGTTTTTATTAGACTATAAATAGAATATATTATATTCTATTATGCATAGTATTTTGCATAGTAAAATCTTTTTATATAAAATAGAATACTTTTATAAAGTTATTTGTTTTATTATACAATATTTAGAATATATTATATTTTATTATGCATAGTATTGCATAGTGCCTACATAGTGTTCTGCATAGTAAATCAATATGGACCGTCCGTTTAAAAGTAAATCAATTTGGACAGTTCATGAATTAGTTACTATTCAGTCCATTCTCTTATAAATAGAAGCTCATTCCTTCATTATTTCTTACGAATTCACTGAAACTCTAGAGAGAGAATTCTTCTTCAATAATCTTGAGCGTATTTCTTTAGAGTTTAAGAAATCTTTGAGCGTAGTGCAAGTTTTCTTCAAGTATATCCCCGCAATACCCGTCGGAGTACTCTTGTTTATAAGGTAAGGGATATTATTTGTTGTACTCGTAAGGGATATTATTTGTTGTACTCGTAAGGGGTATTATTTCTTTCGTATTCATGAAGAGAACTTCTGTTATTCCATTCTTTATTATTCTGTTGGAATAACCTGTATACGTGGTCTACCCTATACTCGGTGAAATTCTTCTGTTATTACATTCTTTATTATTATGTTGGAATAACCTGTCTATGCGAAGTACCGCATACATGGTGAAATTCTTTTATTATTCCATTCTTTATTATTATGTTGGAACATCACATGCATGCGTTTACGCATGACACGATTCCGATTCTTTATTATTACATTGGAACATCTTTATGCATGCGGTTTCGCATGACTGGTTCCGTTCTTTATTATTACATTGGAACATCACATGCATGCGGATTACGCATTACGGTTCCATTCTTTATCATTATGTTGGAATAACACATCTGCATGAAAGTACCGCATACATGGTGAAATTCTTCTGTTATTCCATTCTTTATTATTCTGTTGGAATAACATGTCTATGTGGATTGCCACATGCATGGTGAATGACCATTCGTATTCATTTCTTATTAAATTGTGGAAATGAGCTGTCTACGTGTATTACCGCATGGCGGATGAAAATCCATTGCAGTTTTATATATTCTATGATAGTCTTTTGGTTAAAGTTTTGTCTTCTATACTCCATGAAATTAGTGGAATATCCTTGATATTTGCACTTCATCCAATATCTTTTCATGGAAATATTCTTCTGAGCATTCCTGAATTTTTACTCCATAAAGCAGTATCATGTTGACAATTTGGACATTATTGGTTCCTGGATAAATTAATTCTTGAACTTGTTTTATTGAATTATTATGTCATTGTCATCATCCTCATGTTTATATTATGTTGAAAGTCATTTATGGCCTGTAGTGCATAGAAGGACTTGGTATGATTATGAGCAGGGATTATTCGGTATAATCATGACCGTAATATTACAAATGATGTGAAATAAAATCCTCATTGGACCGTAGTGCATTGATGGACAGTTTTTGGAATGATTATGGCTATGGATTCACTTCGGCCAAGGGTGCAAAGATGAATTGTTTTATGGCATGATCAGGAATGTTGATGAAAACACGATTATCTTTGGCCCGTAGTGCATGAATAATTCGTGGTCGTGATACTATAGAATATCCTTGGCCTGTAGTGCAGGGATGATTTGATGATGTGGAATATTTATTAAGCTGAGTCTCAGCGATAAAAGTGATGAAAAACCTTTTAAATCATAGAAGATAGTAGATTTTATTCTCTACTTGACTCTTCTAATGGATTGTTTGTTCCACTGCAGTTAAACTTGATGGTTGTTATATTGTATCAGTTTAACACTGTTGAAGGCTAACGATAATTTATTCTGCATTATCTTAGTCATAATATTTCTTACTGGGCTAGTTGAGCTCACCCTTTTTGCTTTCATTGTTCTCTTGAAAATGAGCGTAAGCGGGGACTAGTCGAATGAAGCGGAGTGAGTGAGTTGAGGATGATAGTATTAGTAGTCCTCACTATTCTATGAAATAGTGTGAAAATAAATGTATTGAGGACTAATTTTGATTTTTAATACTGTTTAGAAGACAATGTTGTATTAAAACTCACAGCTTATGTTTTGTCATATTTTACACGACAGTTGTATAATTAAGTTTTTATTTGTATTTTGTACCATGTATTTGACAACTCAGAATAGGTGATGTATACCTATTTTGGGGGCGTTACAATTGGTATCAAAGCTTAGGGATATGATCCCTGGCTGAGATGTGAGACAAGAACTAGCAGGGGAGAGACGGGGAATTCCTTCGCTAGTATGACCAACCTAAGTTTATTTGGTATTTAATTGGTCGGTCAGAGTATAGGGATAATATGTTAAATGTCAATTAACCTTTGTTTTGTGGAAGTATCTGAAAATGACATCCGAGAATGTTGAGAATAGCAATGGAGCACAGGAGACCGTTGAGTCTCCACATATCAATAATCAGGAGAATGTGCATCAGGAAGGCGACAATCCTCATGCAAATAACAACACTGACCAAATGATGAATGATAGAATGTTAAGCGGTTTTATGCAATTCATGCAACATCAGGCGAGAGCGGCTCCTGTCCAAAATGTAGGTGAAAACACTAGAAACTCTCGGACGGTCACCGCTAAATAGTTCAAGGAGCTGGGACCACCGGAGTTTATTAGAGAGCCAGAAACACTTAAGGCAGAGACATGGTTAAAGTAGATCACCAAGATATTTGATGTCTTGGGATACTTTGAGGAGCAAAAGGTTTCCTTTGCCACCTTTATGTTGCGTGAAGAGGCAGATTACTGGTGGGAATCTGTAAAACATACCCAGCCTGACGCACTCAAGAGGTCTTGGGAGAAGTTCCAAGAATTGTTCAATGACAAGTACTTTCCCAAAAGTATTCGTCACATGAAGGAGATGGAGTTCATCAAGCTGGAGCAAAACAATATGACCGTGTCACAGTACGAGGCTAAGTTTGCCGAGTTGTCTTGGTTTTAATCCCATTTGGTCGATAATGAGGAGCGAATGACGCGAATGTTTCTAAGAGGTTTAAAACCCAATATACGTCAATACCTCATTTCTCACAAACTTTGTTTATATTCAGATGTTGTGAATAAGGCTCAGCTATTGGAGCGTAATAATGAGTCAACACAACCAAAAGGCAATGACCAACAACACGATAATAATCGTACCGGTGGCAACGGTCATCAGAACAATGATAACCATCGTGGGGGAAATTATCATGCCATGAATGGTAACCATTTCGGTGGTAATCATGGTGAAGATAATAAAAGTGGAAATTTCAAGAAGAGAAGGTTCAATAATGATGGAAAGACATCAACACCAGCACCCGTTTCAAAGGAAGAAGAACGATCACCGGTCGTATGTTTCAAATGCGGACAGGAGGGACACATCAGTCCAAATTGTACGCATCAATCCAAAGCGTGTTTTAATTGCGAAAGAGAAGGTCACCTAGCTCTATTTTGTCGTATGGTGAAGTCAAGTCCAGCTGGGATAGTGATGCCAAAGGAGTTCCCAGACAAATCAAAGCCGGTAGTTTAAGTGAGAGCATTTTTTTTTTCTCGTGACGAGGAACCTGAATAAAATTATCACAGGTAAGTTAATCATAAACTCTTACAAAGTCTATACCGTGTTAGATACCGATTCTACTCACTCTTTTATTTCACCTAGTTGTGTTCAATGTTTGAATTTAACTCCGGAGAAGTTAGACTTTGATTTATTTGTTGAAACTCCGTTGGGAGAAAGCTTCGTTACCTCCACTATTTATAAATCTTATTTAATTCAAATTGACACTTTCACGTTACCTGTCAATCTTATCTCTATGAAAATACTTGCATTTAATGCGGTTTTAGGAATTGATTGGTTAATTACTCATCATACTTTTCGTAAAGTTGTTAGCTTTCATATTCCTAACCAACCTGTTATGCGAATTCAAGCAACCAAACCACTAAAGTCAATCATTGTCATATCAAGCCATAAGTAAAGAGCCCTTGTCCTTTCATTGTTGACTTCATTGTGTGGAATGCACCGAAGCCAGACTTTCTGTAGGGGACATCGTGAATGACGATGGCAAGTTGATAGGTATCAATGTGACGTACTATCCAAGTCTTGGATGAGGGTCACAGTTTTTAATGATATTTCTATTGTTAATAAATTTCCTGACGTATTCTTGAAGACTTCTTAGCCTACCCCTGTAACATTCCAGAATTTTAAAGTGTAATATTAAATATTTATTGATTTATATAAGTATTTAATGGATTATGTTTATTGTTGAATAAATAATTGTTCAATTTGAGTTGATGTGATTTAGTTAATTATTTGTTGAGTAAATAATTAAATATTAAATATTTATTTACAATATTAAATTTTATTGAATTATATGGCAATTTGAGTTGATGTGGTTTAGTTAATTATTTGTTGAATAAATAATTAAGGAGCTAAATAAATTAATTGTTATGAGATTATATACCAATGTAATTTAATAAGTAAGCTAAAGGGCTTATAGTGATTTAAATAAATTATAATATTTTAAATGGGAAATTGTAATTTAAAATATTAGTTGGTTAAATAAAATTATAATTATAAAAGAAATTATAGTTATGTGATATTAAATTATGTGCTAAAGTAATTTAATAGATTAATGTTTTAATTGATTTATTAATTAAATAAAAGTGTGACTAATAACCTTGCTATAAAGGAGTTATTAAAACAAATTAAGGGAGTTTAATTCAGTTTTGCCAAATAAGGCCTAATGCCTATTAAGTCTTTTATCTAATTGAGTTTTACCAAACAAGGCATAAGGGTTAATGAGTTATTTTTATTAAGCTTGGCCAAACAAGCCTTATGGCTTTTGATTTTCAAAAAGTTTATAACTGATGTCAGTTAAATCCTATACTTAATATCTATATTATTATTATTATACGTTATAATATTCTACGTATGTTAGAGTTAGGAAGAAGAAAGACTCAGTTGAAGTTTACAGAGAGAAAAGAAAAAAAGAAGAAAACTAGAGAGAAATTTAGAGAAACTCTAACAGGTTTGAGAAAGGAATTGGAGAAAAGGAATTGATAATCAAACTCTAGCCATCATCTTCTTAATCAAAGGTAAGGGCTTAACCTTTTCTTCAAAAAGTTTAGTTTTTCTTCTTCCCAAAAAGTTCTCTGTAAAATATTTTATAGGATGAATTATTGATATATATATATATATATATATATATATATATATATATATATATATATATAACTTGGTATGATAATTGTTTGTAAAAGGTTTTTATGAGTTTATATATGATTATAGATATACTAGTTCATGTATGTATGTATTTTATGAAGAATATATATCACTGTGTTCATATGAAAATATATATGAATATGGCTTAATTTAAAATAGAAATTAAGGTTTAATTAGTTGTTAAATTTATAAATTGATTATTGGAATTGATAGAGTATGTAAAATCATAATCATGATATTTTGAATTTACTATTTTGATTGAAAAAAAAAATTACAGTGTTGATTTCCATTGAAAATATCAAAAATGGAGTTTTTGCTAAAAACATTAAAATTGGGTGTTGTATATTTGATGTCTATGTTATTTTATGAGTAGGAACATGTTAGAAGTCTTCACAATATGTTTAAATGAAGTTTATATGTGTATTACATGATAATCAGTCTGTTAGATTCGAGCTTTTAGGCCAATTTGGCTTTTTGTTCATGTTGTTCTTAGAAACATCATCACGGATTCTAGACTCTGGCGCCCATAACGCGCCCATTGATATAAATCTCGCCCTTGTATTACGGCGCCATCTTGTGGCCCAACCAACCAATAACTGTGACTGCCTGTGGCATATACTTGACTCGGCGTCATGTGTGCGAACCACGAGTGTAAGCTGTGGTAGTGTATGTGATGAAGTTAGAGAATGTTACGACAATAAAATAAATGTTATGTGTTAATAATAGTAATGTTAAATGATAATTTCAGTAGTATTAAACTATGAATGATCATGTTATTAAGTGTTACCTACTTGTAACATAGTTGATTATGTGAATGAGTAATTTAACCCATATGATGAACAATGTTGGTAATGACTAACTATGTCAATATGGCATATGTATAAGGTATTAATTCAGGTGGTAAGGGTTTAGCTTGTGCTAAAGGCAAGTTCTCTAACTCAAAACTTTATTGTGCAAGTTTTTTTTAACTCTATATTATAATTGAGCAAGTTTTCTAATCCTTTGTCTTATTGAGCTAATTATTGTTTTCAATTCGATTATCTTATAATGATGTAAGTGGTCTAAACTTTGGTTTGATGTTGAACAAGTTATTCTTGTATTTCAATTATTGATTAACATGCATAACTGAATTTCCATGTATGTTTAGTATTCAATCCTAATTAACCTTGGCTTAGTATTGTTCAAGCAAGGTATGCTATATTTATTCAAATTGTATGCTATTAGATTATTCCTAATGCATGACTTTAGTTACTATGATTGATTCAATCACTATTATTCTATAGTATAGTGTTGTTGGTCTTATTCAACTACTCCTTAGTTGATGTTCGTTAAATTCAAATTTCCTTGAAAGCTTATCCAAACCAAACTTACTTTTAGTGCGGACTTGTATTCTAAATCTTGAGATGAACAACTCTTTTAATAGAGGTTTACGCTTAGCGTTGAAATGGTTGTGCACAAAACATTTTGTCTGAAGGGTTGATCCCCCTAAATGCACGTGGATTCTTATAGTCTTATATCAATTAAAGTTAAAGTTGAAAGATTACTTATAACTGTAGACATGATTCGTGGTCATTAGACCCTCAGTTAATGTTATAATTTTTAGAAAGTTAATAGAATATATTGTTCAGTTCTATTGAGCCTAGTATTGACAATTGATATAAAAGTTTAAAGATTTATTTATTGTTATTTCAAGTGGGCCTTGTTTGATACTCACTCTTGCGTGTTAAATTTCTTACAGCTAAAGTTGAAACTGGTGACGTACCTAGTACCAGTAAGGGAAAAGGAAAGATGAATAAATACTGAAGACTTGTAATAGTTTTGATAGTTTACTTTCAGACTTTGATTTAAAGATTGTAATGAAGTTTATTTAATTTTCCGCATTTGAATGATTATTGTTAAAGGTTAGATAACCTGAGAGATTTTTATTTAAGTTTTATCCTGTATGGGCATGTTTTTATTATTCAATTTTATATTTAATTGGGTAGTTAGAAATGAATGTTTTGATTAAATGAACAACAAATCTTGTGGAAATGAAGTACCAGGATTTGGGGGTGTCACAGGTTGGTATCAAAGCTTTAGGTTATGAACCTTAGGTGGGGGGGGGGGGATAAAGCCTTAGGAAGTAACCTTTGAAAAGATAGTGGAGATAACTCTTATCGAGTTTTAAGAAAGAAGTAATAAAAAACTTATGTGCTTATGTGTTTATAGTTTATGTACTCGTGAGTGTCGAGTAGTAATGATTAATAATTAAAACTTTAAAACTTTGTTGTCAGGATGAGTAATGTCAGAGAATCCAGTCAGGCTAGAGAGGAGGGACTTCAAATGCCTATAGAGGAGGAGCCTCGCGACATTCAGGTAGTTTGGGAACAACTCGCCACGGAGTCGACCGTTGGTCACGATGAGTTGAGGATGAGGATGATGTTGTGGAGACAGACGAGGAGGATCCCGTTGAGTTACCACTGGAGGATGAGGATGATGAGGACGAGGATGAAAGGATTCCACTTAACTCGATAGCAGGCCGTGTATACGATGAGGTGCATGACCGTAATGTGGAACTTCAGGATACAGTTGAGGAGTTGTAGGATACAAACGCCGAGGAGAGACTAATACAGACTGAAGGAGAGAAAGAACAATTGATCAAGATGGTTGCTGAACTGAAGAACAAGCTAAGAGAAGAAGCTGCTAAGAGGGCAAGAGCTGAAGATGCATACGAGGAAGCTTATCAACGAACTGGAAGAGCAGTAAGGAACTCACAGGCGAAAAGGATGAAGATGGAAGAGATGGATAAAGTATTTGACACCGCAATTAATCGAGCTCAAGATCGGGTCATGGGATATCCGATTCAGTTCGAGACGCTGCCATCATATTTATTAGATCGCAGGACAATGTTTCGAGTCATGGAGGAAGAACATGATAGGGCTAAGAAGTATCTTAGTAGATCATCGTAAAAAAATGTGTCTGTAAAGCACGTAATAAGTATTAAATAATGTGTAAAACCCTAGTGTTAAGTAACCATGGGATATGATAATAATGATGTTGTCCTGTAACTTTTGTAGTTCAGGAAAGGAATGTAAATAGCAGTGATGCTATTGTTTTTATGTTTTTCGAAGTAATGATGAATAAATAAAAGTTATTACTTTATTCAAAGTGTTATGTGTTATGTGGTTATTTCTTTTATGGAGGCAAGTTAATTAGAAAATACTTAAAAAGTGAGTAATAGTCTAATAGATGTTTTGTTTTAACGAGAAAATGCCTCAGGGCGTGAACCACCCCGACAAAGAAACAATGAAAGAACTACTAATAACTTGACAATGTTGGCCGGTAACCCCGTTCAACAACTAGTGACATTACTGATAGGAGCGTTGCAGAATCAACCACAAAACCATGGTACAACGTTTAAGGATTTCAAGGCGGTTGGACCCACTGAATTCAATGGGTCTATGAATCTAGTGAAGCATGCAGACACGGATTATGGAGATAGAAAAGGTGTTCGATGTCGCTAGGGTAGGGGATGATCGGAAAGATCGCCGCAACATTAATCTTTGAAAGCGAAGCTAGTTATTGGTGGCGAGGCCAATAAAACTCGTGAAGGGCGAGGAGTGATGACACAGGATAGGTTCAAGGAGTTGTTCTTGAGACCTATTTCGAGAGAGTTGAAGAGTCAATTGGAAATACAGTTTACGGAACTAAAGCAAGGAACGATGGCGGTATCTGAGTATATGCCGCCAAATTCAATTAATTGGCGAGGTTTGCGCCATATCAAGTCAAACCGCAGACGAAGCGTAAAAGCGAAAAAGATTTGAACAGGGACTGAAGCCTTGGGCATCAAGAGGGTATCCTGTTCGATTGAAGACATTTCTGGTGATGATGGAGAAAGCGTTACTATTTGAAGGTGGAGGCGGCGGTGACAAAGTTCATTGGGAACAAAAGAAGAAGAATGAGAATGAGATTAAGAATGGAGGTGGTAGCAGTGGAAACAACAACAACAACAGCAACGAAATGAAGAGGAAGTGGAATGGAAACGTGGGTGCTAGAAACCAGCAGGGTAACCAGCAAAAAAAAAAGTTTGAAGCATGTGCGACATGCGGGAAATTCCATAAGGGTGCGTGCTTGATAGGGAAGCGAGTATGCTACAAATGTGGTCAGGAGGGTCACATCGCCCCAAATTGCACTCAACCAAAGAAGAATGTATGCTTCACATGCAGATCCAAGGATCACTTTTCTCGTGAATTCCCTAAGAAAAGGGAAGGAGTGACAACTAGAAGCAATGGAGGTAACAATGGAGGTACATGGACCATTGCAGGACATGGAGCATCAAGCAAACCCACAGCCAAAACCTTCAACATGACTGTGTAGGATGCTATGCAATCAAAAGATGTGGTGTCAGGTATTATCCCAATCAATGATATAAATGCTTATGTATTATTTGATTTGGGTGCTACTTGTTCGTTTATATCTGATGAATTTGCTAAGAGGTTAGAATTGCCTAGAGAAGAACTGAATTTTCCTTTGAACATAGAAATTGCGAATAAGGAAGTAATCCCTGTTAGATTCGTATACAAGAACTTTAGGGTGAACATTAAGGAGAATATCTTGTTGGTAGATTTTGTTGGAGATTAGACTTGAGGAATTTGATGTAATTTTGGGAATGGATTAATTTGTTCAAATATGGAGCGATGTCGATTGTCACAAGAAGTGTGTAAACCTTATGACTCAAAAATCGAAGGTAGTATTTTATGGTAGCAAGTCGCCTAGACAAATGAAATGTCGACCACTATGCAGGCAGGCAAGAAGTTGTTGAGTCGAGGTTGTGTGGGCTATTTAGCTTACATAGTCGATGCTCGGAAGAAGGGTGTTAAATTAGAAGAAATCTTTGGTAGTGAGAGAATTGAAGGCGAGCCAGAAGATTTGCCGGGACTTCTGACGAGAGAAATTGAGTTCATGATCGACTTTAGCGCAAGGAGCAAGTACCAATATTGAAGGCCCCGTATAGAATGGCTCCGGTAAAAATGAAGGAACTGATGGTACAGTTGCAAGAGTTACTGGACAAGAAATATATCCAACCAAGCGTATCACCGTGGGGAGCGCCAGTTTTATTCGTTAAGAAGAAGGACGGATCAATGCGTCTTTGCATTGATTATAGGGAGTTAAACAAGGTCACTATTAAGAATAGGTATCCGTTGCCTAGAATAGATGACTTGTTTGATCAGCTGAAGGGTGCTAAATATTTCTCGAAAATAGATTTGGGAAGTGGGTATCACCAATTAAAGGTAAGAAAGGAGGATATACCTAGAACGACATTCAGAACTCAGTACGGACATTACGAGTTTCTGGTGATGTCTTTTGGTTTAACAAATGCCCCTGCTGCGTTCATGGATTTGATGAACAGGGTGTTTAAACCATTCTTAGACAAGTTTGTGGTGGTATTTATTGATGACATTTTGGTGTATTCCAAAACTCAAGAAGAACACGTGGAACATTTATGTTTGACATTGGAAATGCTAAGGAAGGAAAAGTTGTACGCAAAATTCTCTAAGTGCGAATTTTGGCTCGATCGTGTACAATTTTTGGGTCACGTGATTGACAAAGATGGGATTTTAGTGGATCCATCAAAAGTGGAAGCTGTAATCAATTGGGAACAACCAAGAACACCGTTAGAAATGAGCAATTTCTTGGGACGGGCTGGTTATTATAGAAGATTTATTCTAGATTTTTCTAAGATAGCCACTCCGCTAACAAATTTGACAAAGAAAACTGTAAAATTCGTTTGGACGGAGAAGTGTGAAGAGGATTTCCAAGATTTGAAGAAAAAGTGAAGTATGGCACCTGTGTTGACATTACCAGATAATACAGGAAATTTTGTGGTATATAGTGATGCCTCACACAAAGGGTTGGGTTGTGTTCTTATGCAGAATGGTAAAGTTATTGCGTATGCATCAAGACAACTAAAGGATTATGAGAAAGGGTATCCGACTCATGATTTGGAATTGGCTGCAGTTGTATTTTCTCTGAAGATATGGAGACACTATCTTTATGGAGAGAAATGTGAGATCTACACAGACCACAAAAGTCTGAAGTATATTTTCACTCAGAAGGATTTGAAATGCGTCAAAGAAGATGGATGGAACTGATAAAAGATTACGATTGTGAGATCTTTTATCATTCGGGAAAAGCGAATGTGGTTGCAGATGCTTTAACCAGGAAAGGTCGAGAGAAGCTGATGCTGATAACAACTTAGGAGGAGCTTATTTCAGCAATGACAAAACTGGAGTTGGAAATCAAATTTCCAAAAGAATCTGACGAACAATTATTCCAGATAGAAGCTGGTCCAACTTTAGTGGACAAAGTGAAGAATGATCAACTACAAGATGAAGAGTGTGGGAAAATCAAAGAGAATCTGGTTGAAGGCGGTGATGTAAAATACAAGGTTGATACCAAAGGATTACTACGATTCGAGGGAAGAATTTGGGTTCCAGCAGTGCTAGAACTAAAAGACGAAATCTTGACCGAAGCACACAACACAATATATTCGATTCATCTAGGAAGCACGAAAATGTATCAAGATTTGCGCTGACATTTTTGTTGGCCAAACATGAAAAGGGTTGTTGCTGAATGCGTAGCGAAATGCTTGACATGTCAAAGAGTAAAAGCCGAACATCAAAGACCAGTGGATTACTCCAACCGTTGGAAATACCGGAATGGAAGTGGGAACACATCACGGTGGACTTTGTGGTGGGTCTTCCAACTACTCAGAGAGGATGCGATGCGATTTGGGTGATAGTGGACAGACTGACGAAATCAGTGCACTTTTTACCAATAAAGATTAGATTCAATCTTGATCAGTTGGCAAGATTGTACATTAAGGAGATCGTTTCAAGGCACGGAGTGCCAGTATCAATTGTGTCCGATAGAGATCCGCGATTCACATCAAATTTCTGGAAGAGACTACAAGACTGCATGGGGACACAGTTGTGAATGAGTACGGTTTATCATCCACAAACAGATGGCCAAAGCGAATGAACAATTCAGACATTGGAAGATATGCTGAGAGCATGTGTCATGGACTTTAAAGGAAGCTGGGAAGAACAATTACCGTTGGTGGAATTTGCTTACAATAACGCAGTTATCACTTGAGCATCGACATGCCACCTTACGAGGCATTGTCAGATGCCAGAAAGTGCGAGAACTCCCTTTGTCTTTGGGATGAAGTCGGTGAATGCCAACTGTTAGGACCTGCTGACGTTGTTAAACTCATCAGGACAAGATTAGTAGAAGCCCAAGACAGACAGAAAAAGTATGCTGATCAACACAGACAAGATCGTGCATTCGACGTAGGAACTTTTGTATTCGTAAAAGTTTCTCCTTGGAAGGGGAAAATTCGTTTCGGTAAAAAGGGAAAGCTAAGCTCGAGGTTTATTGGACCCTTTGAAGTGTTGCGAAGAGTGGGAGAAGTGGCTTATGAGGTAGCTCTACCTCCAGAGTTGGAAAACATTCATAATGTTTTTCACATTTCGGTGTTACGACCATATAAACCCGACTACAAACATGTGATCGAGTATGAACCGTTACAGTTTGAGAAAGATTTGTCTTATTAAGAGGTTCCTATCCAGATTGTCGACAGGAAAGAACAAGTGCTCAGGAATAAAAGTGATACCTTATGTGAAGGTGATATGGAGGAACCACAACGCTGAAGAAGCTACGTGGGAACTCGAAGAGAAAATGTTGAAAGAGTACCCTAAGTTATTTGTTTAATATGTGTCTTCGATTCTGGGGACAAAATCTTTGTAAGTAGGGAAGAGTGTAACGAATGATTTGTTTGAGTAGTGATTCTGAGGACAGAATCCTTTTAAGGAGGAAATGATGTAACATTCTAGAATTTTAAAGTGTAATATTAAATATTTATTGATTTATATAAGTATTTAATGGATTATGTTTATTGTTGAATAAATAATTGTTCAATTTGAGTGGATGTGATTTAGTTAATTATTTGTTGAGTAAATAATTAAATATTAAATATTTATTTGCAATATTAAATATTTATTGAATTATATGGCAATTTGAGTTGATGTGGTTTAGTTAATTATTTATTGAATAAATAATTAAGGAGCTAAATAAATTAATTGTTATGAGATTATATACCAATGTAATTTAATAAGTAAGCTAAAGAGCTTATAGTGATTTAAATAAATTATAATATTTTAAATGAGAAATTGTAATTTAAAATATTAGTTGGTTAAATAAAATTATAATTATAAAAGAAATTATAGTTATGTGATATTAAATTATGTGCTAAAGTTGTAGACACTCGAAATTTTACGTACCCTTAATTTATTAACATTATAGGAGGATGATTCATCTTTTAAGAAAGCGAACCACGAAAGACAATCCAAATCCATCTAGGACACTACCGAAGTTCAAAGATTAACCCCCGGATCGTAATCGGGAATGCAGTTTCAACCTCGGATTTAACTTAGAGATCTGTGAGATACAATCTGGAACACACACCGGAGAAGACCGATTAATCTCGGAGATAACCCCGAGGTATCCAGTCTCAGTTCCAACCATGGGAATAGCCACCAACCTTGGTGATAATCCCAAGGAATACAGTTTCAGAGATGACCCCGGAAATGCTTGTTTCAAATGCCATCAGCTTCAATCTTGGCACTAACAACGAAATACACTGTGCCAACACGGCAATCACATCGGGAAGACAGACACACCTCAAAGATGACAATGAGGACCTTCAACAAATGCAGCAGTCCAATCTCAGCGAAGTCTGAGCAACGTCTGTTTATCGACCCAATCCGGCAATAACACCGGTGAGGGGAAATGTCGTCATCTCGTCCAAAACGATGCCACGTCTCATCTCTACGCAACAATGTACCACAAGGCTAACCAATCCCGAGTGACTATTGTGTGGGGTAACGGATGAAAGTTGAAGCTTGAAGACCGGAGGGCATCGTTCCATCTTCAAAGACTTCATACAAACTCTAACCCATGCCATCGTACAACTTTCGACAATGGCAGTCCAAAATAGGTCCTGAATACCTCCAAACGGATGCCCGGATTGCACTTCTCAAAATTCGAGTGGACATTACGATTGCTCGAATACACGTGCTTGAGACGATCCGACCCGAAGCAGAACCGGCCGACTGACCCGCCTCTGCACACTACACTGGTGAGCAGCTTGAGTACACCTACTGACACCTTTTGCCTATAAATAAGAGGCTTGGGGTGCTAATTTTGCTTAAAAAGACGGGGAAATCTGCACAATTTGCTCTGCAGACTCGCCATATAAAGTGTATTTTCCCACTTTCAAACACTGTGAGCTCATATATAGCCTCTTTTGTACCCACAAAAGCCCAAGTGTTTACCCACTCTAAAGATATAGAAGCCCTTTTTATCGATCAATTTGTAAGCCTTCTCAAACACTTTAGAGTCTTTCTCTTCATCTTTGCACACACCCTTCTACACGTTGAGAGTCGTGTTGCTTGTTTTTTACTGGACTTGATTCAGTGGTTTCATTCGATCTGTATATATATATATATATATATATATATATATATATATATATATATATATATATATATTGACTAACATTATCGAGTTATGCCTCGATTGAGCCTGAACTTGATGCAGGCGTTCATTGCTTTAATATATATATATATATATACTTATATATATTAAGCGTCTCATAGGACTTTGTTCGATGAGCCTGAACTTGATGCAGTGCGTTTATTAAGCTTATATATATATATATATATATATATATATATATATATATATATATATATATATATATATATATATATGAACTGTCGTCGAACTATGTTCGATGAGCACTGATTTTACATCCAGGTGCATTTATTGCTTTTTTTGTATATATATATATATATATATATATATATATATATATATATATATATATATATATTATTTTGTCTCGCCTAGAGTTCCCTTCGTGGCGGTTGATCGCTTTTCTGACTTTCTTTATATTTAGTCATGCACAGAGTTTACTTACGTGGCGATTGACCGCATTCTGACTTTATTTACATTACATCTCGCCTGAGTTTCCTTCGTGGCGGTTGGCCGTATTACAACTTTATTTATTTTCGATCCCCGTGGGAGGTGCTTCGTGGTTAGTGATCCATGCGTATATATATATATTTACCGCTTTATATATATACCTGCTTATTTCTTTTATACAAATTGCAATATTCTGTGCGCCTAAGAATCTTGTGATCACAGATTCATCTCATTGGATCTAGATTCGGTTCCCGTGATGAACATTTTCAACTGTAAGCAGCTTGTAAATTATTCTGCGATGTCTGTATTTCCTCAGATGGTTTCCATACCCACGAGGAAGTCGGCATTATTTTTGGATGTATTATTTTTCATACGGATGCCTCGCATCCGTCAAATAAATTCAATCCAGCCGCTCACTTAATAAAAATGCAGGTGTAAATGGTCTCAATTCCCATTGAGCATCAGGGTTTAAAAAACCTCTATTATAAAACATCATTGCCATATATTGCTAAAAACTGAATTTTTACATAAATTCAAACCCTGTGTATATAGGTTCAAACGAGGCCTCACACAACTTTCATATAACAGCACATTGACCCACACACACACACACACACTCATATAATAGTTTCTTGAAAAGAGGTGGGTCAGTAGTGGTAACACGGATGTCGGGGGGTGCCTAACACCTTCCCCGCGTAACCAAGTCCCCGGACCCTAAAACGAATCTCCGTTTTGCCGACCCCTATATCCAGTGTCACATCACTGGGTCAATGTGCAAACCTTTTCTCGGTTGTGTTGGTACAACCATTTAAAAAACCAACTGGCGACTCTTAGCAGTCCCATAAATCGACATTATACATGTCGGACCTTTTTCACTTGTTTTTTCAAACAAATCTCACCTAAAATGAGAACACCAAAGAACAAATAGCGGAAAGGGACACCCAAAAATCCCGACGTCGACAGGTGGCGACTCTGCTAGGGTCTCCAGTAAGAGGACTTAAGCCGCTACTACAATCTTTTCAAAACTGATTATATGCTTGTGTGTGGATGTTGCATTTACATTGGATGAATGTGTACGAATGCATGTCTTGTTTGAGCTTAGTGCTTCGCATCATATCTGTGTGTGATGTTAGTGCTTCACACTATAAACTGCTTATGATATTAGTGCTTCGCACATATCATCATTTCATACAGTGAGACACGATGTATGTGAATGTATGATGTGTGGTCCCTCCACCAGGAGGCTATCCCGTCGGTGTTTGATTACTGGACTCGTGAGAAGACTAATTCTCCGAGGCTCAAGAAAGGTACCACCCAAATTCGCTCCAGTTGAAAGACCGGATTAACTTCCCGTCTAGTAGATTGCGATGATTTGGGAACCTTCATGCCAAAAAGCCGCGAGAGTAACCTAAGATAGGTCAGCCTCTGATAAACCCAAAACGAAGGAAAGTCTCTTCATGCTCTCATTTCAATTACTTGTAAATACAATTACTTGTAATTTCATTCCATATCTATCTCCATGTCATGAGAAATATGAAGCAATATGTCCACATACATGCTACAAATAGCTGACACCCGTTTTGCAGGATAAAATTCCTAAAATGGACACATCACATAGCATGTCATTATACACCTTCCCTAAGGACTAAACTATGCCAGTCTTTCGCAGGGAATCAATCGGACCTACTACCCGGTCAAAGTCCAAAAAGGCAACAGGCCTACAGTCAATCATGTCGTCATCCGACCAGACTGAACTTAATCCAGTTTCTCGCAAAGAATTCGACGGGTTAAGCAAACAGATTATAGATTTGGTTGTTCTATTAAAAGAATTACACACCTACTACAGGTCGGAAAATACCCGACATCTTGAGCCCTCCACACAAGGAGGAATTCGATCATTACCATACAGAGCCACGATTGGATACGACCAACAAAAGCGAGGATCTTGCCCATTCCTTTGGAGATCCGCATAATGGTGACATCAAAAAGAAAGTCTTCCAAATGGAAGAGACCCTTCATATTATCAAAGGAATTGGAACACACGAGAGTGTTTCATATCTTCGATCTATGTATTTTTCTGGTGTTCACTATCTAGAAAAATTTAAAACTCGACTTTTGAAAAATATGATGGGTTAGGGGATCCTTATACACATTTAAAAGTCTTTATTGAGAAGCGGGATCCCTATCACGAGAGGATGAAAAACTCGAGAATGCAATTGTTCCAAAAGAGTCTAACTGGAGAAGCCTGTTCGTGGTACACAAGATTAGACAACTCCAAAATCCACAGCTGGGAAGAGCTAGCACATGTCTTCCTCACTCAATACAGTTTTCAAACTCAAATGGCTCTGATCCAGATCGATTACCAAGATCAAGAAAGCAGATCTAACGAGTCTTTCAGAGAGTATGCTCAAAGGTGGAGACGCCTGGCTGCCCAAGTTAGTCCTACCATGTCAGAATCGGAAATGGTCATGACATTCATAGACATACAAGAAGCTCCATTCTATGAGAGAGTTTTAGCCAGCATCGGCAAACCGTTTTCTGAAATGGTTAAACATGGGGAGATGGCTGAAATGGTGTTGAAGTCAGGGAAGATTCAAGACCTAGCCGCACTCAAAGCTATTGCTGATCACATCCAATCTGGAAATTATGGGAACAACCCCCAGAGGGTCCATAAAAAGAAAGAGGAAGATGTTTCCATGATACTACAGGGACAAAAAGGCAATCAAAGTATGCCCATTCAAAGGAGAAACTACACTCCCTTTCCAGCACAGTCTGCAAACCCTCCAGTACCAAAAGGTGGAGAAGTCAAATGCCATCGAGTGTTTACACCCTTAGGGGATACCCTCGATAACATTCTTAATCTTCTGACAACACAGAAGAAAATTACGCATCTTCTTCCACCAGCCAGCCCTAATGGACGGGGTTTCAATGCTGCTAGGAAATGTGCTTATCATCTTGGGGCACTGGACATGATACTCGTGGATTGTTGGGCCTTGAAACACAAGATCCAGGACCTAATAGATAATGGAGAGATCGTAGTCACCAAACCCGATCAGCCTCACGTACAAGACAACCCTCTTCCTCAACACAAAGAAGAAGAGGTCAACATGATTAATTAGAGCAAAGGACGAGTTTCAACTTCAAATTGTGATTCCCTTGCACCATCAAAGGCGGTGATGATAGATGGGATTATACTAAGTTCGATTCACAATGGAGCGAAGATGAAAACTCTCTGCAAACAAATTGAGCAATTGGCGGGCGGTGACCTATCAAAGCATCAAGTGATTCTTGCAATTAATCACCGAGAGCATGCCGGTCTCTTACCAATCGTCATGAATATTCCTCGTCCCTTTTAGAAAATGAAATCTTTGGAAGACAAAGTGAGCGAAGAGAGCAAATGCCAAAGCCCATCGGGATTTCGCCAACAAACGGAATTCACCTATTTGGGCCAACCCATGGAGGAAATCCTTCACATGTTAATCAATGAAGGAAGGATCAGTTCCCTTCTACCTCCAATCAACCCCCGTTCGGGACGATACAACTCTGATGGAGTATGTCAATACCACTCCCAGTCTCACGGTCACAGTACAGAAGAATTTTGGGCACTCCGCCACTTTATTCAAAATCTAATCGACTGTGGTGTACTGCACTTGGCAGATAACGACACTGTGTTACGTGCAAGTGAGAATGCAGGCCCTACTAAGTGGAAAAGTGTGGTAGCAGTTATATCTACTGAAGTTGAAGGGATTAATACTATTCTCCCAACACCGATAATTCAGCTCAAAGGAGGAAACAATCCTTTGAAAGTGGCCGCTCCCGAGCCAATCAACTTGCCATGCAGAGCACAATATCCTATTGTTAGCTTGCGCAAGGTTCCGTGGAATTATGTAGAAGGTGAAGGATCCACCTCACATACCACTACTGCAGTGTCGAAGGAAAATCCATTGTATCTTCCCCATCAGGTGATGAACCCCACCACCAAATCAAAGGGGAAAATACCCATGGAGAAGATTAAAAAATTCCTTCGCGCTGTGGGTCATAACGAAGCCTCGGTGGTTTTAAGCTTGAAGGAAGCTCCACCATAAATATCAATTTTGGACTTGGTCCTAACTTTCGAGAATCACCGGAAGGTCTTGTTAAAGGTTTTGGAAGAAGCCTATCTTCCGACATCAATGGATACAGAAAAATTTCAACACATGGTTGATCACATTTTCAACAACAATGTGATATCCTTCACTGATGATGACATACCATCCGAGGGGACCGATCATTGCAAGCCGTTACACATTACGGTCTTGTGCTTCCGGATACATGGTAGCAGGGGTCTTAATAGATGGAGGTTCCTCTCTGAATATCTACCCATATGCCACTTTGGTGAAGATGAATATCAATCTCAACCGAATTCGGAGTAGCCATACTATCATCAAAGCTTTTGATGGAGCCCGCCGTAACTCGGTTGGAGTAATTGAGCTGCCAGTCGAAATTGGCCCTCATACATTCTACGTATCCTTCCATGTGCTCAAGATAGATTCGGGATACAACCTGCTCTTGGGACGACCATGGATCCCCACATGGCGAGGCGATCCCTCCACCCTTCACCAATAATTGAAGTACATTATCAACAATAGCCTGGTCACGGTCAACACTGAACCAGAGATTCCTCAGCATGGGGATATACCGTTCATTAATGCCAATGTAGACGTAGAACCAGTCAGTTTTCATGCTTTGGAAATAAGTAACACCCAATACCACGCTATTGGAGCACCACTGCCCGAACCCCACATTTCTGCTAAGATGATGTCAGCCACTCAAGAAATGATGTCATTAGGTCATAAGCCAGGACGAGGGTTGGGTAAAGATGGCCAGGGTATCCAGTACCCCATTCGATTAACCAAGCAAGTTGAAACAGCTGGACTAGGTTATTCTGCCAGCTCTAGTCACAGGAATCCTCATAAGCATCAACAGATTCCTTCAGCTTCAATCATGTGGTGTTTGGCTTCGCCTTCAAACTCCGAGTCCGCACAACCTCCAGTAAAGGTGCCAGCCAATGTCATGGCCATGTTATTTCCTAAGCCAAAACCGGTGGAGGAAAAGAAAATCGTTATTCCGGATCCCGCAATCGAAGAAAAGGAGAGGAGAATCAAGGAAAACGTTGTCCGAATAATGTCGGGCATACGCATCATCGTCCATGATGAACATACCAACAGATACACCCCAGATGATGATTGCCCTGACGTAATGGCCATCATTCGGGATAAGGAGGATGATGACAATCCTTCCATCACTGTGGTCCAGCCGGACTTTACCCTTACTAATTGGAACATCATTCCTTGCTTTGGTCGACATAGTAAAGCGCAAGTAAATTCTTTTACGCCTTTATAGATACAATAATAACGCTTATTTTTACGTATAGTATTAGCAGTTTATTTTTCCAGTATATGCTAACACTGTGTATGATCAACGCATTTCATATATACTAAGTGAAAGCATATTTTTTTTAGGACTCTGAATTTAGATGTGCCTGTATTTGCGGATACGATGCCTCTCCTACACAAGGATTGTACCTTTGATGTAGAGATGAATTCAGCCTTGATGGATCTCCAGGATGACATTGAGGTGCCTCCAAAAATTCAAGAATGGGTCAAAGACAAACCCCAACCCAACCTTGATCAAACCACTTCTTTCAATCTCGGAACCTTAGAAAGCCCTAAGTTAATCCAGATTGATTCAGACCTTACCCCAAACCAACAGAATGACATGGTTACGCTATTAACCCAATTCCAGGATGTGTTTGCATGGTCTCATTAAGATATGGTGGGTTTATCCACTGACATTGTCCTTCATCGCCTTCCCATTAAAGAGGAATTTAAGCCAGTCAAGCAAAAGCTCAGGCGATTGAAACCTGAGTGGAGTTTAAAGGTGAAAGAAGAAATTGTGAAACAATTTCAAGCCGGCATCATCATGGTATCTACATATCCTGAGTGGATATCCAACATTGTACCCGTGCCTAAACCTGGAGGGAAGGTGCGAGTTTGCGTGGATTACCGGGACTTGAACAAAGCTTGCTTAAAAGACAGCTTTCCCATCCCATTTATCCACGTTCTCATTGACAATACTGCGCAATACGACATGTACTCCTTTGCTGATTGCTTTGCGGGGTACCATCAGATCATGGTTGCCGAGGAAGATCGTGAGAAGATTGCTTTCATCACTCCTTGGGGAACTTTTTGCTATAGACGGTTGTCATTCAGCCTCATCAATGCCAGAGCTACCTATCAATGAGCTATGATGGCTCTTTTCCATAACTTAATGCATAAAGAGATTGAGATCTACGTGGATGACATCATTGTCAAGTCCCGGAAGGAGGATGACCATCTAGACCATCTTAGAAAGTTGTTCAACAGGTTGCATAAGTACAACTTAAAGTTGAATCCAGCTAAGTGCGCCTTTGGCGTCAAGTCAGGTAAGTTGCTAGGATTTCTAGTCAGCCACAAAGGAATTGAGCTGGATCCTACCAAAATCCAAGCCATCACAGAAATGCCCATTCCTCAGATAGAGAAGGAAATACGGGGATTTTTGGGAAGGATCAACTTCATCAGCAGGTTTATCTCCCAACTCACAGCAACCTGTGAGCCAATCTTCAAGTTATTAAGGAAGAACTCCTCTATGAAATGGAATGATGAGTGCCAGAATGCCTTCCTTACAGTCAAGAAATAGCTAGTCAAAGCTCCTATCTTGGTACCACCCAGGGATGATGTTCCCTTATTCATGTACCTGTCCATAAGTGACAATGCCATGGGCTGTATGCTGGGATAGAAAGACGATAGAGGCCAAGAACGAGCTATCTATTACCTCAAAGAAAAGGTTCAAAGAATAAAGTGAACACAAGTACACTCTGATCGAGAAGACATGTTGTGCTTTAGCATGGGCTTCCATGAAGTTACAGCATTACCTCCATGGTCACACAACCCATCTCATATCCTGCGTGGATCCTCTCAAGTACGTGTTCAATAAACCCATGTTGAATTGCCGGCTGTCTAGATGGCAGTTGATCCTACAACAATTTGGCATTGTATATGTGACTCAAAAGTCCATCAGAGGTCAAGGAATCGCAGATCAATCGGCCCGCAGACCTTCGTGGGGATTTCAAACCCTTGGAAACATATTTCCCCGATGAAGGAGTAATGACAGTGCAGCAACACCATCAGTACAATACACGCCAATCATGGAAGATGTATTTTGATGGAGCTGTTAACATGGAAGGTTCTGGAGCTGGAGCAATTCTAGTATTTGATACGGGGGAGCAGTATTCCGTTGCCGTTAAATTACAGTTTGTCAGCACCAACAATACGGCTGAGTATGAAGGCTGTCTCATGGGGCTAAAACTTGTCCGTTCAATGGGAATCAAGCGGTTAACTATCCTTGGAGATTCGGAGTTGGTAATCAGACAATCCACCGGAGTCTATCAAACCAAGGAACTATATTTTCTACCTTACCATCAGCAGGTTTTGGAGATGGCTTTTGAGTCCGAAGAAATCTCTTTCCTACACATTCCTCGTAATAGGAATGATTCACGGACGTATTAGCAACTTTGGCCTCCTTGATTCGCATATCAGACAAGGAACACTTGCCAAGCATCATAATTTCCTTGTACAAGGCCCCAGCCTATGGGAATTACGTTGGAGAAGTATCGGATGAGCTACCTCCCATCCAACCTCCTTGGTATCAGCATATCAGGGAATATCTGCGAGATGGATCTACACCCACTGAGGCGAGTCTGACTGAGAAAAGGCGGATCCATCGACTTGCTATGAAGTTCTACTGAGTGGAGATGCGCTCTATAAAAGAGATGCAGGACTAGGTCTCCTCAGGTGTCTAGATAAAGATCAAGCCCAAAGGCTTATGGATGAAATCCATGGCGGTGTCTGTGGCCCCCACATGAGTGGCCCCCTCCTTGTCAAAAAAGTCCTCAGGACGGGACATTACTGGCTATCTCTCAAAGCTGATTGCAACGACCATGTTAGAAGATGCTATCAGTGCCAGATTCATGGGAATGCTATACACGCCCCTCCACGGGAGCTCCACAATATGAGTTCGCCTTGGCCCTTCTCAATGTGGGGAATGGACGTTATTGGGCCCATTGAGCCTAAAGCCAGTAATGGTCACCGATTTATCTTCACCATGATCGACTACTTCACCAAGTGGGTAGAAGTAGCCTCCTTCCGCAGGGTCACTAAAGAAGTCATCATTGCTTTCATCAGAAACAATGTCGTTTATCGATATGGACAACCAGAGGTGATTGTGTTAGACAATGCCAAAAACCTCAACAACAAAATGATGGAGGAGTTATGCAGTAAATCCCATATCAAACATCTTAACTCTATCATCTATCGTCCGAAGATGAACGGTGTTGTTGAAGCGGCTAACAAAAATATCAAGAAGATTATGCAGAAGATGTTAGCCAACCACAAAGATTGGCCTAACCTGTTGCCTCTTACTCTGTTAGCCTACAGAACCACAATGCATACTTCAACTGGGGAAACCTCCTACGCTTTAACCTATGGGATGGAAGCAGTGCTCCCCATAGAAGTTGAGGTGGAATCTCTCAGAGTGTTGATCGATGCTCAGCTGGATGAAAACCAATGGGTACAAGACAGGTATCACCAATTGTCTCTGATAGACGAAAGGTGAACCGCGGCTATCTTCCATGGTCAACTATATCAGCAAAGGATTGCCAGATCCTACAACAAAAAAGTCTGGCTATGACAATTTAAACAACATGACTTGGTTCTGAAGAAGATTCTTGACAATTAAGACCAGGCCAAAGGAAAATTCGCTCCTAACTGGGAAGGCCCGATTATTGTCAAAGAAGTATTGACAGGAGGCGCTCTCAGATTACAAGAAATGGGACTATTTGAATTTCCACAACTCATCAACTCGTATTACATCCGTGAAGCGGTATTATGTCTCAAGTAACAAAGAAACACCACGGTACATCATCATCAGGTCACCAGTCATTCCGATTCTTTAACCCTTTACCACCTACAACTTGCTACACTTTGCCCCTCAGGGAAACATATTCTTCAAGCCAGCAGCCTGGCTTTCTCCTTTGCACTCATACAACTTAGGTCATCCCACCGCGGATTGAACCTCTTACGTTCGCAGTTTGGCTACCCATACATGGGATCAAACTTCTCTTGCCTGTAGTTTATCCTCAACCTAGGATTAAACTTTCTCCTCCCCCACTCTCGACTGCGCACATGGGATTACGCTTTTCTTCTACCATACGAGGGGCGAACTCACGTCGACCGATCTCCTCTTCAATAGGGAGATACGTAGGCAACCATGTTACATGGCCCGGTCGCAATAAAACAAAAACAACAAAAACATTTCTACCCTCTTCTCCTTACAAAAACAAAAATAACCAAAAACATTCCTACACCATATCAGCCATATACAGCGTTGAACCTCTTACACCAGGTTCGAACTACGAAGACCTGATATCCTCTTCAATAGGAGTACGTAAGCAGCCATTCATGGTGCGGTCTCACCCCCTACCAAAACACAAACCATTGTTAGCGGGTATTGGGATTCTCTTTCAATCCACTACATTTCATTCGGCTTCAGACCAAAGGGATGGAATTACCTGAACTCCTCCTAAATAGGAGATTCGGCGACCATCTAAGCTGCGGACATTATGAATTCTTAGTTATGTCTTTTGGATTGATTAATGCTCCTGTTGCTTTCATGGATATGATGAACCGAGTATTCAAGGAATATTTGGATCAATTCATTGTTGTCTTTATTGATGACATCCTCATCTATTCCAAAATCCGTGAAGATCATAAGCGCCATTTGAAGTTGGTTCAAAGGCTTCACGATAACAAGCTATATGCCAAGATGAAGAAATATGAGTTCTGGCTTGAGGAAGTAGCATTCCTTGGGCATGTGGTGTCAAAACATGAAGTATCTGTCGACTCGACGAAGATTGAAGCAATACAAAGTTGGGAACAACCGAAGTCGGTGACCGAAGTACGTATCTTTTTGGGCTTAGTTGGTTATTATCAGAGATTCGTGGAAGGATTTTCTAGAATCGCTACTCCGTTAACTCAGCTGACTCGGAAAGATAAAAAATTTGTATGGAGCGAAGAATGCGAGAAGAGTTTCCAAGAGCTCAAGAGGAGACTCAATTCAGCACCTGTTCTGACAATACCATCTGGTTCTGATAGATTTGTTATCTACAGCGATGCTTCAGGCAAAGGGTTACGATGTGTTCTCATGCAACATGGGAAAGTCATAGCCTATGCCTCGTGACAACTCAAAGAATATGAGAGGAATTATCCTACTCATGATTTGGAGTTGGCAGCGGTCGTTTTCACGTTGAAGATCTGGAGACACTACCTGTATGGGGAGAAAGTGGAGATCTATACAGATCATAAAAGCCTCAAATATTTCTTCACTCAAAAGGAACTCAACATGCGGCAACGACGTTAGCTCGAGTTGTTGAAAGATTACAATCATAACATCCAATATCATCCTGAAAAAGCAAACGTGGTAGCTAATGCATTGAGTAGAAGATCATATGCGGGTACGAGTGCAATGTTGTTAACACAAAGGCCCATTTTGTATGACTTGCAAGGGATGGAGATAGGGGTAAAGGATCCAAGTACCCACGTGATGATATCAAGCATACGAATAGAACCGACTTTAATCCATAAAGTTAAAGCTGCTCAAGCTACAAACTTGGAGTTGATGCATATGAAGAAGAAAGTGCAATAAGGTGCTATTCCAGAAGCAAGAATCGATGAAGAAGGAATACTTCGAGTCAACTCCAGACTTTGTGTTCCTAAAGACTTTGACTTAAAGCATAGAATCATGATGGAGGTACACAACACACCGTTTGCAATCCATCCTAGGAGTACCAAAACGTATCATAATCTTCAACATACATTTTGGTGGAGCAATATGAAGAGAGAGATCGCAGAGTTTATCTCGAGGTGTTTAACTTGTCAAACGTGTAAATGCGGAACATCAAGTACCCAAGGGTCCATTGCAACCACTTGAGATTCTGAAATGGAAGTGGGAACACGTTACTATGAATTTCATTACGGGTCTTCCCAAGGTTTCTCAAGGCATAGATGCGATTTGGGTTATTGTTGATAGATTAACCAAGTCTACTCATTTCTTGCCTATACGGGAGACTTATTCCCTTGAATGTCTTGCTCGTATGTATGTGAATGAGATTGTAAGATTCCATAGCATTCTAGTATCCATAGTTTCAGATCGTGATCAAAGATTCACTTCACGATTTTGGGTTAGCTTGCAGAAAGCTATGGGCACGGATTTACGATTCAATTCGGCATACCATCCTCAAATGGATGGGCAATCAGAGAGGACTATTCAAACTCTTGAAGATCTATTAAGACTCTGTGTCCTAGATTTCAAAGGGAGTTGGGATAAGTACCTACCATTGGTGGAATTCTCCTACAACAATGGTTATAATGCAAGTATAGGTGTGGCTCCATTTGAAGCATTGTATGGACGAAAGTGTCGCTCTCCAGTATGCTGGGATGAGGTGGGAGAAGCAACATTGTTGGGAACAGAATTGGTACGCATAACTACAGAAAAGATCCAAATGATTCGACAACGTATACAAACGGCACAGGATCGACAAAAGAGTTATGTGGATCTTCATCGAAAGGACGTGGAATTTAATATTGGGGATCATGTATTGTTATATATTTCTCCATGGAAGGGAGTTACAAGATTTGGGAAGAGAGGAAAGCTCAATCCAAGATTTGTTGGTCCATTTGAGATTCTTGACCGAATAGGAAATGTGGCCTATAGACTTGCATTACTTCCAAGCATGTCTCGTGTTCATAATATTTTTCACATATCTATGCTTCGTAAATATGTGAAAGATCCGAACCACATTATTGAGTTAGAACCAGACGAGATAGCCGAAGATTTAACGTACAAGGAGGTACCTATTAAGATCTTGGATAGGAAAGAGCATGTCCTACACACGAAGGTTATACCACAAGTTAAGGTTTTGTGGAGAAACTATGCTATTGAAGAAATGACTTGGGAGTTGAAATCAGAAATGAAAGCGAGGTATCCTCACCTTTTCGAAACACCAGATACGTACGTCAATTTTGAGGACAAAATTTCATAAGAAGGGAAGGTTGTAAGACCCCAACTTTTTATAAATAAAATCAAATTTTCTCTATTTATTATTGTGAATAATAAGGTGTTAATTTGATATAATACTTTGGTTATGGGTGAAATGTGCAAATTTTATAAAATAAACAAGTGGTTATAAAATATTCATTTTATCGGGAAATATTCGTTTGGTCGTGGAATATTCTTGTTGTCGGGAAATATTAGTACGACGGCGCAACCATTTGTGGGCCCCATAATAGATAACTGTTGGATGAAGAAAATGACAAGTTTGAGTTTTTATAAATAACGACATGATGGTTACAGTTAACACTGTTGAAATACCCGGTGGTTAAAATACAGTAATACGCATGGTTGCACAATATCACACGGTATTGCACAGTATTGTTGAATTATTGATTCTTACATAAGAAGACACTACTCAATAATTGATACAGTAATTAATGTTCAATATTTTATTGATTCAATAATTGCTACGTTGATATTTTATATTATTATTGTTTCTATAATTGTCATTGCACAATATTTCCCATTATCAGATCAATAATTCATATTATTTGAATAATATTATTAGATAGTATTATTGGCAATGTCTAAGTAAGTTCTGTCTAGGAAAGGGGTTTGGTCACCTAATTACGCGCTAGTAAGGAGAAATCCTTATCAGAAAGCCCCCTATTTCCTGGGAACGACTTGGTTGTCATAATTGTGATTCTGTAATATTATTTGTGAATAATTAATTATTCATTTATATAATAAGGAAATAATTATTTTATGTGGATATAAATGATGGATATATTTATTGTGATTATAAATGATGGAATGAATGTTAAGTTATTTTATCAGTATTTTGTCAGAATGAAGGTATTAAAAATCGTCCGTATGTGGATTTCGAGCATTTTCTGTTTGGAATTTGGAAAAACTTTCTTCTACAAAGTTGTAGAGAATTCAATTTCCTATGAAGTGGACATAAAATTCGTATTTTTTTGATAAAATGGCTATTTATTATGAATTGTTGAAGTTTCGTAAATTAAATATTTTTTATTAAAATTATGGGTGGGACCCACTTTTGTTTTAAATATGTGGGCTGCAAAAAAAATTCAAAAATGGCAAGTTGGTGGCTGGTCTTGGTAGGTGGCGTAGAAGGAGGAAAATATATATATTATTTTATTAATTTAGTTTCTTTTGGCGTTCTAGCATTTTCCTATAAATAGGTTGCTTAGTTATAAATGAAAATCACACCAGAAATAAGTTTTCTCTCTCTATATATATTATCGAGCGTATTTTGTGAGTATTTAGATACTTTGATAGTTGCTATTCAGTGCAAGTTTCCTTCGGCTTTACATCCGATATTCCGATCAGAAATACTTTATTTTTAGGTAAGGGATGTTATTTTTTTTATAATGATGTTATTCTTTCAATGTCATTATACCAAAATATTGGTATGGATTTTATTGTAGAATTTCTACCTTTTTGTGTCGGGGTTACTATTCACGTATACAGTACTATTCACATATACGACACTATTCACAAATACGGCACTATTCACCGAGAAATGAAATTTTCTCTTTTTTGTCCAAGATGTCTATTATGGTTACTATCTTCAATTGTATCAATGTTTTGATCTTTATTTTTGAATTCTGCTTCACAATTGGTTATTATGGAGTATTAATGAACTTGGATAAACTGTAATACGAATCCTTAATATTTATCCTTTTGTCTCACTGGATTCGTTTTCTTTAAGATATTTTTCATCATCCTCAATCCTAAATGATGATATTACTGAATATCTTTGGCACGTAGTGCAAAGATGAATGATTAATCGATGAATATCTTTGGCCAGTAGTGAAAAGATGAACAGTGTTGAGATGAACATGACGACTAACCTGGTGATACAAATGAATATCTTTGGCTCTGTAGTGCAAAGATGAATATTTGATTCAAGATGTATATTGATTGATGTTACAGGGATAAAATATTGATGATGGACTTTTAAATCTTAGAAGGTAGTAGAATTCATTCTCTACTTGACTCTTCTAATGGATTGATGTTTCCGCTGCAGTTGTTGATCTAAAACTTGTTATCTATTATGTTCTATCAGATTTTTTTCTGTTGAAGACTAATGATAATTTATTGTATATTATCTTAAGTCATAATATTCTTTACTGGGCTAGTTGAGCTCACCCTTTTCCTTTTTGTTCTATTTTTCTTCTCAGAAGGTGAGAACATAGCAGGAACTAGCCGGGGTATGGAGTGATGGTTCAGGATATTTGTTTTAGTAGTCCTCACTATTTTGTAAAATAGTGTATCAATAATTGTAATGAGGACTCCTTTTAAGTTTGTATACTGTCTATTAGACAATATTTGTATTCAAACTCACAGTATATGTGTTGTGTTTTGCACGACAATTGTATTACTGAAGTTGTATTTATTTCTGTACCATGTATTTGACGACTCAAAATATGTGATGTATACCTATTTTGGGGGCGTCACACATATGATTGCCAAAAGTACTACAAAGATACCTGATAAATACATTTTAAGTCGGTGGTGTAGAGATGGCAACAGAGTAAATGCAGAATTACCTAATATTTTTACGGAAATGTCCAATTACGAGGAATCCCAGACGATGCGTTACAATTATTTGGTGACATTGCTCTTACGGTTAGCTTCTACGGGATGATGTTCAATTAATGGTTTTAAGCATGGCGTACAGTTGTGCATTGACAACCAACCCATAGTTGAGAAATTTAACCCTAATAAAATTAATGTAAAAGAGGTTCCAGAAATTCAAGAAGATGATGATGAACCCGTTGAAGATGAATTGTTATTGGATCTTATTTGTTCGCAAACAAAGGGGTGCAAAAAGCTACAAGAATAAAGAGTGTGATTGAAGAGGCTGCGAGTCGTAAACAATTGAGAAAGTGTGCAATATACAATATGATGATTAATCATGATAAGCGGAACCACTACAAAGTTTTGGGCCAAGACAAGTCGGTGTTTAAAGTAATCTTTATCTGAGGTTGTATGATTATTTAATTAAAAAACTATTTGATTTTGGTTATATGTCGTTACAAAGATATAAATAATGCTTATAAACAATCTATTATCAAAACACGATTAGCAAAAGACAAAGCAATAAGGCATTTTGCAAGCTCTACCTGCAGGAAATACTAATTTAAAAAAAACCTTTATACTTGCAAAAAAAAAGGGAAATAGTTGCTTCACTGTGTACAAAGTAAAGACTCAATTAAGTAAAACGTCAAATTTTTATGTGAAAATAATGAGTGTATGTTACCATTTGTAATTGAAAAAGATATGAATAACTTGTTACAGGATTGTAACACAAAAATGAAATATAACAAGCTTTTGTTGAATCTATCATTTTCTATATAAACTCCTTATCAAGACATAAGTAAAACAACTAACAATCATCACGAGTTGAAATGGAATGAGTTTATGGTACAGGTTTGATTAACAACAAACATTTATATGTTGCATGCCCCTCGCGTAGAAATAAATGAATAACACAAAAGAAAAAAATAAATATGAAACAAACCTCTACTAACTGTAAAGAACACTGACATACAGAACGCAAGAGCAGTGATAACCAAAATCACCATGGCAATACTCCTTCGGGCAAAATGTCTAAAAATATAGGGGAAAAACCTTTCCTTCTCTCTTGAACCAGAAAGTGACATCCTTGAAGGCTTGCGAACGACAATATAATTCTGAGCCCGCAACCCACCATTTGGGGTCTGTTATTTTTGAAGAGATCCATAACTTCCGGTACGAAAACCCCATGAAACTCCCGTCATTGTACTTCCAATCCCACAATTTTTCACTTCATCTCCTTGTTAACTTCATTCACAAGAACCACAAAGTAACTTGGAAAATTGATCCATAATTCAACAAACAAGCATCAATGTAAGCTCACTGGTTAATTCTACTACTTGAGTTCACCAAATATATAATGTTCGGGAGTGTTTTACCGACCACCATGTTAGCTAAAGGCCTGGGCTGGAGCTGATGAGATTGGGCCCATGAGGCCGAAGGCATACAGGATGTCGAAGGCGTTCGGGTTCGGATATCCAAGCCCATTAGGCCAGAATTCGGTTGTGATCAGAGAGGTCGGGGTCGGGCCTTCGCGTCCTTTGGGCCGAAGCCCAGATCGGTGTTTATGAAGTCTGTTGGATTGGGCCTGGGCAGTTGGACAGCCCATATGCGGAGTCTGCAGTTAAAAGGGGTTTACGTGGTTGAGGACTCTCCTCCTAACAATATTTGAACAAGGCAACTCCAAATGTAGTATTGGAAAGGAATTCTACTTACACCTTTTAAAGAGATTGTGTTGGATCCAAATATGGGTAACTACTATATTTAGGAATCTTATTCCGACTCGGAGAGGGACTCTTGGGAAGTAAGGATGGCTATAAATACAAGGCTTGGCTACAAGTAAGAGGTAATACATCTTTGAGCACTAAACACTTAAGCCTCCATTGTTAAACCTTGTGAACGACCTGTACTTATTCTCACACCGGAGCTATCCCCCCGACGGCACAAGCCGACAAGCTTCCTGTGTAAGACCCCAACTTTTTGAATAAAGATTAAATTTTCTCGAAATATATTTTTGAATATTATGGTGTGGTTTGATATAATGTTATAGTTGTGGGTAATATTTACAAATTTTGCAAAGTACGCAAGTTGTTATATAATATTCGATTGGTGGGGAATATTCGTTTTAACAGAGGGAATATTCGTATAACCAAGACAATCATTGGTGGACCCCACAATGGAATTATTGTTGGATATAGAAAGCGACAAAAATATTTTATGAAAATAACTATGGAAGTTTTACTGTTAATCTGTTGAAACACCCGATGTTAAAAAAATAAAGATGTCTGGCGTGGTTGCATAGTAGTACATACGGTATTGATTATTGATGCTTACGTGAGAAGTCTCGGTTATACTCAATTATTTCTACAAAGAATTCTTTGCATCATATCTATCATATTATTGATTCAATTATTGTCACAGTATCATCTGCATAAAATATTTTTTATTAAATCAATACATGAGACGACAAAGTTATTCATATTATAAATTGCAATATTTACAATGTCTAGAAGTTCTGTTAAGGAGAGGTTTGGTCACCTAATTGTGCGCCAATAGGGAGAAATTCTTATTGGAAAGCCCCCTCTTTCCTAAGAACGACATGGTTGATAAATATTGTGAGTTATAATATTAATGATGAATGTTGTTCGGAGTTGATTTTGGAGACGCGGATGTGATATTTGAGTCTAGAACGACGAAATTAGTAAAAATAGTCTATAAACACAAAATTTTTCGGGATTCACTATTTGGTCAAAAAGTCAACATTTGACTTTTTTGGGAAAAGTCAAACTTCGAAATTTCAAATTTTATATTTTTGATAAAAATAGTTTCATTATGTTGGAATTATTTGTGTTAGTGAAAATCGACATTTATTCCGATGATAATTGATGTTTAGGGGTTATATTGATAAATCGGGTAATTTATCGGATAAATGAGCAATTAATTGCTACTAATTCACATGCTTATATAACTATTTATTCACATATGTGTACTATTGAATCACATTATTTACTATTAGGGGAGTTGGTGCGAGATTGATAATACTTGCATGACTAAGTTAAAAATGGAGGTACAGATGGAGGTACTATACTGAAATTCATATTTTTCATATGATTATACTATTGATTCACATGATTGAACTATTGATTCATATTATTTACTATTAGGGGAGTTGGTCCAAGATTGATAATACTTGCAGGACTAAATTAAAAATGAAAGAAAAGTTGGAGGTATTGTACTGTAAATTTTGAGCCCCAAAACGTGTAATTATCGAAACTATATTTTCCTATAAATAGAAGCTCATTCTTCCTTCATTTCTCACCAATTCACAAAAGCTTTAGAGCGATTATTATAGAGAGAAAATATAGAGAGAAAGAAGAAGAGAAATTTGCTACCTCACTATTCCAATATCTAGTTTTTTCCATGGTAGGGAGTATTATTTCTTTCTTTCGTCTTCATGTAGAGAACTTCTGTTATTACATTCTTTGTTATTATGTTGGAATAACATGTCTATGCGAAGTACCGCATACCTGGTGAAATTCTTCTGTTATTCTATTATTTATCATTCTGTTGGAACATCTTGTCTATGCGTTCTACGTCGGACCTGGTTCCATTATTTATCATTCTGTTGGAACATCCCGCATGCATGCATTCTGTTGGACCGGTTCCGTCTTTATTATTCTCGTTGGAATATCATGTTCATAATGCGTTTTACGCCGGACCGATTAAAATCTTTTATTATTCTCGTTGGAATATCATGTATGCATGCGTTTTACGCCGGACCGATTCCGCCTCTTTATTATTCTCATTGGAATATCCTATCTCATGCGTTTTTAATGGGATTCGATTCCGTTATTTATTATTCTGTTGGAATAACCTACCTGTGCGGTCTATCGCATGCATGGTGATTTCTTTTGTTATTACATTCCTTGTTATACTTAGTTGGTTAAAGTTTTGACTTCTATACTCCATGAAATTAGTGGAATATCCTTGATATTTGCGCTTCATTCAGTATCCTTTCATGAAAATATTCTTCTGAGCATTCTTGAATTTTACTCTACAAAATAGTATCATGTTGACAATTTGTACGTTATTAGTTCCTGGATAAATTAATTCTTGAACTTGTTTTATTGAATTCTTATATCGTTGTCATCATCCTCATGTTTATATTTTGTTGAAAGTCATCTGTGGCCTATAGTGCATAGATGGACTTGGTATGATTATGACCAGCGATTATTCGGTGTAATCATGATCGTAATGTTACAAATGATGTGGAAAAAGTCCTCATTGGCCCGTAGAGCATTGATGGACAGTTGTTGGCATGATCATGACCATTATTGAATACACAAATATTCTTGGCCCGTAGTGCATGGATAATTGTGGTCGTGATACTAAAGAATATCCTTGGCCGTAGTGCATGGGTGATTCGATGATGTGGATTATTTATTAAGCTGAGTCCCATCGATAAAAGTGATGAAAAACCTTCTAAATCATAAAAGATAGTAGATTTTATTCTCTACTTGACTCTTTTAATGGATTGCTTATTCCGATGTAGTTAAACTTGATGGTTGTTATATTGTATCAGTTTAACACTGTTGAAAGCTAACGATAATATATTCTGCATTATCTTAGTCATAATATTTCCTACTGGGCTAGTTGAGCTCACCTGTTTACTTTTATTGTTCTCTTCAGAAATGAGAAGGCGTAGCGAGGACTAGTCGGGAAGCGGAGTGACGGACGAGATGATGATATCATTAGTAGTCCTCACTATTCTGTGAAATAGTGTAATAATAATTGTAATAAGGACTCCTTTTGAGTTTGTATAATCTCTAGTAGACAATATTTGTATTCAAACTCAAAGTTTATGTTTTGTCGTATTGTACACGATAGTTGTATTATTAAGTTGTATTTGAATTTATGTACCATGTAAGTGGCGACCCAAGATGGGTGACGTATACCTAATTTTGGGGGCGTCACAGTTGGTATCAAAGCTTAGGGATATGATCCCTGGCTAAGAAGTGAGACTAGAACTAGGAAGGGAGAGACGGGGAATTCCTTCGCTAGTATGACCTACCTAAGTTTATTTGGTATTTGATTGGTCGGTCAGAGTATAGTTATAATATGTTGCATGTCAATTAACCCTAGTTTTGTGGCAGTGTTTAAAAATGGCATCCGAGAATGTTGAGAGCATCAATGGAGCATAGGAGACCGTTGAGTCTCCACAGATCAATAACCAGGACAACATGCATCAGGAAGGCGACAATCCTCATGCAAATAACAACACTAACCAAATGATGAACGATGGAATGTTCCTAGGCTTCATACAATTCATGAAACATCAAAGAGAGCGGCTCTGCTCAAAATGTGTAAACACAGGAAACTCTCGGACGGTCACCGCTAAACAGTTCAAGGAGCTCGGACCACCGGAGTTTATTGGAGAGCCAAAACCACTTAAGGCGGAAGCATGGATAAAGCAAATCACTAAGATATTTGATATCTTGGGATGCTCCGAGGAGCAAAAGGTTCCCTTCGCCACCTTTATGTTGCATGAAGAAGCAGACATTGGTGGGAATCAGAAAGCGACTCAAACTTGATGCACTCAAGATGTCTTGAGAGAAGTTCCAAGAGCTGTTCAACGACAAGTACTTTCCCGAAAGTATTCGTCACATGAAGGAGGTGGAGTTTATCAAGTTGGAACAAAAAAATATGACCGTGTCGTAATATGAGGCTAAATTTGCGGAGTTATCCCGGTTTGCATCCCATTTAGTCGATAATGAGGAACGAGTGACACGAATGTTTTTAAGAGGTTTGAAACCGGAGATACGTCAATATCTTATTTCTCATAAACCGTGTTTGTACTCGAGATGTTGTAAATAGGGCTCGATTATTGGAGCGCCAGAACGAGTCATATAATCAAGAGAATGCACTAGCGAGCATGAAAATACCAAAGTGGTATCAGTCATCGAAGCGGTGACAACAAACGTGGAGGGAATCAACATGCCAGAAATGGTAACCACTTCGGTGGTAATCATGGCCAAGATAGTAAAAATGGACATTTCAAGAAAAGGAGATTCAATAATGATGGAAAGACGCCAAAGACCAAAGAACCGTGGTTAAGGAAGGAGAACGACCACCTATTATATGCTTCAAATGCGGAGGGGAGGGACATATCAGTCCAAACTGCGCGATGCCATCCAAATCGTGTTATAATTATGGAAGAGAAGGTCACCTAGCCCGATTTTGTCGTTCACCGAAGACAAGTTCAGCTAGGATGAAGGCACCAAAGGCAGTCCCAGAAAAGTCAAAGCCGGTGGTGCAAGGGAGAGCATTTGTTGTGACCTCCCAGAAAGCAAGGAACCCGAACGAGGTCATCACAGGTAAGCTTATCATAAACTCTAGTGAAGTCTATACCTTATTTGATACCGAATCTACCCATTCTTTTATTTCTCCTACTTGCACTCAACGTTTAAATTTGACACCGGAGAAATTAGACTTTGACTTATCTGTTGAAACTCCATTAGGAGAAACCTTTATTACATCCACTGTTTATAAGTATTGTTTGATTCAAATCGGTAACCGCATGTTACCTGTCATTTTTATCTCCTTAAAAATACTTGCATTTGACGTGATTCTAGGGATTGATTGGTTAACTACTCATTAGGCTAAAATTGATTGTTTTCGTAAGGTTGTTAGCTTTCATATTCCTAATAAACCTATTATGCGAATTCAAGCGACCAAACCATTAAAATCAATCACGGTCATCTCAAGCCACAAAGCTATTCGTTTATTGAAAAATGGATGTCAAGCTTTCTTAGCTCATGTCACTTGATTTAAACAAAATACGCCGATTTGAAGGATATTTCTATTGTTAATAAATTTCCGATGTATTCCCTCAAGAACTTCCGGCCTACCCCAGGCGTGAAGTTGAATTTTGTATCGACCTTGAACCCCAGACAAAACCCATTTCCAAAGCCCCATATCGAATGGCTCTATTGAACTTCGGAGTTAAAAACCCAATTACTGGAATTGTTAGACATTGGTTTCATTCGTCGTACGTCTCCTTGGGGTGCTCCTGTTTTATTCGTGAAGAAGAAAGATGGGAGTATGCGACTTTGTATTGATGACCTGTTTGATAAGTTACAAGGAGCACAATTTTTTTCAAATATCGATCTTCGTTCTGGATATCATAAGCTGAAGGTTAAAACTGAGGATATTCTAAAAACTGCCTTCAGAACTCGGTACGGACATTATGAATTCTTAGTCATGTCTTTTGGATTGACTAATTCTCCTGCTTCCTTCATGGATATGATGAACCGAGTATTCAAGGAATATTTGGATCACTTTTTGGTCGTCTTTATTGATGACATCCTTATTTATTCCAAAAGCCGTGAAGATCATGAGCAACACTTGAGGCTGATACTCCAAAAGCTTCGTGAATATAAGCTTTATGCTAAGTTAAAGAAATGCGAGTTCTGGCTTGAGGAAGTAGCATTCCTTGGGCACATAGTATCAAGTCATGGAATATCCGTTGACCCGGCAAAGATTGAAGCTATTCAAAGTTGGGAGCAACCCAAATCAGTGACCGAAGTATGTAGCTTTCTCGGTTTAGCTGGTTATTATCGGAGATTCGTGGAAGGATTTTCTCGAATCGCTACTCCATTAACTCAGCTGACTCGGAAAGATAAAAAGTTCGGTTGGAGCGAGGAATGTGAGAAGAGTTTTCAAGAACTCAAAAGGAGACTCATTTCAAAGACTGCTCGACAATACCATCCGGTTCGGAGGATTTTTCATCTACAAGTGATGCTTTAGCAAAGGGTTAGGATGTGTTCTCATGCAATATGGGAAAGTCATAGTCTATGCCTCAAGACAACTCAAAGAATATGAGAGGAATTATCCTACTCATGATCTAGAGTTGGCAGCTGTTGTCTTCGTGACTTAAAATTTGGAGGCATTACTTGTATGGAGAGAAAGTGGAGATCTTTACGGATCATAAAAGCCTAAAATATTTCTTCACTCAAAAGGAACTCAACATGCGACAACGACGTTGGCTTGGCTGCTGAAAGATTATGATCATACCATCCAATACCATCCCGAAAAGCTAACGTGGTAATGGACGATTGAAAGTAGAAGATCATATGCGGGTACGAGTGCAATATTGTCAACGCAAAGGCCCATTTTGTATGACTTGCAAAGGATGGAGTTAGAGATAAAGACTCCGGGGACCCACATGATGATGGCAAATATACGAGTAGAATCGACTTTAATCGATAAAGTTAAAGCCGCCAAGCTACTGGACACTGGAGCTAATGCGTATGAAGAAGAAGAAAGTGCGAGAAGGTGCTATCTTAGGAAGCAAGAATCGATGAGGAAGGAATACTTCGAGTCAACTCCAGACTTTGTGTTCCTAACAACCCTGATTTAAAGTATAAAATCATGATGGAGGCATACAACACACCATTTGCAATCCATCCTGGGAGTACCAAAATGTATCGTGATCTTCGACATACATTTTAGTGGAGAATATGAAGAGAGAGATAGAAGAGTTTATCTCAAGGTGTTTAACTTGTCAATGAGTCAAGGCGGAGCATCAAGTACCAAAAGGTCCATTGCAACCACTTGAAATTCCAGAATGGAAGTGGGAACACATTACTATGGATTTCATTACTGGTCTTCCCAAGGTTTCTCAAGGCATAGATGCAATTTGGGTCATTGTTGATAGATTGACCAAGTCTGCTCATTTCTTACCTATACGAGAAACTTATACACTTGAACGTCTTGCTCGTATGTACATAAACAAGATTGTAAGACTGCATGGTATGATAGTATCTATAGTTTTTGATCGACACTCAAGATTCACTTCAAGATTTTAGGTTAGTTTGCAAAAAGCTATGGGCACGAATTTATGATTTAGCTAAGATATCATCCTCGGGACGGACCAGCAAATGGAGAGGACCATTCAAACTCTTGAAGATCTATTAAGACTCTATGTTCTTGACTTCAAGGGAAGTTGGGATAAGTTCCTACCATTGGTGGAGTTTTCCTACAATAACAGTTATCAGGCAAGTATTGGCATGGCTCTATTTGAGGCGTTGTATGGAAGAAAGTGTCGTTCTCTAGTATGATGGGATGAGGTGGGTGAAGCAACATTGTTGGGACCGAAGTTGGTACGTATAACTATGAAAAAGATTCAAACGATCCGACAACGTATAAAAACCTCACAAGATCGACAAAAGAGTTATGTTGATCTTCATCGAAAGGACGTGGAATTCGATATTGGAGATCATGTGTTATTACGTGTTGCTCCATGGAAGGGAGTTATGAGATTTGGAAAGAGAAGAAAGCTTAACCCTAGATTCATTGGCCCATTTTTAATCCTCAATCGAGTAGGAACTGTGGCGTATAGACTCACTTTACCGCCATGTATGTCTCGTGTTCATAACATTTTTCACATATTTATGTTACGTAAATATGTGAAAAACCCGAACCACATTACTGAATTAGAACCACACGAGATAGAGGAAGATTTAACGTATAAAGAGTTACCTGTTAAAATCTTGGATAAAAAGGATCATATTCTACGCTCCAAGGTTATACCTCTAGTCAAAGTTTTGTGGAGAAACCACGATGTGGAAGAAATGACCTGGGAGTTAGAATCTGAGATGAAATCGAGATATCCTTACCTCTTCGACATACCAGGTACGCACCCTAATTTCGAGGACGAAATTTCATAAAAAGGGGAGGTTGTAAGACCCCAACTTTTTGAATAAAGATTAAATTTTCTCGAAATATATTTTTGAATATTATGGTGAGGATTTGATATAATGTTATAGTTGTGGATAATATTTACAAATTTTGCAAAGTACGCAAGTTGTTATATAATATTCGATTGGTCGGGAATATTCGTTTTAACCAAGAATATTCGCATAACCAAGACAATCATTGGTGGCCCCACAATGTAATTATCATCGAACAGAGAAAACGACAAAAATACTTTATGAAAATAACGGCGGAAGTTTTACCGTTAACTGTTGAAACACCCGGTGTTAAAAGTACAGTAATACGTGTGGTTGCATAGTAGCACACGGTATTGATTATTGATGCTTACGTGAGAAGTCACTCAGTTATATTCAATTATTTCTACAGTAATTGATGCATCATATCTATCATATTATTGACTCAATTATTGTCACAGTATCATCTGCATAAAATGTTTTTTACTAAATCAATACTTGAGACGACAAAGTTATTCATATTATAAATTGTAATATTTACAATGTCTAGAAGTTCTGTCAAGGAGTGGTTTGGTCACCTAATCATGGCGCTGATAGGGAGAAATCCTTATTGAAAGCCCCCTCTTTCCGAGAACAACTGGTTGATAAATATTGTGAGTTATAATATTAATGATGAATGTTGTTAGGAGTTGAATTTGGAGACTTGAACGTGATATTTGTGTCCTAAACATTTGAAATTAGTAAAAATAGTCTATAAACACAAAATTTTTCGGGATTCACTATTTGGTCATAAAGTTAATAGTTGACTTTTTTGGGAAAAGTCAAACTTCGAAATTTCAAAATTTATATTTTTGATAAAAATAGTGTCATTATGTTGGAATTGTTTGTGTTAGTGAAAAACAAAGATTTATTCAAGATGATAATTGATGTCTAGGGGTTATATTGATAAATCGGGTAATTTATCGGATAAATGAGCAATTAATTGCTACTAATTCACATATGTGTACTATTGAATCACATTATTTACTATTAGGGGAGTTGGTGCAAGATTAATAATACTTGAATGACTAAGTTAAAATGGAGGTATAGATGGAGGTACTATACTGAAATTTGTATTTTTCATATGATTATACTATTGATTAACATGATTGAACTATTGATTCACATTATTTACTATTAGGGGAGTTGGTGCAAGATTGATAATACTTGCAGGACTAAATTAAAAATGAAAGAAAAGTTGGAGGTATTGTACTGTAAATTTTGAGCCCCAAAACGTGCAATTATCGAAACTATATTTTCCTATAAATAGAAGCTCATTCTTCCATCATTTCTCACCAATTCACAAAAGCTTTAGAGCGATTATTATAAAGAGAAATTATAGAGAGAAAGAAGAAGAAAAATCTGCTACCTCAATATTCTAGTATCAAGTTTTTTCCAAGGTAGGGAGTATTATTTCTTTCTTTCGTCTTCATGAAGAGAACTTACATTATTCCATTCTTTTTATTATGTTGGAATAACTTTGTCTCATGCCAAGGCACCATATACCGGGAAATTCTTTTCCGTTATTCTATTATTTATCATTCTATTGGAACATCCTGCTCACGCATCGTTTCTGGGACTGGTTCCATTATTTATCATTCGGTTGGAACATCTTGTTCATGCATTCTCTGCCTACGGACTGGTTAAAATCTTTATTATTCCGTTGGAATATCACATGCATGCGCTTTTACGCCGGACCGATTCCGCCTTTTTATTATTCTCGTTGAATATCCTCGTCATGCATGCGTTTTACGCCGGACCTGATTCCGTCTTTATTATTCTGTTGGAATATCCTGTCTGTGCGTTTTACGCCGGACCTGATTCTGTTATTTATTATTCTGTTAGAATAACCTGTCTGTGCGATCTATCGCATGCATGGTGATTTCTTTTGTTATTTCATTCCTTGTTATACTTAGTTGGTTAAAGTTTTGACTTCTATACTCCATGAAATTGGTGGAATATCTTTGATATTTGCGCTTCATCCAGTATCTTTTCATGGAAATATTCTTATGAGCATTCTTGAATTTTACCCTACAAAATAGTATCATGTTAACAATTTGGACGTTATTAGTTCCTGGATAAATTAATTCTTGAACTTGTTTTATTGAATTATTATATCGTTGTCATCATCCTCATGTTTATATTTTGTTGAAAGTCATCTGTGGCCTATAGTGCATAGATGGACTTGGTATGATTATGACTAGGGATTATTCGGTGTAATCATGACTGTAATGTTACAAATGATGTGGAAAAAGTCCTCATTGGCCCGTAGAGCATTGATGGACAGTTGTTGGCATGATCATGACCATTATTGAATACACAAATATTCTTGGCCCGTAGTGCATGGATAATTGTGATCGTGATACTAAAGAATATCCTTGGCCGTAGTGCAGGGGTGATTCGATGATGTGGATTATTTATTGTTTGAGTTCCAATGATAAAAGAGATGAAAACCTTCTAAATCATAAAAGATAGTAGATTTTATTCTCTACTTGACTCTTTTAATGGATTGCTTGTTCCGCTGCAGTTAAACTTGATGGTTGTTATATTGTATCAGTTTAACACTGTTGAAAGCTAACGATAATATATTCTGCATTATCTTAGTCATAATATTTCCTACTGGGCTAGTTGAGCTCACCCTTTTACTTTTATTGTTCTCTTTAGGAAATGAAAATGTAGCAGGGACTAGTCGGGGACCGGAGTGACGGACCAGATGATAGCATTAGTAGTCCTCACTATTCTGTGAAATAGTGTAATAATAATTATAATAAGGACTCCTTTTGAGTTTGTATAATCTCTAGTAGACAATATTTGTATTCAAACTCAAAGTTTATGTTTTGTCGTATTGTACACGATAGTTGTATTATTAAGTTGTATTTGAATTTATGTACCATGTAAGTGGCGACCCAAGATGGGTGATGTATACCTAATTTTGGGGGCGTCACATCCTGTGTGATCTGTCATTGTGCGTTTCAGCGCGTGGATTCTGTGATTGGACGCGCAGATGAAACTTGGCATTAACATTGGCGCTAGAAGGAGGATTATTAACCACAAGGCGGAGGTACTATGTATGGATCGGCTCGACTACTGGCTCACGCCATACATTTCTTACCTGGCCGATGGGGTGTTACCTTCGGATCGCATCCTAGCGAAGAAGATCAAGCACCGGAGCTCAAATTTTGTGCTTATTGATGGAGACATATATCGAAGGGCTTTTAGTTCTCCACTACTCAAGTGCTTGACACCATCGGAAGCAAACTACACACTTCGGGAGGTGCACGAAGGGATTTGTGGGGATCACATGGGAGCGAACTCACTGGCACACAAGATTTTGAGGCAGGAATATTATTGGCCAACCATTTATCAAGAAGCGAAGGACTTTGTCAAGAAATGTCCCAAGTGCCAGCTGAACAGTGCCATTCCACATCAACCTCCCGAAGAGCTGTATTCGGTCTTATCTCCGATTCCTTTTCCCATATGGGGAATCGATATCTTGGGGCCTCTACCGAAGGCCAAGGGGCAAATGAGTTTTGTGATCGTAGCCATCGACTACATGACCAAATGGGTCGAAGCCAAACCTCTACAAAAGATCACCAAACATGAATGCTTGAAATTCTTTAAAGAAGGGGTTGTATATCAGTTTGGTATCCCGATGGCCTTAGTCTCGGAAAATGGCAGATAGTTTGTGGGATCAAAGTTCGAAGGTTTTTTTGAAGGAATTGGGGATTTAACATAGAAAAACTTCGGTGGCACACCCCCAGTCGAACGGGCAGGTGGAAGTCACCAACCGAACCTTACTTAACGGTATCAAAAGAAGGTTGGATGAGTTGAAGGGACGCTGGCCAGAAGAGTTACTTAGTGTTTTATGGGCCTATTGAACTACACCAAGAACAACCATGGGAGACTCACCGTTTAGATTAGCATTCAGGACCAATGCGTTCATACCTGTTGAGATCGGATCCCCTACACTTTGGGTCAGTCAGTATAAGGATCTGTACAACGAGGATGACCTACGCCTCAACTTAGACCTTATGGAGGAAGTTCGGGAGTCAGCACTGGTGCGATTAGCTATTTATCAAAAATGTACTACCCGGCACTACAATCAAAAAGTCAAGCAAAAAAGGTTCGAGGCTGGAGATCTGGTGCTTCGAGAATCAGAGGCATCGACCCCACAGAACACCGGCAAGCTAATGCCTAACTGGGAAGGGCCTTATGAAGTAGTGGAGGTGCCGAAGCCCGGGACTTACCGACTTCGAGCAATGGATGGCTCTGAGGTAAAGAATACATGGCATGCTGGAAGACTTAAAACATATTACCAGTGAAAGCTATGCTATTCTTTCCTTTATTTATGTAATCTATGTAATTTATTAATAAAATAAATGAGAGTTTCTCTTCGGGAAAATTTTATCGTTCATTTAAATTCATAAAGCTCTTACAAATCCGATCAGATAAGCTTCGAACTTAAACTGATCAGACAGTCAGGAACGACTTAACTGATCGGTAAAAGTCACAAGTATAACTGATTGAGAAAACTACAAATCCGATCAGATAAGCTTCGGGTATAAACTGATCAGAAAGTCAGAAATGACCTAACTGATCGGTAAAAGTCACAAGTATAACTGATTGAGAAAGCTACAAATATGATCTGATAAGCTTCGAGCATAAACTGATAAGAAAGTCAGAAATGACCTAACTGATCGGTAAAAGTCACAAGTATAACTGATTGACAAAGTTGCAAATCCAATCAGATAAGCTTCGGGCATAAACTGACCAGAAAGTCAGAAATGACCTAACTGTTCGGTAAAAGTCAGAAGCATAACTAATCGAGATAAGAACAAAGAAATTTTTTGGCATTTCATTCATATCTGAACGTTTTACAACTCCGATCAGACAGGCTTCAGATACATATACCACAAGCATAACCGATCGGGTAGGTTAAAAGCAAAGAAATGAGAAACAGTTACAAAAAATCACAATGTGTACACCCTAACAGAAACTACTCCTTAGGATCCTCCTCTTCGGCTTCAGATTCTTCGTCAGAAGAGTCGAGGACAGAGGGATCAAGTGTAGCAGCTTCCATCTTAGCCCGAGCTTTCTCCCGATGAGCTTCATAGCCATCAGCAAACTGAGACATGACCTTCTCGATTAAAGATGGAGATTCTTCGTATTCTGTGATGGTTCGTTGCTTGATTTCGGCACATTCAGCCTTCACGACGTTGCCTCCTTGAATCGCCTCCCACATTAGAGTGGTTGCGTCGAAAAACTGCTCCGTGATAGCGTCGATAGCCTTCTCCCGACTCTTGACCTCTTCGGATAAGACATCCTTCTCTTGGATTATCTTCTTGGCATGACCCTCAAGACCGACGAACTCCTATTTCAGAAGGGAATACAGCTCTTTAAGCTCAGATGCCTCACGCTCGGCTTTGGTCGCTCTATTACGAGTCGCCGCATGGAGGTCCCTTTCTTTCAGCAGATCCGAGTTCAAACCTCGAACATCGTCTTCGAGTAGGGACACTTCGTTCCTCAGCTGAAACTCCTTCTTAGTGGCCCGAGCCATGGGAGGAACGGCTCTAGCCAAAATAGCATTAGCCTGCGATCGAGCACACCACAAAGTTAGTTAGAAGAAAAGAGGAATCGGTAAAAGGAGTTGTTCAACTTTTAAAAGTTTACCTGGCATTGGGCCTTGATGTAGGATACCAAGAACTCCTCGGAGGAATAGCCCTTAAATCGCTCGTCATCTCCAGACAGTTTGAAGTGTTCAAGCTTAGTGAAAGGGAATACCTCAGAAGGGCTTCTCGGCCAAAACGTCTTCGGCATTCCCGGAGAAGAGCTCGATTCGATGGTCGGCTTAGAGATAGGGGTCGACTGGGACAGAGGGTTGACTTCCACGATCTATAGATCAGGATCCTTGGTCAATCTGGGCTTCTTGGCCAGGGGTTCTAGAGGAACCTCGTCGGTCTCTTCTGAATCCGCCACAACAACCTTTGAGTGTGGGGGTGGAGCAGGTGTCGGATGGGCAGAGGCAGACACCTTCGGGACGATAATTCGGAAAGAACTTTTCTTTTTCTTCCCTTTCAGCAGGGCCATCTTCTCAGCTCGGCCCATCTTCAGAGAGTTCTTTGTTGACAGCTCAAGTTCTGAAAGGGGAAGTATGGGACTCGAGGAAGAACCGACGATGAAATTTCTACGAGAGGAGGAATGGCTTCACCCTCGGGGAATCATCTCTGGCGGTAGGGGCTTAATAGGCTCGATAGCAATCGCAAGAATGGCACAAAAAGTCGCATTAACCCCCTCGGGTTTAAAGATGGTCACTGCAAAAGAGGATAAGGCAGTTAAATAAAAATTTAGTAGAAGATCAAAAGGGCAAATAAGAGGGCTCGAGGTTTACAACTTACAGCCATGTTCGTAGAGCCAGGCTTCTTTGGACACGACCTCCAGAACCCAGTTGGTCTTCTGTAAAAGCTTGTAAAACTTTTTGAAGGCGTCGGCCCGATCCTTCGAGAATTTGATAATCTTCACAATGGGATCCTCAAGACCGGCTTAGTTCGGCAAGAGTTTAAGATCGGTTCCCCTCAGGAAGAACCACTGTGAATGCCAACCCATGTTGCTAGAAGGGGTCTTCATGAAAGTAGCTCAGCCAGCTACCAGGTTCAGATGTCGAAGGCCAGGCTCCTTTGATCGACCAACAGAAAATAGGACAAAGAAGAAGTCTAGTCCCGGAGTGATACCCGCCTCCTGGCATAGAGCGATGAAAGAGACAAGTTGGATGTAAGAGTTCGGCACTAGTTGGGCAAACCCGATCCCAACAAAGTAGAGAAACAAAGAGATGAATTCATGAAGGGGGAACTGAACCCCATACCTCAGAGCGTAGAGGGGAACAACCATCCAGTCACCCTCGGGACGCCAGAACATTTTTTCATCCGGTTTCGAAACTCGAAGCTTGTAGGAATGTCGAAGACGGCTCGGATGTCGGACAGTTGGGACTTAATGATGGACGATTTGGTATTGACAACCGCATAATCGGTTTTAGACGCATAGAGATGACTAATTTTGGATTTGGCACTCTCGGTAGGGAGGTCGGTAGGAGCTGTTGGTAACTCGACCTGAACCAGATCGCCGGAGGCGAGGGCAGCGGTGCCAGTCAGAGTAATCGTCATGGGAGGAGGATTGCTAGAATCTGCCATTTGGTTAGCGCAATGAACAAAGGTGAAATTTTGAAGTTTGGAAAACAGTTAAAGAAACTGGAATCAGAGAATCGGTGAAAATGGAATACCCGCCAGAAATCGTTCTCGCCGAAGTCTTTGAGAGAGATATTCGAAATGATGAGGGTTTCGAAAAAGTGACAGTTATGGACAGATGAGGGCTTTTATAGACAGAGCGGCACGAAACCCAAGGGCGGCTATTTATGGCAAGCGGGGTCCAACTCTAGGAAAGTGTGAACCAACTCGAATAACGAGAAGAAACTGCTTGGGTTCCCAAGACAGCTCATCATTACCGAGGTGTGACTATTCAAATTCGTGTCCTTTCGAGTCTTAGGTCATAAATATCTTCTAACAAGAGACTGGGGGCAATGTTCGGGTGTGTTTTACCGACCACCATGTTAGCTGAAGGCCTGGGCTAGAGCTGATGAGATTGGGTCCATGAGGCCGAAGGCATACAGGATGTCGAAGGTGTTCGGGTTCGGATATCCGAGCCCATTAGGCCGGAATTCGGTTGTGATCAGGGAGGTCGGGGTCGGGCCTTCGCGTCCTTTGGGCCGAATCCCAGACCGGTGTTTATGGAGTTTGATGGATTGGGCCTGGGCAGTTGGACACATATGCAGAGTCTAGAGTTAAAAGGGGTTTACGTGGTTGAGGACTCTCCTCCTAACCATATTTGAACAAGGCAACTCTAAAGGTAGTATTGGAAAGGGATTCTACTTACACCTTTTAAGGAGATTGTGTTGGATCCAAATATGGGTAACTACCATATTTAGGAATCTTATTCCGACTCGGAGAGGGACTCTTGGGAAGTAAGGATGACTATAAATACACGGCTTGGCTACAAGTAAGAGGTAATACATCTTTGAGCACTAAACACTTAAGCCTCCATTTTTAAACCTTATGAACGGCCTATACTTATTCTCACACCGGAGCTATCCCCCGGCGGCACAAGCCGTCAAGCTTCATGTGTGATCTGTTATTGTGCAGGTTTCAGTGCGTGGATTCTGTGATTGGACGCGCATACAAAACTTGGTGTTAACATATACCATACAGTATTCATCAAAAGACTAGTAGTACCATTTCCGGTAGATATGTAAATTATAATAGCAGATGTAGTTCTGCCTTCTACAGACTCTGGTTCAACAAACTTAGCACCAAAACCAAACCCAGTATTACAATTCACCAACTTCTTATTAACTGATTCGATCTCAAAGAACCAATGTGATTTGATTCAAAAATCAGCGCCATCTTTCTAACCAAATTAACCTTTGATGGATTATACCACTACAATTCAGTACAGCAAGTTTAATTATATTTTAGTGGATGCATCCGGTTTCCTTTTTGACTGAAAAAAATCAAAAACCCATAAATAATTAAACTTTAAAGTTCTAGAGAGCTCAAATATCCTAAACAACATTGAAATGACACAAAATATGGCCATCCATGGGTCATGGGGCGAAGTCATGATGACTGATTTTCAATTACTCCGATGCACAGAGGGCTATGCAAATGATTTAACAAGGCCATCAAACCAAAGAGTTCCACATATAAAGAAATAGAAAAAGATCAAAACATTTTGTCGCGAAAGTAAAGACATAAGTTGCATTTGTCAAACTGTAGCATAACTGTTGGTAAGTTACATTCATAACTGAAAAGGGAACCTCACAGTTGCTTCAAAGGAGAATGAAACTTTCAAATTCTCATACGCCTTCTATTGAAATATAGCAAAATAGTGGCCATGAGCATTATTACATTTCGAATCCATCGTCCAACTAATCCCTAGAGAGCTGCAAGAACCATATGTACGAACACGGTAAAAATATTACTACCCATTAGTCATTCATCATGTAATTCTTAACTTATGCTAGAAGGAAGATAACGAATCTATCAGCTCATATGTCCACATATAAATACTATATAAAAAAGTAAAAATACCTTGTACTCAATAATCAAGATAAGACAGGAACAAAAAGCCAAAAGAAATCACTAGACATAACAAAATACTGGCAATTATAAAATTATTTTCATGATTTCATCTGTAGAGCAGAGAAACACTTTCATCTACAAATTCAAAACAACGCAACCATTATCCCAATTCTACTCCTATATATACATCCAAGTAAATTTATTTACGCAGACAAAAACAAAAAATTAGATACTACATAAAAAATTTATTTGTCTTGAAAGAATATGAAAGATTCAAAAATTGTAAGTTTATTCACTGCCCTCCTTTACAATATACAGGTTCTATATATATACAACCATGAAAGAATCACCTAAGGCTAGAATTTAGTTATTACAATCACACTACAATCACCTAGGCTATCAATTACAATAAGTTAGGCTAACTTTAAGGAATAGTTATGAGTAAGGAATTTACAATAATCAAATCAACTACAATCATGCCAAAACTAGCTGGAATAGTTATGGTATGTTTTCACCTGCCCTCCTTTACAATATACAGGTTCTATATATATACAACCATGAAAGAATCACCTAAGGCTAGAATTTAGTTATTACAATCACACTACAATCACCTAGGCTATCAATTACAATAAGTTAGGCTAACTTTAAGGAATAGTTATGAGTAAGGAATTTACAATAATCAAATCAACTACAATCATGCCAAAACTAGTTGGAATAGTTATGGTATGTTTTCACCCCCCTCAAGCGCAACGGTATGGAATGGAGGTTAAGCTTGGAGCATAAAAATAGAAATCGGGGGACGGGACAAACCTTTTGTAAAAATGTTCGCAAATTGAGATGCAGAAGGAACAAAGTGAAGGGAGAGATGACCATTGGCAACGAGTACCCGAACAAAATTATAATCGATTTCGATGTGGCGAGTGCGCGCATGAAACACCGGATTACGAGCTATGTGCAGTGCGGAAACTTTATAACAGTACAATTATGGGGAACCGGGAAGAGAAATATCGAGCTCGCGGAACAAAAATGTAAACCATCGGATTTCAGAGGCAGTAGTAGCGAGAGCCCAATATTAAGATTCACTACTAGATCGAGACACATTAGGTTGTTTCTTAGCAGTCCGGGAGAGAACATTCGAACCAAGGAAAACACATGCCCCAGTAGTAGAGCGTCTATCGTCCGGATCACCAGCCCAATTAGCATCCGAAAAAACGCGAAGAGTCAAATCATTGGATTTGTGGAAAGATAGACCATGTGTAATTGTGCCTTGCAAATAGCGAAAAATCCGCTTACAGCTTGAAGATGAGTGGTACGGGGAGAATGCATGAATTGACACACTTGATTGACGGCAAAGGTATTTTTCGGTCAGGATAACGTAAGGTACTGAAGACCACCAACCATACTTTGATACAAAGTTACATCCGATAAAGGGTCACCATCATGACTAGATAACCGAGTATGGGCTGGGAGAGGAGTGGGAGACGGCTTGCAGGTGTCCATATGGAATTTCTGAAGTAAGTCAGAAGCATACCGGGCCTGGGATAAAGTGAGAGAGTCGGCAGTTAGAGTAACTTCAATGCCTAGAAAGAAACTCAGATCACCCAAGCGACGACTGTCAAATGCAGCACATAAAACATCAATGAAGTCGTTGATGTGATTGAGAGAACTGCCGGTTACAATGATGTCATCAACGTAAACAAGCAAAAGGAGCTTTAGTGAGCCAGAACTTTTGATGAATAAGGATGGATCAGAGCGGCTGTTTGCAAAACCATGGGATAGAAGAAATGTTTGAAGGCGTTGGAACCATGCACGTGGTGACTGTTTTAGACCATAGAGGGCACGGTGTAGTTTGCATACATGATTTGGACGTAGTGGATCAACAAAACTAGGAGGCTGAGTCATATACACATCCTCTTGAAGAACCCCATTGAGGAAAGCATTGCGAACATCAAGTTGTTGTAAGGGCTACCATAATGCAGGCAAGGGGGTCGAATCATGCGGATGGTAGAGGCGGAACATAAGCTGGTCAAGGTCTCCTCATAATCAATGCCCTCCTGTTGTGTGAAACCTTGAGCTACAAGTCTTGCGTTGTGACGCTCAATAGACCCATCTGCCCGTCGTTTGACCTGATATATCCATCGACACCCAACTACATTTGGAGAAGACGAAGCTGACACTAAGGTCCATGTGTTGTTTTTATGAAGGGCAGCAATTTCTTCTTGCATAGCTTGTTGCCAATGAGGTTGTTTGGAGGCTTGGTGAAAAGTAGCAGGTTCATGAAATGGGGACTCAACAGAAATGGCGGAGAGAGCCTCTGGCAAGGAGTACCTGGAGGTGGTAGCCAAGAGTTCATTGATATTGCGAGTTTTATTCAGTGGAGTGGAACTAGCAGGTGGTGAAGATAATGATCCAGCAGTAGAGGAAGCAATAGTGGGTGAAGTGTCATCGAAGGAGGAAGAAGGATAAGGAACAGGACTGGGAGGACGACCATTAGAGAGTCGTGGCCGGTGCAATGGAGATGATGGGGAGGCAACAGTGTGGGGACCAATGTCATGAGGTGAGGAAGGAAGAATGGGTGGAACTAGGATGCTGTCGGGATGAGAAGCAGAAACTAAGGGAGACCTAGGGCTGCCCATGCTAGGAGTAAACGGTGAGGACGAGATGAACACGCTATTTGGAGAAACTGGTGTGGTGAGGGAGGAGAAAGGAAATGAGGATTCATCAAAACGCACATGACGCGAGATGTACACACGATTAGTCAACGGGTCAAGACACCGGTAACCCTTATGATTGGAGTCATAACCAAGAAATGTACAGGACGAGAAGTGGGAAACAAGTACAACCAAATACCTTGAGTAAAGTGTAATCTTGTTTTCTGTGGAGTAACTTTTCATAGGGAGACACATTTTTGAGTTGACGCATGGGTAAGCGGTTAATTAAAAAAGTTGCTGTGGAAAATGCCTCAAGCCAAAAAGAGAAGGGCAATGAGGCTTGATTAAGTAAGCACAAACCCATTTCCTCAATATGTCTATGTTTACGTTCGACAACCCCATTTTGTTGTGGAGTGTGTGGACATGAAAGTTGATGATGAATACCGTGCGTTTTGACAAAGTTTTGAAAGGAGGAGTTTGTTCGAAATTCAGCACCCCCATCGGTTTGAATACTTTTAATTTTTGAGTTGCAATTTGGTGATTTTCCTAAGAAATTATCTATCATAATTTTGAAGTTTGAAAAGATAGAAAAAACTTCGGATTTGCGAAACATAGGAAAAATCCAAGCATATCGACTGTAATCATCCACAACAGATAAGAAATAACGAAAACCCGCATTAGAATTAACCGGGGATGGACCCCAAATATCCAAATGTAATAATTCCAACGGAGAAATTGTAATACGAGAGCTAGAATTAAAAGACAATTTGCATGATTTTCCTAAAGGACAAATATGACAACTGAACTGAGAATTATTTGAACTAAGCAAAAGTTCTGAATGGCGACAAAGATGTTGCAGAATGTCACTGGATGGATGAACCAGTCTGGAATGCCAAATTGTGGATGTTGCCCGTTCTCCAAGAGTAGCTAGGTTAGCACTGGATGGTGATGAAGAGTGGAGATAGTACAAGCCATTAGAGATAGTTCCAGAAAGGAGAGTTTTCTGTGTCTGGTTGTCCTTGATACGATATCCATGTGAAACAAATTCAAAATAAACATTATTGTCACGAGAAAATTGACGAATAGATTACAGATTTTTGTGCATATTTGGTACGCAAAGAACATTAGAAAGAGAGAATGATTTTTCTGAGGAGGTAAGCACCGAAGAACCATAATGAGAGATAGGAAGATGAGAGCCATTACCAACAATTATAGAAGTATTACCTTGATATGGATGAGAATGAGTGAGATTAGCAGCTGATGATGTCATGTGGTAGGTGGCACCGGTATCCAAGCACCAATTTGTATCCCAAGTTGGTGTAGAGACATGAGCTTCTGCAGAGAAAGGTGGATGAGAATTGCGTGCACAATGTTTTGTTGCATGACCTGGCTAGTCACAAAGTTGACAGATTATGGAGTCGCGGGGTTGTAACCCAGGAGTAGGAAGAAGTGGAGGACCATGGTTCGGAATGAATCTTGTGGGTTGAGAGACATGTTGACGATTGAAATGGCTAGAGCGATTTGAATTGTTCCGGTTGGATCCGTTGAAGGTGTTGTTGCGGTTGTTGCGATTCGAACCATTGGTGCGGTTGTATTGGGAACGATAGTGAAACTTTTGAGTGTGTTTGTTTTGTGAGACAGCAGAATTGGTGTTGTTGGGTTGTCGCTGAGATTGTGATTCAGCCACAAGAGCTGTGCTTGGAGAAATAGACAGAGATGAGAACCGATTTTGTAGCGTCTCTTCTTGGACAAGAAGATCATGGAATTCATCAAATGAGACTTGAGGGTGGAGATGAAACGATGTGATGAACTCCTTAAAGTCTGAACCAAGTCCATCAAGTATGTGATCGATGAGATCATTTTCAGGAATTATACAGCCGGCAGAAGCAAGGGAATCGGATATGGTTTTTTCACGAAGAAGAAAGTCAGATATTGTGATATTGGGGTCTTTCTTGAGTGTATGAAGGTTGTTCTTCAGGGTTCGGATATGGGTTTTAGAGGAAGAAGAAAATCGGTTGTGAAGTATGTCCCAAGCTTCGGGAGCAGACTTGCAGGATACCAGCAGATTTTGAACAGAGGGAGAAACAGTAGCACGAATCCATGTGAGAACAAGACTTGTAGCACCTTTTCATTTGATGTATTCGGGGTTAATGGTTTTATCATCTAGTTTTTCCAAAGGACTATTCTTGTCATGGACAACATGTTCGAGAGAGTGGGTGCACAGAACGACAAGAAATTGAGAACTCCAATTTAGGTAATTCTCTTTGGTCAGGATGGTGTTGGATAACAAGGATTGAGGGTTAAACAGGACTGGAAGAGAAGTGGAAGATGACGCAGATACTGAGGAAGAGGAGATATCAGGTGACGAGGAGGTAGAATAGAAGATTTCGGCCATGGTGAGAGATAGGTTTGGGTGCGGTTACGTTAATAGCTTTGATTCCATGAAAGAATATAAAAGATTCAAAAATTGTAAGTTTATTCACTGCCCTCCTTTACAATATAAAGGTTCTATATATATATAACCATGAGAGAATAACCTAAGGCTAGAATATAGTGATTACAATCACACTACAATCACCTCGGTTATCAATTACAATAAGTTAGGATAACTTTAAGGAATAGTTATGAGTAAGGAATTTGCAATAATCAAATCAACTACAATCATGCCAAAACCAGCTGGAATAGTTATGGTATGTTTTCATGTTTATCCTTCTTTTTTCCTTGTTTTTTTACGTCACCACTCGAATCAGGTTGCCTATTTCATCTCATTTTCTTTAGTTTATAGGTTTTCAAAATTAATTATTATATAAATTATTGATACTACACATAACCCTATTTAAAAGTCATAAATCGACTTGTGTGATCAGTTAAGATTGTTGGAATATATAGCAGTATTAACAAGACCAATTGACGAATAAAACTGTAACAACTTATCGGGTATATGAAGAAAGCCGAGGCGTAGCAAATCTATTATCCGAAAAATTGATTCCGCCTTCACTGGTTATAAACATTTTGTACAAATGAACTCCAATGGCCTTCACCCTCTAGGATTGAACGACGAAGCATTCAATTGTGTGTACTTGCAGAAGAAGACTGTGGACTCGTCTTTGTGAATTGCCCAATTAACAGAGTATATAAGAACACACTATTTAGAGACAAGAAGAAGAATAAGATAAATTGTATATGATGTGTGTTTTCTTCTGAAGAACACAAGTAGTATATATATAAGAAGAAGAATAACGTTGGGAAATAAATAACGTGAACGTTGGAAGGGAAATAAATAACATGAACATTGGAAATAAATAATGTTTACGTTAATGAACGTTGGGAAAAATGTTAATTAAAAGAAATAGAAGTTAGGGATTTAAGCAAAACAGTGGGCTACCTGGGAGGCATAATCCACCGGATCGGCACCCCCCCCCCCTGCGTGGGCGTAATGCGTACACACACGCACTAAGGTTTTTTGACCGAAAGTCCAAGAACCAAGTTTGGCCTAGCCCAATTCCTTAGTCATGTACATGTGCACCAGCCCATCTCTTTTTCCCAACCAAGTTACTAAGCTCATATCAACAAGTACTAATATACACCATGAGTGTTTACAAAATAGCCAATGTAGGACTTTAATAAAATCATAAATTTGAAGCATAACCAACAATCCCCAACATGATTCAAAATTATCAAAGATAGAAAAATTAAAAGGAAGTTAGAAGGGCAATGGATTTTAGATACATAACGTCGATACCTTCTGGGTTTGAATCGACACTTAGTGAAACAAGCTCATGATTTTAGATTATAGGTAAACTATATTCTTGAACCCATTATCTATGATATAATCAATTGAACTTGCACACATATCTAAAAATTCTGAATCCACACAAGTCTACGGTTGGGCGCGTTTTAGGCCATGCACCATATCCCAGATTTTCATAAAGGCTCTAGAGAGTTTGTCAAAGACTCTCATAAGAAGCGGCCTACACCTCGACCTTTATATAGGTGAACCCATCAAGTGTAAACTGACATACACCACCCTTTAGGGCTATGAGTTTCATTAAGAATCTAAATGATTCATCCTATCACAATTTATCAGTAAGCACCACATACACACAGGGAGAAATATAAATAATTATAGTGCTTTAATTAAATAATTATATGATTTGTTGTTACCCATTGAACCCAATTCTTGGGATCTCTAATCACATGGGTTGGGTTTCCACCACTTATTATTTACTCAAAATGTTGGCAATGGTTGCGACGAACGAGATTTTTGTAATTTAAGGTTAATATTTATTGAATTAAATAAATATTTTCGATGATTTAATTATTAGATTAAAGAATTAATTTTTGAAGTTGTGGTAGATTAATTTAATTAAATTTGTTATATTTATTAAATTAATGTGGAGAATTTTTATTATTCAAATTATGTATTTATGTGAGCTTATTGAATTAAATGAAATATTTAATAAGCATAATGTTATTTTAATTAATTTAATGATTAATTATAAATTTAATAAATTGACATAATTAATAAATGAGAAAATTAATTATGTGACTATGTGAATCCATGAGAAATTATCATATTTTAATTGAATTAAATTAAATAAGATATTTGAATTATTGTGTAATTGGGTGTGACATGATTTAAACTATAGTATAAAAGATCTATTAAATTAAATGATTATAATTTTTTTAAGGTTAGCCAAACAAGGCATTTAGGGAGGTTGAGGGCAGTTAACCCATGATCGGTTAACTGACCCCAACTGCGCTCGGTTTCCTTTTAATAAAATTATGACGTCTTAATTTCATTTGTTTGCCAAGTTTGGAAAAACAATCAGAGAGAATTGAGAATTTGTCAGAGAATTTGAGAATTTTGAAGGAGATTGAGAGTGAGTGATTGAAGAAACATCTGAGCCTACTAATCTATACTCTGGGTAAATTCTTTAAACCAATTTCAAATTACGCTGTTTATATTTTATGAAAATGGTTTTCAAATTTAATTGTTTAAGTCTCTGAAATCGGAAAGGGTAGTGATTATGTGGATATATGTGTTAATATGTTAACGTAGTATGTTTTTACTATGTTATATGAACCATAACATCAGTTTCATAAAAATATATGTCGTAGATTGTTTCTTCAAAATTACAGAGTATGAAAATATGGCCATATGGCCTTACATACCAAACTTAACATGATAATCATAAGTTGTATCATAAATTTATACTTGTATATAACTATGCATGTTAAAACGAAGAAAACAAACGTCAAATAAACAGATTCAGTGTTATAATGAACCCGTAGTGTTGATTTTCATGTTTTGTATTCGAAACTTTCAAAAATATTAAGAACAGTAAACTATATGTTTTGATTATGCAAATTATGTGTTATAACATGTTAAAATCATGCTAGAAGGGTTAAATAATAGTTATATGTGTATGACAATGTTCGGGTATGTCTAAATTTGTGTAGAAATAATTTAATTGGATGTTTTGGCCATGTTCTATAATTTTTTGCGAATTGCGAGAACTAAGTCATGGTTCATCAGTGTCATGGACGCCTTTAAGTCCCGCGTCATCAAAGACTAAAGCCAAGCCATATCATTATTTGCCGAGAACAAGCATAAAAGACTCTGCAGAATTTCTAGAAATAAATTTTTTTAAAGTGTTCAAGTCCATGAATGTGATAGTAACCTAATCTAATGTACATAAAAATATGTTAGACGTATAATGAGATGTTAAAATAGATTCTTAACATGTCAATAACTCATTTAAGTATGGATTGAATTATTGAATGCATAGTTAGCTTATTATTCGTATAGGGTAATATTATGTGACAATAAGTATGATAATTTGACTAAGTATAGTCATAACCAAAGTTTAGACAAAAGAATGAACTTGCGATGACTAGTTACGTTATAATTGACTGGTATTGTGAATGAAAATGATATATAGGATTAATTCAAGGAACATGTATAATTAACGTGTAATATACGCACAAAGCAAGTTTCCTAACCCTACTTGTTATCATTATTCAACTTTATAAATTACCTCGAGCAAATTCTCGTTATTATTAAATCACGTTTGTCAGGAATAAGCATGTGAATGTTATTCCTATTTATATATGATTTGATTATGATATATATATATATATATATATATATATATATATATGAATGAATAATATGCAAGTATGCTTGCATTAAGAAAAGCTGTAAAGTCCTTTGATAGATAATAGAAATATGTGTACAAGGACTTAGAATGAATTGATCAAATATGTTAGGTTGATCCTACATAAGAAAGACAGCTTTGTAAAGTCCTTAAAAAGAAAAGATGTACAAGGACTATAAAGATAGAAAGATCAAGTTTGTTAGATTGATCTTATGATGTAATAGATAGGCTAGTCGATCGGCCGAAGCTTCGCACTGTAAGTCGTAGTCTACCAGGTGAGTCAAGGTTAACTCGAGAGCTATCGAGGTAGAATAGGAGTATGCAAGATAGTAGATCTCGGAGTTCGTGAGACCGCCGGGGAAACGAAGAAGGATCGTAGTGTATCGAGTAGAGCTTCCTCGGGGATCGTAGTGAAATTTGAAGTCATGTTAATCGAGAGACGACCGCCTACTGGTCGTGGGTCATCTACCAAGCCAAGACAGAACGTAGACTACACTCGAGTCGTAGAGAGTCTCATCGATGCCAAAGCCAAGACAAGGATCATAGATCACACTCACGAGTTCAGTGAGAGTCTATTGATTACATGCAGAGATCGTAGTCAAGCAAGATCAGATGAAGACAACAAGCACAAGGCAGAAATCGTAGAGTTTCAAGATCTGATCTCGGGATCGTAGTATCTGCACAAGCCAAAGCTAAATCGTAGAGTGCAGAACTATGATCTCAACAGAAGTGCTCACAGTGCCAAGGCAGAATCGTAGAGCATATACGGTTCTCAACAAATGAGCACTCCCAGAATATCCAAAGGAACGAAGCCTCTGGTTCAAGCTGCAAGCTACATCTAAGGAAACCAGAGAGCACTCAACGAATGACATGCAGGCTAACAGAAGATCTCAGCACGAACCCAATCAACATAAAGATTGAGGTGTAAGGCCATTCGTGATGAAGTCTTCCACAAGGAGATCCAAAGAAGACTTCAGAAGCTGACTAAGGAAAGTCAACTTACGCAGTAGCTATCAAGTGAAAAAGATACTGGACGAAGCGCAAATATCTAGGATATTCCACTAATTTCATGGAGTATAGAAGTAAAAACTTTAACCAACTGAGTTTAACAAGGAATGGAATAACAAAAGAAATCACCATGCATGCGATAGACCGCACATGCAGGTTATTCCAATAGAATAATAAATAATGGAATCAGGTCCGGTGTAAATCGCACAGACAGGATATTCCAACATAATAATAAAGACGGAATCAGGTCCGGCGTAAAACGCACAGACAGGATATTCCAACAAAATAATAAAGACGGAATCAGTCCGGTAGAAACGCACGCATGTGATATTCCAACAGTATAATAAAAGCGGAACTAGGTCCCAGGTAGAACGCATGTACGTGATGTTCCAGGATGTTCCAGCAGAATGATAAATAATGGAACCAGTCCGGCGTGAGAACGCATGCATGTGATGTTCCAATGTAATGCTAAATAATAGAATAATGTAAGAATTTCACGGTATATGGTACTTCAGATGACATAAAAGTTATTCCAACATAATCACAAAGAATGGAATAACAGAAGTTCTCTTCATGAAGACGAAAGAAAGAAATAATACTCTCTACCTTGGAAAAAAAACTGGATACTGGAATAGTGAGGTAGCAGATTTCTCTTCTTCTTTCTCTCTATAATTTCTCTCTATAATAATCGCTCTAAAGCTTTTCTGAATTGGTGAGAAATGAAGGAAGAATGAGCTTCTATTTATAGGAAAATATAGTTTCGATAATTACGTTTTGGGGCTCAAAATTTACAGTACAATACCTCCAACTTTTCTTTCATTTTTAATTTAGTCCTGCAAGTATTATCAATCTTGCACCAACTCCCCTAATAGTAAATAATGTGAATCAATAGTTCAATCATGTTAATCAATAGTATAATCATATGAAAAATACAAATTTCAGTATAGTACCTCCATCTATACCTCCATTTTTAACTTAGTCATTCAAGTATTATTAATCTTGCACCAACTCCCCTAATAGTAAATAATGTGATTCAATAGTACACATATGTGAACAAATAGTTATATAAGTATGTGAATTAGTAGCAATTAATTGCTCATTTATCCGATAAATTACCCGATTTATCAATATAACCCCTAGACATCAATTATCATCGGAATAAATGCTGTTTTTCACTAACACAAACAATTCCAACATAATGACACTATTTTTATCAAAAATATAAATTTTGAAATTTCGAAGTTTGACTTTTCCCAAAAAAGTCAACTATTAACTTTTTGACCAAATAGTGAATCCCGGAAAATTTTGTGTTTATAGACTATTTTTACTAATTTCGTCGTTCCGGACTCAAATATCACGTCCGCGTCTCCAAATTCAACTCCGAACAACATTCATCATTAATATTATAACTCACAATATTTATCAACCGGTCATTCCCGGAAAGAGGGGCTTTCCAATAAGGATTTCTCCCTATTGGCGCGCAATTAGGTGACCAAACCTCTCCTTGACAGAACTTCTAGACATTGTAAATATTGTAGTTTATAATATGAATAACTTTGTCGTCTCAAGTATTGATTTAATAAAAAACATTTTATGCAGATGATACTGACCATAATTGAATCCATAATATGATAGATATGATGCAGCAATTACTGTAGCAATAATTGAGTATAACTGAGTGACTTCTCACATAAGCATCAATAATTAATAGCGTGTGCTACTATGCAACCACGCATATTACTGTACTTTTAACACCGGGTGTTTCAACAGTTAACGGTAAAACTTCCGCCGTTATTTTCATAAAGTATTTTTGTCATTTTCTCAATCCGACAATAATTCCGTTGTGGGGGTCCACTAATGATTGTGTCGTTGTACGAATATTCCCTGTTAAAATGAATATTCCCCGACCAATCGAATATTATATAACAACTTGCGTACTTTGCAAAATTTGTAAATATTACCCACAACTATAACATTATATCAAATCCATACCATAATATTCAAAAATATATTTCGAGAAAATTTAATCTTTACTTAAAAAGTTGGGGTCTTACATACAGGGTCAGTTCATTGATGATAAGTGAACGGGAGATCACAAGGAGAAAGCAAGCTGGACGCGCCACAAATCTGAAGTGTCTTGATATTCAGAAGGCGACCAAAATAGGGAATTAGGCCATCAGTCTCTGATAACAGTTGAAGCAAATAGAAGTATTGAAGCACTGCACAATACAAGGAAGAGGTGTTCTACATTGAAGATCCAATCAACACTCTTCTAGATCGTAGTGTTAAATCTACCAGTCAATTAACAACACTCAACAAGACACTACGATCAAGTCCTTGAAGACGTGCATCAAAATCATAGAGTCCGAATAACTGAAGACTGAAGCATTGGCAAAGGTTCAATCTGAAGTGTAATATTTGGACAAGTGCTTATTGAGAGCATCGATGCAATAAGACAACCTCTGATCGAGAAATTAAAAGTCTTCGACCTGCCCAAGACATTAAAGTGATACATCTGACAGGGTAGGTGAAACAGTAGACTGCAGCGTCAGAAAAAGTATGACAAGTCACATCAAGCAGTCTACCTCAAGCAACTCGAGATTTGTGAAGAGATTTGAATAGCCTTCAACGGCTACTTTTCAATGGAAGGATTGGGAAGGAGTATAAATGAGGAAGAGCTTCAAAGATCAAAGGTTGTTGGAGTTGCCGAGTTTGGAGAGAAGGTGGACTGATCTAAAACATGTGAAACAGTGAGTTAGAAGGCTCACTCTACGATCCACCAAGAACACTCAGAATTCAGATAAAGAAAGAAGTAGAAGTGTGAGTTCTACTATGTAGAAGTGAGAGTTCTACTACATGAAAAGTGTTCAGAACTGCCAAGAGAAAAAAGAGCATTATGTCATCTTGGTGTCCATCATGGGAAGACTCTAAGTAAAATAGAGAAGAGCCTACAATCATCTTAGCAAGTCCATCATGAGAAGGCATCAAGTAGCAGAAGGGAGATCACAAAAGTCATCTTGGTGTCAAGCATGAGAAAGCTTCTAAGTACCTAACAGAAGAGCTTATAGTCATCATAGAAGCCTGTCATGTGCAGCCATCAAGTACCAAGGAGAATGATCTTCAAGGCAGTTCAACAAGGGGTCATCCGAAGTGGTTGAGTAACCAAAGTAGCTAAGCATCATGCAACACTCAGCTGCACTTCAAGGATGATCAAGCCAAGCTGCTAAGTATAGAAGATGTTTAGAACATGAAGACATCTTAAAATTTCAAAGACAAACTCCAACAACAACAAACAAACAACTCAACAAAGCCGGGGCTGAGGGTCCTTGTCCGAGAGGACTAAATAAAGAAGAGGACGGAAGGGTCCTTGTCGGAGAGGGACTAAACGAAGTTCCAAGGTCTGCTTTGGCCTTTAAGAGTTCTTAAGTGAACTAAAGTCCCAAGGCTGCTGGCCTTGAAGGAATCTTAGTGATTCAGGGTGTTGCCCTTCCTTAGTGGAAATCCTGCTAGTTGAAAACAAAAGAGTGGATTAGGAGCTTGAGTCTCTGAACCACTTAAAACCCCTTTTGTCTTTTACATTATGTCATTTAGATTATGTATAATAACTGCTATAACTAATATGTATGTTTTAACTGCTTACAACTAAACTTACTCTATGAACAATGTATGTATGATTATGAATATATCAATGAAGGGGATCTTTTACTTATTCCGTTGTGCTTGAAAAAATTCTCATGTTTGTCATATGTTGATTATGAACAATATAATATAAACTAGAAAAGTATTTGAAATAAAAAGGATCTATTCAACCCCCCCCCCCTTCTAGATCTATTGTGCCCTCTGGGAACTAACAATTGGTATCAAAGCAGGTTCTCATGCTATATTCAAAAGCTAATCGCTTTGAGTCTGATCCAAGGCACTAACAATGTTCTAAACTTAGTTTAGTAGTAAGTAACTTGTTATATGCAGATGAGCTCACGTGTTGGAAATATTGTGTATTGGTTAAATGTGTATATACACACAAGTCGCCAGATTGGTCCATGGTCTCTATTGATACATCAACAAGACCAATCCTAGCCTGCAGTCAATCTTGTAGTCCTAAGACCAGACGAGAACACTCAAGAGACGTCAATGACAAAGAGTCAAGCACCCACAAGTCTGAAAGATGAAGAAGCCATACATGCTATGAAATGCTTATTGAAGAGAAGAAAGAAGATCTTCTCAAACTTATGTCTGGCCAACCAACAGCTGGGTGCAAACTCTGTCAGCTAAAGGATGTCAAAGATCTTAATGTTGAGATTCTCTTGGCTTATATCTTCAAGACCACTACTGATTGATTAAAGGCCAGCAAGAGCAATAAGCTGTCAGGAGAAAAAGTAAAGCTATGCTCATCAATACCTAAACTCAGTATATCTAAGGAAAATGACTGTTTAGTAACTGACAGTAAAAAGGTACGGTTCCTCACTATTATAATTGTTCATCATAATTGCATCTTCTTATGAACTATAACAGTATTCTGTCAAGAAGTCACAATCTACCTAAAAAGGTGAAGAGAGACGGTAACCTGAGGATGGAAACTCAAATGAATATAAACTTTCTCTCCATCCAAGTTTTAGGTTGAGGATGACATCTTGAAGGAAATCTGAAATAGGTCATAAGAACATCACCGGCCTAATAAACTTTATGTGAAGTAATTGTTGCTGGTGGGTTAGTATTTATGTACAAGCCTATGTTCTAAGTGTTTGATAACTCACAGAGTATGATCAGTTATATAAAAGGATCTGGCTGATCTGTAGAAACTGATCACCTCCATGGATCAACTAGATACTCATAAATCGTTGAATTGACTCCTACTCTGAACACTCAAACACTGTGAACATAACCCAGTGAATTATGAAACCATCATAGATAGAGAGTGTGTTATTAGATGCCAAATCCCACACACTCACCATCATGCATCTCAAAATGTATTATCTTAAGATAGTTGCATGCATGAATATGTCTGTTGGTGATAAATATGATGATTATCCAAATAAGAGGAACAGGGGTTTCGAAAACTAACCTAGCAGGACCCATTTAACTACGGGTACCAAAAATAGAAATATATTTAAACCTGCAGGTACTTAGTCAGTCTGACCACACTAAGGAATGATGAAGCAGAAGACTTCAGTCAAGAAGACTCAACCAGCAGAAGGCTAAGGACAATTCAGAGATGATTCTGATATAGTTCCTATCTGTCCAAGCCTGTCCTTGAAGACCCTCTGAGCTAACCAGAATGGAGCTCACATGGCTGCTAATCCGTATATGGAAGCAAGCCATTCAGCCAAAGAAGGAAAGGGTCTTATGTGCTCAAAAGCCAGTCAAAGAATGTTATATGGGAAGAATCCTCAAGGAAGCTCACAACAGAAGATTATCGAGCATTGTTCAAGAGGAACTTATTGCGAGAGCAGAACTTCACAAACACAACTGTCAAAGAAGACTACGTTCGTAGTGTTATCATATAATCGTAGAGTGATGAGTCCTGAAAATACTCATCTCTACGATACAAGGAAATACGAGCGATGATGGAGATTCCAGTCAGAAGGAGATATGCAAGGCTACCTTCAAATGAACCTAAAGAAGAGGGAATCATATCTATCTGGAAAGATAGCGTCAACAACGGAGGAGCAGTGATCTGTTAAGGAACAACAACACTGAGATATACTATGAAAAGTTGTACCAGCTACAGAGTCCCAAAACCTTGTGGCTGATGAACCAAATGAAGATCCATAGTCAGTAGGAACGTCTCAAAATGTACTACTGATAACCCTTCAGCCACCCAACCCATAATCGTGAAGTGCCTACGATCAAACATATGATCGTAGTGTAAGAAGCAGGAGGACACCACGATTTCAGTAATGCAGTTGTCTAAAACTGGTAGAAGACCTCCCACGCAGAAGAGGTTGAATGAGATGTCATTACAAATCACAGCTATAGTATTCCACTTGGAAAACGCCTCAAGGACAAACCTGACCCTTAGCTCACTCTAAGAGGTTGGCCCTTCCTAAGCTACCTTAACCTAGAAGGAATGCTTGATTAAGTTCATCTCAAGGACCACGTCAGTCAACGATCGTAGAGTTGAAGTTGAAAAGAACTAAACGATCGTAGTGCTACCTCAACGATCGTAGTACGACCTCAGCGATCGTAGAATACAACTCGATGATCGCAGTCCTACCAAAGGGTACTCCAGTTCACAAGAAGCTTGGAAAAAGAGACACTTGCTAAACCATTCAAGTGGAGGAGATAAGTTCAAATACTTCAGTGAGTGAGCTATGCTGCATCAAAGTAAGGATAAAAGACAAAGCCATCCACTGCAGCATCTTTCAGAAGTTGATTGTTGAGTTAACAAAGGAAATCGTAGAGTCTATAGCTGCCTCATCATGCTACTTTACGAATCAAAAGGTCAATGGTCAAAGCCACGTCTATTAAACGTCTACTCTTCTAAAAGGAAATATCTAACTGAAAAGTTATGGGGAGTTACAGCTCATTACTGTGCAACGTGCAACCAATGGACGGTTGACACATCACTGAGTATGCAGAGTTGGAAGGAACTGCCTTAAAGATAATTTCAAATCTGCAGACAGTTACCAAAAAGCTATTGAACCTTTCTCCCTCCCATTTTCAAAACCCTAGAAAGCTTTTCAAGAGCGAAATCAGTTTACCCTCCAGAGCCTTACCAAATCCCAAACAGCCATCTCGCATAAACCTCTCTAAATCAAACACCCACAGTCTTTGAACTATTTAAATGGAGAACTGGCAAGTTATCACCGGCATTCAGCTCGGAACCAAGTCGTTTGATAAATCTGAGAAGAAGTTCAGGGACATTCTTGATCTCGTAAAGAAAGCTGGATTTTCAGAATGCCTTGAGACAAGTACGCGTGTGTACATTGACCTGGTTAAAGAGTTCTACTCAAACGTCTCCATAAACTCTGGAACTCTTTCTACCAAGGTTAAAGGTTAGACTCTGAAGCTAAAATCTTCTGACCTCAATCAATGCCTAGGTTTTCCTAACCAAGGGTTGAAGAACCTTGAAGATGTCAACACTGAAGCAAAGGAGCTGATGGGGTACCAAAGAAACCCTAGTTTCAAAGACATGAAGAAGAAGGAGTTTCGTGAAGAATATGAGTTCCTAGCTGAAATTGTTGGAAAATGCATACTGTACAAAAACACTGAACATGATACAGTGATTGACTAACAGTTAAAGATAATGTCAGCAATAGTTCTAAAGAAATAAATTGACTTTGGAGCTATCTTGTTCGATCAAATCTCCAAGTGGGTAGAGAAGGCTGAGAAGAAGAAGACCACTGAAAAACCCATAACCAAGGTATTTCATGGAAGGATGCTGAGTATTATACTGAAGAAGAAACTAGGAGGAAAAATCAAGGATGATGAAGGAGAAACATTGAATGTGCACAAAGTGATGTCTCCACAATTATTTGAGAACTGGAAGAAGAACCCTAAGGATAACAAAAGGCTGACAGCTGGGAGCAGGAGTAAAGCCTCTACAAATAAGAGAAAGATAGTTGTGAAGAAAGTTGGTGATGAGAAGAAAGCCCAGGCCCCACCAAGGAGAGTCTCCTCCCTGAACAAGGACAAAGAAGAAAAGGTCCTAACTGCTGAAACAACAAAGAGAAGAAGCAACAGGTTGCTTCAAGGGCCAGTCAGCAAGAAAGCTAAGATGGAAGACAAACCAACCTTAGCTTTCCAAATCAGTACATCTGCTGAAGAAAGGGATGTAGAGTCAGCAGAAGAAAAGGAAACAGATGCCAAGGTCCAGTCTCACACAACAAGATCCAAAGAATGAAAATGAAGGCGATGGGATGGAAGAAAATCAAAGAATCACGACAAAGAAGAATGCTCAAGCCCCATGGCCAATCCTCAGAGCAGTCACTCTGATGATGAAAAAGAAAATCAAGATGACCAAAATGCATCCCCAGATGCAACTGCCCCAACAAGCCCAGAGAATGGGTTAGAAAATGTTGTTCAAGAAGAAGAAGAGAATGTCCCCTCCAATCCAGAAAGCCCTCATGATGGCTCAGAAAGTGATGAGTCCAAGAAAGAAGAAATCTGTCCCTGCTAGTGCTGAACTCCAAAGAAGTATGTTTGTTGAGCAAGAGGAGTCAGAGTCTGAAGAAGAAGAAGAGTTTGTCTCTCCAATAGTTGAACCTCTATGAAGAAGGAAGAGCTATAGACTGCAAGCCCAGTTTGCCTCCAAAAGGAACAGTGGCCAATCAAATGCCATCATTAAATTGAGTGATGATGAGTCTGTATCCCCAGAAGAAAGTGCTAATAATGAAACCAGTAGTGAAGAAGAAGAATCTAAGGAAATGATTGTTGAAGAAGGTTCTAGACATGAAATGCAGTAAGAAGGATTCTCTGTTGAAGCTGATCAAAACAGCTCTGGTTCTGAGAAAGAAGAAGTAAAAAATGACTCCAATTCTGAAGATCAGAAATAAGAAGAACCAGAACTGTACCCTGTCCTCTCACCTGCAAGATTCACCAGGAGAATAGTGGTAGAAGTTCCTAATGAACCATCAGAGACTCCACCTGCTAGATGGGTAAACTATGGAGATGAGCAGCTCAGAGTAGTAAGAATGACTACTTTTGACTTAGCCAAGAACTGGAACAATATGGAGCTAGATTGCTCAACCATTCTCTATAACCCTGATGATCTGCTAAAGGCCTTTACTAAAGGAGATGGAAGCTACCTCAGCTGGTGCTACAAGACATTTCCAAGCATGGAACTGGTAGCTCAAAACTTCCCTAGGGTGAAAAGTTATGCTACAAAGATGATTACAAACAAGCCTCACTTCAAGGTCTATCGACATGTTGGAAATCTTTATATCCTCTACAATTGCAGAGTGGATTCTGAAGGACAAAGAACCATGACCAAGGAGCTGGTCGTAGAGTCTATTCACTCTGCTGCTGATGATATTCAAGCCCAAAACCAGAAGCCTTCTTATGCTCAAGCACTACTCTCTTATACTCCAGCATCCTCCACAAGCAATTAGTACTCAACGATTGTTCAGATTATCCAAACTTTTGAAAATCTGTCCAAAGATGAAGATCATAGAGTTCAATCCATTGCTCAACCTAAAGCTACCAAACAAAAGGATCAAACTACTTTGGAGCTGGAACTACTGAAGAGTTCTGATGATCTAAGCAAAAACTGCAGGAGATGATTCTTTCCAGCACAAGCTTCAAGCTATCTTGGTTGATGTATCTCTTAAACTCCAAGAGAGAGATAACATCTATCAAAAAGCCATACAAGATCAAAAGGCAGAAGCTCTACAAATTCAGAAGGCCAATGCAGACCAGATCGAAGCCCTCTCTGACAAGATTGATGATATGAGGCAGACCTTCTCAGTGCAACTTGAGCTAGGCCAGCAAGAACTAAAGTTTGAAGTTGCCAACTCCTCCTTCCTGATGGAGCAGCTTATGTCCAACATGGAGCAGCTCTCTCAAATGATTGATGACAAAAAGGGGGAGAAAAAGAGGCATAGAAAGAAGAGGAGCAAGAGGCACTCGAGGAAGAGCAGAGGGTTAAGGGAGAAGAAGTCAAAGAAGAAGAAAGCGGCTGCAGACAAAGATTCATCATCTGAGGGGGAGCCAGAAGATGATGATAACAAGATTGTAAAGTCTGAGGGGAGCCTGATCAGGAAGATGCTGAAGAGGACCCAAGCAAAGACAGAAGGTCATCATCCTAGAAACATACATGGAGCCAAAGAGGTACATCTCTAACTAGTTAGGTATGTTCTGGATCCAGGATGTAGAATGTCTTAATGTATAAATTGCCATATCAATATAAATGACATTCATGATTAACTGTTTTAGAAATACAGCTGCTCACTGTATATAAGATTCATTCATAACATGCATATGCACTTATTGTTTTTGTCATAATCAAATAGGGGGAGATTATCAGGAATAAGCATGTGAATGCTATTCCTATTTATATATGATTTGATTATGATATATATATATATATATATATATATATATGAATGAATAATATGCAAGTATGCTTGCATTAAGAAAAGTTGTAAAGTCCTTTGATAGATAATAGAAATATGTGTACAAGGACTTAGAATGAATTGATCAAATATGTTAGGTTGATCCTATATAAGAAAGACAGCTTTGTAAAGTCCTTAAAAAGAAAAGATGTACAAGGAGTATAAAGATAAAAATATCAAGCTTGTTAGGTTGATCTTATGATGTAATAGATAGGCTAGTCTGATCGTCGAGCACTGCACTAGAAGTTGTAGTCTGCCAGGTGAGTCAAGGTTAACTCGAGAGCTATGGACGCAGAATAGGAGTATGCAAGATAGTAGATCTCGGAGTTCGTAGACTGCCAGGGGAAACGAAGAAGGATCGTAGTGTATCGAGTAGAGCTTCCTCAGGATCGTAGTGAGCTGAGGAAGTCATGTTCAGAATCGTAGAGACAACCTGCCTACGAGCTGACCGGTCATCTGCCGAAGCCAAGATAGAAACGTTGACTATACTCAGAGTCATAGAGTCTACTGATGCCAAAGCCAAGACAAGGATCATAGATCACACTCTGAGTTCGTAGAGTCTATTGATTATATGCTGAGATCGTAGTCAAACAACATCAGATGAAGACAACAAGCACAAGGCAGAAATCGTAGAGTGTCAAGATCAGATCTCGGGATCGTAGTGTCAGCATAAGGCAAAGCTGAATCGTAGAGTGTAGAACTACGATCTCAACAGAAGTGCTCATAGTGCCAATGCAGAATCGTAGAGCATATACGGTTCTCAACAAATGAGCAGTCCCAGAATATCCAAAGGAACGAAGCCTCTGGTTCAAGCTGCAAGCTACATCCAAGGAAACCAGAGAGCACTCAATGAATGGCATGCAAGCTAACAGAAGATCTCAGCACCAACCCAATCAGCATCAAGATTGAGGTGTAAGGCCATTTGTGATGAAGTCTTCCACAAGGATATCCGAAGAAGACTTCAGAAGCTGACTAAGGAAAGTCAACTTATGCAGTAGCTATCAACTGAACAGGAGACAACGATCTTGGAGGCAACCAAGATTGTAGTGTTTGCAAAACAAAGAAGGAACTGATGGAAGGTGAACCGAGATACTGGTCAGCCTCTGATTAGTAAGGCTAAAGTGATTAAGTGCAGAGTCAGTTCATTGATGATAAGCGAACGAGAGATCACAAGGAGAAAGCAAGCTGGACGCGCCACAAATCTGAAGTGTCTTGATATTCAGAAGGGGACCAGAGCAAGGAATTAGGCCATTAGTATTTGAGAACAGTTGAAGCAAACAGAAGTATTGAAGCATTGCACAATTCAAGGAAGAGGTGTTTTACATTGACGATCCAATCAACACTCTTCTAGATCGTAGTGTTAACTCTACCAGTCAATGAGCAACACTCAACAAGACACTACGATCAAGTCCTTGAAGACGTGCATCAGAATCGTAGAGTCCGAATAACTGAAGACTGAAGCATTGGCAAAGGTTCAATCTGAAGGGTAATATTTGGACAAGTGCTTATTGAGAGCATCGATGCACTATGACAACCTCTGATCGAGAAATCAGAAAGAGGTAATAAAGTGTTCGACCTGCCCAAGACATTAAAGTGATACATCTGACAGGGTAGCTGAAACAGTAGACTACATCGTCAGAAAAAAGTATGACAAGTCACATCAAGCAGTCTACCTCAAGCAACTCGAGATCTGTGAAGAGATTTGAATAGCCTTCAACGGCTACTTTCCAACGGAAGGATTGGGAAAGAGTATAAATGAGGAAGAGCTTCAAAGATCAAAGGTTGCTAGAGTTGCCGAGTTTGGAGAGAAGGTGGACTGATCTGAAATATGTGAAACAGTGAGTCAGAAGGCTCACTCTACGATCCACCAAGAACACTCAGAAGTCAGATAAAGAAAGAAGTAGAAGTGTGAGTTCTACTATATAGAAGTGAGAGTTCTACTACATGAAGAGTGTTCAGAACTGCCAAGAGAAAGAAGAGCATTATGTCATCTTGGTGTCCATCATGGGAAGACTCTAAGTACAATAGAGAAGAGCCTACAGTCATCTTAGCAAGTCCATCATGAGAAGGCATCAAGTAGCAGAAGGGAGATCACAAAATTCATCTTGGTGTCAAGCATGAGAAAGCTTCTAAGTACCTAACAGAAGAGCTTACAGTCATCTTAGAAGCCTATCATGTGCAGCCATCAAGTACCAAGGAGAATGATCTTCAAGGCAATTCAACAAGGGGTCATCCGAAGTGGTTGAGTAACCAAAGTAGCTGAGCATCATGCAACACTCAGCTGCACTTCAAGGATGATCAAGCCAATCTGCTAAGTATAGAAGATGTTCGTAACATGAAGACATCTTAGCATTTCAAAGACCCAAACTCAACAACAACAAACAAACAACTCAACAAAGCCAGGGCCTGAGGGGTCCTTGTCCAGAGGGACTAAATGAAGCAGGGCCAGAAGGGTCCTTGTTTGGAGGGACTAAATTTGTAACATTACGGTCATGATTATACCGAATAATCCCTGGTCATAATCATACCAAGTCCATCTTTGCGCTACAGGCCACAGATGACTTTCAACATAATATAAACATGAGCATGATGACAATGATATAAGAATTCAATAAAAACAAGTTCAAGAAATAATTTATCTAGGAACTAATAACGCCCAAATTGTCAACATGATACTGCTTTGTAGAGTAAAATTTAAGAATGCTCAGAAGAATATTTCCATGAAAAGATACTGGATGAAGCGCAAATATCAAGGATATTCCACTAATTTCATGGAGTATAGAAGTCAAAATTTTAACCAACTGAGTATAATACAAAATGGAATAACAAAAGAAATCACCAGGCATTCGATAGACCGCACAGACAGGTTATTCCAACAGAATAATAAATAATTGAACGAGTCATGCATAAACGCACGCATGCAGAGGTGATATTCCAACAAAATAATAAATAATGGAATCAGGTCATGCGTAAGCGTTATTGCAGATGAGGATATTCCAATAGAATAATAAAGAATGGAGTAACAGAAGAATTTCACCAAGTATAGGGTTGCCCGCATATACAGGTTATTTCAACAGAATAATAAAGAATGGAATAACAGAAGTTCTCTTCATGAATAAGAAGAAATAATACCCCTTTTGAGTACAACAAATAACATCCCTTACCATAAAAGAAGAATATTCCTACTGGTAGGGCGAGGATATTCTTGAAGAAAACTTACACTACGCTCAAAGCTTCTTAAAACTCTAAAGAAATACGCTCAAGATTATAGAAGAATTCTCTGAACTTCTGGTGTTGTTTTCAATTCTTACTAAGCATCATATTTATAGGAAAATTTAAGGGATACTGTTTAATCCGTGTGCATCGAATGATTTCACGGATGAATTATTTTGATAACTTACGGATGCAAAATTCAAACCTTCCTCCAATAAGAACAAAGTAACCAAATATAATATATATATATATATATATATATATATATATATATAAATAGACAACACATGCTATAATGCAACAAAACAACAAAAAAATACTCCCACCCGACAAACCTTAGGATTTTTTCTCCACCCCCATTTTTCTTTCTTCCAACATAACCCCACATGCTCCCTCCACCAATTTCCACTCACTCATTTATTTATTATACATATAACATTATACTAGATACCACTCAATAATCAAGATTCCCCCCCCCCCCCACTACCACTTTACTGTTAACACATGTATGTGTATATATATATATAAAACTGAGATAAATTCTCCTGACAGTTTTGAAAAAATGGGTAAGTGGGGGTCCAAATAATAAACAAAATTTACAACAATATTTCATAAAACCACCTCAATATTTTTAACAACATTTATAACCATTATTATAATTCACAATATTAATCGACCAGGTCGTTCCCAGGAAAGAGAGGGCTTTCCAATAAGGATTTCTCCCTATTGGCGCGCAATTAGGTGACCAAACCTCTCCTTGACAGAACTTCTAGACATCGTTAATATTGCAAATAATAATATTAATAACTTTGTCGTCTCAATTATAGATATAATAATATATAAAATATTGACAATAATTGAATCAAATAACGTGAGATATTATGCAGCAATTACTGTAGCAATAATTGAACAAAACTGAGTGACTTCTCACATAAGCATCAATAATCAATACCGTGTGCTACTGTGCAACTACGCGTATTACTGTACTTTTAACACCGGGTATTTCAACAGTTAACGGTAAAACTTCCGCCGTTATTTTCATAAAGTATTTTTGTCGTTTTCTCAATCCGATAATAATTCCGTTGTGGGGTCCACCAATGATTGACCCGTCGTACGAATATTCCCTGTTAAAACGAATATTCCCTGACCAATCGAATATTATATAACAACTTGTGTATTTTGCAAAATTTATAAATATTACCCACAACTATAACATTATATCAAATTCATTCCATAATATTCAAAAATGATATTTATAAAAAATTCATCTTTATTTTAAAAAGTTGGGGTCTTACAATCTCCCCTTCTTATGAAATTTCTCCCTCGAAATTAGGGTACGTACCTGGTATGTCGAAGAGGTAAGGATACCTTGATTTCATTTCATAGTCTAACTCCCAGGTCATTTCCTCAACATCGTGGTTTCTCCACAAAACTTTGACTTGAGGTATAACCTTAGAGCGTAGAATATGTTCCTTCTTATCCAAGATTTGAACAGGAACCTCTTCATACATTAAATTTTCCGCTATTTCATCCGGTTCTAACTCAATAATGTGGTGCAGGTCTTTCACATATTTACGTAACATAGATACGTGAAAAACGTTATGAACACGAGACATACTTGGCGATAAAGCGAGTCTATAGGCCACAGTTCCTACTCGATCGAGGATTAAAAATGGGCCGATGAATCGAGGATTGAGCTTTCCTCTCTTTCCAAATCTTGTAACTCCTTTCCATGGAGCAACACGTAACAAAACATGATCTCCTATATCGAATTCCACGTCCTTTCGATGAAGATCAGCATAACTCTTTTGTCGATCTTGTGAAGTTTTTATAAGTTGTCGGATCGTTTGAATCTTTTCCATAGTCATACGTACCAACTCCGGTCCCAACAACGTTGCTTCACCCACCTCATCCCAGCATACTGGAGAACGACACTTTCTTCCATACAACGCCTCAAATGGAGCCATGCCAATACTTGCTTGATAACTATTGTTGTAGGAAAACTCCACCAATGGTAAGAACTTGTCCCAACTTCCCTTGAAGTCAAGGACACAGAGTCTTAATAGACCTTCAAGAGTTTGAATTGTCCTCTCCGACTGCCCGTCCGTCTGAGGATGATATGTCGAGCTAAATCGTAAATCCATGCCCATAGCTTTTTGCAAACTAACCCAAAATTGTGAAGTGAATCTTGGGTCTCGATCAGAAACTATGGATACTAGCATACCATGAAATCTTACAACCTCGTTTATGTACATAGGAGCAAGACGTTCAAGTGTATAAGTTTCTCGTATAGGTAAGAAGTGAGCAGACTTGGTCAATCTATCAATAATGACCCAAATTGCATATATGCCTTGAGAAACCTTGGGAAGACCAGTAACAAAATCCATGGTAATGTGTTCCCACTTCCATTATGGAATTTCAAGTGGTTGCAATGGACCTTTTGGTACTTGATGCTCCGCCTTGACTCGTTGACAAGTTAGACACCTTGAGATAAGCAACGCTATCTCTCTCTTCATATTTCTCCACCAAAATGTATGACGAAGATCACGATACATTTTGGTACTCCCAGGATGGATTGCAAACGGTGTGTTGTACGCCTCCATCATGATTTTATATTCTAAAACAGGGTCATTAGGAACACAAAGTCTGGAGTTGACTTGAAGTATTCCTTCTTCATCGATTCTTACTTTCGGTATAGCACCTTCTTGCACTTTCTTCCTCACACGCATCAGCTCCAGGTCTGTAGCTTAAGCAGCTTTAACTTTATTAATTAAAGTTGGTTCTACTCGTATATTCGCCATCATCACATGGGTCCCTGGAGTCTTTAACTCTATCTCCATCCTTTGAAAGTCACATAAAACTTGCATATGATCTTCTACTCAATGCGTCAGCTACCACGTTCGTTTTTCCAAGATGGTATTGTATGGTATGATCATAATCTTTCAACATTTCAAGCCAACGTCGTTGTCGCATGTTGAGTTCCTTTTGAATGAAGAAATATTTGAGGCTTTTATGATCCGTAAAGATCTCCACTTTCTCTCCATACAAGTAATGCCTCCAAATTTTAAGTGCGAAGAAAACAACTGCCAACTCTATATCATGAGTAGGATAATTCCTCTCATATTCTTTGAGTTGTCTTGAGGCATAAGCTATGACTTTCCCATGTTGCATGAGAACACATCCTAACCCTTTGCCCAAAGCATCACTGTAGATGACAAAACCCTCCGAGCCAGATAGTATTGTCAGAACAGGTGCTGAAATGAGTCTCCTCTTGAGTTCTTGAAAACTCTTCTCACATTCCTCGTTTCAACCGAATTTTGTATCTTTCCGAGTCAGCTGAGTTAATGGATTAGCGATTCGAGAAAATCCTTCCACGAATATCCGATAATAACCAGCTAAGCCAAGAAAGCTACGTACTTCGGTCACTGATTTGGGTTGCTCCCAGCTTTGAATAGCTTCAATCTTTGCTGGGTCAATTTATATTCCATGACTTGATACTATGTGCCCAAGGAATGCTACTTCCTCAAGCCAGAACTCGCATTTCTTCAACTTGGCATAAATCTTGTATTCACGAAGCTTTTGGAGTATCAGCCTCAAGTGTTGCTCATGATCTTCACGACTTTTGGAATAAATAAGGATGTCATCAATAAAGACTACTAAAAAGTGATCCAAATATTCCTTGAATACTCGGTTCATCATATCCATGAAGGTAGCAGGAGCATTAGTCAATCCAAAGGACATGACTAGGAATTCATAATGCCCGTACCGAGTTCTGAAAGCCGTCTTTGGAATGTCATCGGTTCTAATCTTTAATTGGTGATATCTGGAACGAAGATCAATCTTTGAAAAGAATTTGGCTCCTTGCAACTGGTCAAACAGGTCATCAATATGTAGCAATGGGTACCTATTTTTGATGGTGACATGATTCAACTCCCGATAATCAATACAAAGTCGCATACTCCCATCTTTCTTCTTCACGAATAGAACAGGAGCACCCCAAGGAGAAGTACTAGGATGAATAAAGCCAATGTCTAACAATTCCTGCAGTTGGGTCTTTAACTCCTGAAGTTCAATAGGAGCCATTCGATATGGGGCTTTGGAAATGGGTTTTTTGTCTAGGGTTCAAGGTCGATACAAAATTCAATTTCACGCCTACGGGGTAGGCCAGAAGTTCTTGAGGAATACGTCGGGAATTTATTAACAATAGAAATATCATTCAAAAATCGGCGTATTTTTGTTTAGATCCGTGACATGAGCTAAGAAAGCTTGACTTCCATTTTTCAATAAACGAATAGCTTTATGGCTTGAGATGACCGTGATTGATTTTAATGGTTTGGTCATTTGAATTCATATAATAGGTGGATTAGGTATATGAAAGCTAACAACCTTACAACAATAATCAATTTTAGCATGATGAGTTGTGACACCCCCAAATTCGGGTACTTTGATTCCACAGGATTTGGTGTTCACTGTACAAATATCATCTATCTATCTACCCATAATAAATGCAAACCATACAATAGATAGAAATAAAATCTTCCCTTTATAGGGTTACAACATCTGAATCATAAACATAATCCCAGGTTAAACTAACCTTAAACATCTGTGTGGAAATATAAACAATAAGTCTTAAACAACATCATTAACTCAGGTCTAACACAAATACATCATCAAATAAAATAACAAGCCTTCATTATTTGCTAACTTTGCCCTTGCCTTTACTAGTGGAAGGTTCATCGGTTCTTTCGTTCTTAACTGCAATGTTATTAATAAGCAAGAGTGAGCACTATTGCCCACAAGTATAACAATGAAATAATAGTATAATAATATTCGAGTGAATCAAAGACATCTGAATAAAAGCTCAACTTTTGAATCAAGAATGAATAACAAGAATCAAAAGAATTCTGAGGGTCATAAGACCTTGAACTATGTCCTAGGTTATCAGGAGTTATACTTGAAACCTTTAACAGTCATAAGACTGTGCACAATATCTTAACGCTAACGCATAAGTAAATCCCTTCGCAGGGTTGTTCATCTCAGTTTGACATTCGAGTCCGCACCAAATGAAGTTTGGTTTGGATAATTCATCAAGGGTTCTGAAATTTAGAACGTTCATCAACTATGGACTAGTTGAATCAATAAGGTTCACTAGTCTAACAAGGTTCAACAATAATGATATTCAATCTGAATAATAATCTCAAGAAGTATACAATAGAACGATTATTGTATAACAAAATCATACTTTGAAAAGATAATAAATCTTTAATACAATAATTCAAACTTGAATAATAGCAATGATAATTTACTCGAGGTAAATAATAAACTTGAACAATAATGATAAGTAGGGTTAGGAAACTTGCCTCGTGCGTAGATTACACTTTAACTAAGCACGTTCTTTGAATTTAATCCTACATACCATTCACATTCACAATACCAGTTAATTATAACTTAACTAATCATCAACGATTATTCTTTTGTCTAAACTTTGGTTATGACTATACTTAGTCAAATTATCACATTTACTGTCACATAATATCACTTCATGAATAATAATTAATTATGTATTACATAACTCAATCTACATGCAATTATGTTATTTACATGTTAAACATCTATTTATCATGACATTATACTTCTAACATGTTTACATGTTCATTACATTAAGTTACTAACACATTGCTAGACTTAACATTTTTAAAAAATAATTCATTTACGAACTTTCGGAGAGTGGTATTTATGTATTTCATTTATTACATTTGGTCTTCTGGTCTTTGCTTGCGGCGATGATATATGGCTATGACGTGATGTGCTGGACTACGGACTCTTAATAGCAGAATAGCATATTCTTATTTCGAGACTTAAACTGTGTATGCGAGAAAAATAAACCACGAGTTAAAATCGCGAAAATTGCAGAACACAGCCCAAAAAATCCAATTAAATTTCTACTACACGAAATTAATCATACCCACATGTTATAATTCATATATAATCAATACTCAACACTTATAGAGTGATTTTAACCCATTAAAACACATAATCATAGAGTTAAAATCTATAATTTCACTGACTTTGATGTTCTTGAAAGTTTTGAAAATAAAACATGAAAATTGTCACTACGGATTCGTTATAACACCGAATTCGTTCATTTAAACTTTGGTCTCTTCGTATCAACATGCATAACAACATACGAGCGTAAAAATTTAGGGATAATATACGATCAACACATGAAATAACACGTATAAGGCCATAAGGCCAAAACCCATACTATGTAATTTTGTAGAAATCATATACTACGTATTTTCATGAAACTGATGTTATGGTTTACAAGATATATATAATTAAATATGATTTGATAACATCTTAATCTATATATGCACATAAGCCTTACAATTTCCCATCATAGAGACTTTACAAAAAACTGTGAAAGTCATTTTTATAAATCTCAAACAACGTAAAATAGAAATTGGGAAGGAGGAGATTACCCTGTAGAGTATAAATTAGTAGGTTTAGATTCCTCACTCTCAATTCTCTTTCACAGACTCACAATTTCTCTCTGACGAACTCTCTTTGATTTTCTCTTTGTGAATAGTTTATAGATTTAGCAATAATGAAAGGGGAATACGTAGAAATATCAACTGAGCCTTTATGCGCAGAGTTGAGGTCAGTTGCTCCATACGTGGTTTAACTGCCCTCAACTCCCCTTAAGGCCTCATTTGGCTAGCCTTAGAGGCTTATACCCAATTAATTTAATAAACTCATTTATCATATAGTTTAAATCATGTCACACCCACTTGCACAATAAATCAAATATCTTATTTAATTTAATATAAATAAAATATAATAATTTCTCATAAATTCACATTGTCATATAATTAATTTCTCATTAATAAATAATGTCAAATTATTAACTCTCTAATTAATAATTAAATTAATTAAAATAACATCATGCTTAATTAAATATTTCATTTAATTCAATAAGCTCACATAATTACATATTTGAATAATAATTATTCTCTACATTAATTTAATAAATGTAAGACATATAATTAAATTAATCTACCATAATTGCATCAATTAATTATTTAATCTAATAATTAAATCATCGAAAATATTTATTTACTTCAATAAATATTAAAATTAATTACAAAAATCTCGTTAAATCACATCTTTTCCCCTTAAAAGGATTACGTCCCCGAATCACGACTCAATAAATTCGACCGATTACATTCTCTCCCCCCTTACAAATATTCTCTCCTTAATCGCTACATATAATTAAGTAAATAAATAAGGGTAATTCTTCATCATATTCTCTTCGAGTTCCCACGTAGCTTCTTCAGCGTTGTGGTTCCTCCAAATTACCTTAACAGAAGGTATAACTTTATTTCTGAGAACTTGTTCTTTTCGGTCAACAATTTGGACAGGAATTTCTTCGTAAGATAAGTCTTTTTCAAAATATAGGGGTTCATATTCAATTACATGTTTGTAATCGGCCTTGTAGGGTCGTAACACAGAAACATGGAAGACGTTATGGACATTCTCGAGTGATGGAGGTAAGGCTACCTCGTATGAGACTTCTCCGATTCTACGCAATACTTCAAATGGTCCAATGAATCTTGTGCTCAATTTCCCTTTCTTTCTGAACCTGATCTTTCCCTTCCAAGGAGAGACCTTCAAGAAAACATAACTACCTGATTCAAACTCGATATTTTTACGATGTGGATCAGCGTATTTCTTCTGTCGATCTTGAGCTGCTACCAGTCGTGCTTGAATAACTTTGACTATTTTTGCTGTCTGTTGTACCAATTCTGGCCCTAGTAATTGTCTTTCGCCAACTTCATCCCAATAAAGTGGAGTTCTGCACTTTCTGCCGTAGAACGCTTCATAAGGCGGCATGCCTATACTAGTGTGGTAACTGTTGTTGTAGCCAAACTCTACTAACAGTAGGTAATCATCCCAATTTCCTTTAAAGTCCATCACACAGGCTCTTAGCATATCTTCTAATGTTTGAATCGTTCTCTCGCTCTGCCCGTCTGTTTGAGGGTGGTAAGCTGTACTCATTCACAATTGCGTACCCATGCATTCCTGTAGACATTTCCAGAAGTTCGATGTAAAACACGGATCTCTATCAGAAACAATTGACACTGGCACTCCTTGTCTCGAAATAATTTCTTTTACGTATAGCCTTGCCAACTGATCTAGGTTGAATCTGATTTTGATAGGAAGGAAGTGTGCAGATTTCGTCAGTCGATCAACGATAACCCATACTGTGTCGTAGCCTTTCTGAGTCGTCGAAAGTCCAACCACGAAGTCCATTGTAATATGTTCCCATTTCCATTCTGGGATCTCTAACGGTTGTAGCAATCCACTTGGTCTCTGATGTTCTGTTTTTTACTTTCTGACTGGTCAGACACTTGGCAACACATTCTGCAACATCACGTTTCAAGTTCAGCCACCAAAAATGCTGTCGAAGATCATGGTACATCTTGGTACTACCAGGGTGAATCGAATATCGTGAACTATGAGCCTCGCTCAAAATTTCTTCCTTAATCTCTTGCACTGGCGGTACCCAAATTCTACTTTCAAATCTCAGTATTCCTTCCTTATCCATCTTAAATCTCGGTTCGGTTCCTTCAGATATATTCTTTGTCACCTTTATACATTCTTCATCCTGAAGCTGAGCCTCCTTTACTTTATCTAGTAGAGTTGTACCAGATTGCATCTGAAATATTTTCTCATCAATCTCCATAGGATACTTCACTTCCAACTCTAGTTTCTCCATTTCTGTAATTAGCTCCTCCTGAGCAGTCAACAACATCAATTTCTCATAACCCTTTCTACTTAAGGCGTCAGCAACCACATTTGCTTTACCCGGATGGTATAAAATCTCACAGTCGTAATCCTTAATTAATTCCAACCATCTTCTTTGACGAATATTCAAATCCTTCTGCGTGAAAATATATTTCTGACTTTTGTGGTCCGTATATATTTCACACCTCTCCCCGTAGAGATAGTGCCTCCAAATGTTCAAAGCAAAAATAACTGCAGCTAACTCCAAGTTATGGGTCGGATATCCCTTCTCGTAATCTTTCAATTGTCGTGATGCGTACGTAATGACTTTGCCATTTTGCATCAGCACACAACCAAGTCCTTTATGCGACGTATCACTATAGACAACAAAATATCTTGTATCATCCGGAAGAGATAACACAGGTGCCGTACTCAACCTCTTCTTCAATTCTTGAAAGCTTTCTTCACACTTATCCGTCCAAACAAATTTCATAGCTTTTCGAGTTAAATTCATTAGCGGAGTTGCGATTTTTGAAAAGTCTTGAATGAATCTTCTATAATATCCTGCTAATCCGAGAAAACTTCTTACTTCCGACGGTGTTCTCGACTGATCCCAGTTAATCACGGCTTCAACTTTGGATGGATATACCGAAATTCCATTTTTATCGATCACGTGCCCAAGAAATTGCACTCGTTCAATCCAAAATTCGCATTTCGAAAACTTGGCATACAACTTTTCCCTTCTCAATACTTCCAATGTTAATCTCAAATGATCTTCATGTTCTTCCTTGGTTTTCGAATAAACCAAAATGTCGTCAATAAATACCACTGCGAACTTGTCCAAAAACGGCTTGAACACGCCATTCATTAGTCCCATAAATGCTGCAGGAGCATTCGTTAGACCAAACGACATTACCAAAAATTCGTATTGACCATATCACGTTCTGAACGCTGTCTTCGATACATCCTCTGGTCTCACCTTCAATTGATGATAACCGCTTCTCAAGTCTATCTTGGAAAAGTATCTCGCTCCCTTCAATTGATCAAACAGGTCGTCGATCCTTGGTAATGGATATCTGTTCTTAATCGTGACCTTATTCAGTTCTCTGTAGTTAATGCAGAGTCGCATCGATCCATCCTTCTTTTTCAAAAACAACACCGATGCTCCCCACGGCGATACGCTCGGTTGAATGTAATTCTTGTCCAATAATTCTTGTAGTTGTACCATTAATTCCTTCATCTCTACTGGTGCCATTCGGTATGGTGCCTTCAATATTGGAGCAGTTCCGGGTGCCAAATCAATCACGAAATCTACCTCTCTATCTGGTGGAAGTCCTGGTAAATCGTCTGGAAATACGTCGACGAAGTCCCTTACAATCGGTATTTCTTTTACCTTCACATTCTCTTTTCAACTGTCGACTATGTAAGCTAAGTATCCTACACAGCCTTGTCTTAACAACTTTCTGGGCTGCATAATTGTCAGACAACTCGCTTGTCTAGGGGACTTGCTACCATAAAACACAACCTTTGACGGAGTCATAAGGTTAATACGCTTCTATTGGCAATCAATTACAGCCCCGTAATTGAATAATCAGTCCATTCCTAATATAACGTCAAATTTCCCAAGTCGAATATGGATAAGATCTACGTTCATGATATTACCCTTAATATCCACTCTATAGTTCTTATGTACATACTTAACAGGGATTATTTCTCTATTCGTAATTTCTATGTTCATGGGATAATCCAATTCATTCTTAGGTAAATCTAAATTCTTGGAAAAATCATCGGATATAAAGGAACAAGTAGCACCCGAATCAAATAATACATAAGCATTAACTTTATTGATCGGAATGATACCTGACACCATATCACGGGATTGAACTACATCTTGCACTATCATGTTGAAAGTCTGGGCGGTCGGTCGGTTTGTTGCGGTTGGTCCGGTGATGGTTAAGGCATTTCCACTGTTGTTTCCCCAGTTTCCTCCTGATCCTGACCCTCCCGATCCCTTCTTGGGACAGTCTCTTGCCAGATGATCCTTCGAACCACAGTTGAAAAAAGCACCCTTCTTTGGGTTAGGAAAGTTAGGTGTTATGTGGCCTTCATGACCACAATTGTAGCATACTCTTTTTCCTTTCATACATACTCCCAGATGAGCTTTCCCGCAGGTCGGGCATGCTTCGATTCTTTTCTTCTGATTACCTTGCTAATTTCCCGATGATGAGCTGTCGTTCCATCTTTTCTTCTGATTAAAATTACCACCTCTTATGTCACTTCCACTAGTCTTGTTATTTCCTTCACCTTCACTCTTGTTCTTCTTCTGATCTTGATTGTACTTGGTCACCGCATCGCTTCCACCTTCAGCGAGGATGGCTTTCCAGTACTCCAGCAAACGTGTTTAGCTAAAACATTGATACCGTGTTGTACACCCAAGGCTTTAGTCCTTGTTCGAATCTTCTGGCTTTTCTTTCGTCAGTGTGTACTTGATACGGGGCGAACCTTGCCAACTCGTTGAATTTAGCCGCATAGTCAGGTACGCTCATATTTCCCTGCTTCAACTCTAGAAATTGAACCTCCATCTGGTTTTGTGAACTAGTTGGGAAATACATTTCGAAAAACATCTCTTTAAATCTCTCCCACATAATTACACCTTCACCTCCTCGCACTTTGTTTGCTTACCACCAGTAGCTAGCCTCAGACTTCAGCATAAACGTTGCAAAAGCGGTCTTCTAGTTTTCTCTAACCCTAGCAACGTCGAAAACCTTCTCCATTTCCATAACCCACGTTTGAGCCTCGATTGGGTTCATGGAACCTTTGAACTCTGGCGGTCCCACCGCCTTGAAGACTTTAAACGTTGTGTTTGGTGGAGCTTGAGGTTGATTATTCATGGCTCCAGTTATTAAGTTCACCAACTGCTGAACGGGATTAGCATTGGCGTTATTGTTATTATTGGTAGACTCTTCCTGAGCCGGTTGACGTTGTTGTCTTCTCATTGGCGACATTTTTCTGTTAAATAAACGCTTATTAGAACTTCATTTATTTCTCTAAATAGTTAAGGCATTACTTAACAATTTAACATACCCATTTAACACATTATCTCAAACAACTTGATATATTTACATTCAAATCAAAGTTTTAACATCAAATAGCATCACTGCTATTTACATCAACTATCCTGGAATAAAGAATTCAAAGGATTTAAACATTTAAAATATTCCTTCGTTCAAAAACACGTCAGAATTTACATCTAAAACTAATTAAGTTCTTCACATAATTAAACAAATCATATCCTTTTGTCGGTCATTAGTAATTGATTAGCCTTCACTACGCTCCTCTTCTAAGATGCGATACATCGTCCTGCGATCCATCATGTATAATGGTAGTCCTTCGAACTGGATTGGGTACCTCAAAACTCGATCTTGGGTGTCATTCATTGCCTTGTTAAGTGTAGAATATATCTCCCCAATCTTCGCATTCTTTGCACGACCATCATCTTCTGCACGATTAGCTCGACGTGATTCTCTTACCCAGCCTTCCTCTGCTATTTTTAGTCTTTCGGAGGTTTCCTTCAGTTCCTTCTTCAGTTTCTCTATCTCCTCGGTCTTATCTTCGGTTTGACCCTTCTCATGGACCAAATCCCATTCTATATTTCCCAGTCGTGAGTGAAGAGTCAAAATCTCCCTCTCCTTCTGCTCTAGAGTAATATGCTGAATAACCGCTCGCTTAGTCAAATCCTGGACCTCGTCTTGTAACACTACATTACGATCGTATAACGTGTCATACATCTCAGCATTAATGGTGTACCGTGGTAAATCCTCTTCTACCTCTTCCTCTTCCTCAACAAATTCCTCCTCAGGATCCTCCTCAGGATCAGTCTCAGGTTCATGCTCCTGACCAACAACGGTGATCAATAGAGATGATTTCCTCTGCACCAGCTACTCCCTAACGACATGAATGTCTCGGGGTTCTTCCTCTGTCGGTACTATAGGTACACGGGGTTCCTCCTCAGTAGGTACTATAGGTACACGGGGTTCTTCCTCCCCAACTTGACTAGCTTCTCCAACATTCGACATCCTGACAACAAAATTTTATGTTTTAGTCACAAAGTCGTATCATCTAACACATATTTTAAGACATAAACACATAAGGTCTTTTATTATCTTCAACGAATTAAAAAAATTCATTTCTTATAACTCGATAAGAGTTTTCCATCACTATCTTCTTTCTATAAGGCTACTACCTAAGGTTGTTCCCCCACCTAAGGTTCATAACCTACAGCTTTGATACCAACTTGTGACACCCCCAAATCCAGGTACTTCGATTCCACGGGATTTGGTATTCACTGTACAAATATCATCTATCTATCTACCCATAATAAATGCAAACCATGCAATAGATAGAAATAAAATCTTCCCTTTATAGGGTTACAACATCTGAATCATAAACATAATCCCAGGTTAAACTAACCTTAAACATCTGTGCGAAAATATAAACAATAAGTCTTAAACAACATCATTAACTCAAGACTAACATAAATACATCATCAAATAAAATAACAAGTCTTCATCATTTGATAACTTTGCCCTTGCCTTTACTAGTGGAAGATTCATCGGTTCTTTCGTTCTTAACTGCAATGTTATTAATAAGCAAAGTGAGCACTATTGCCCACAAGTATAACAATGAAATAATAGTATAATAAAATGCGATTGAATCAAAGATATCTGAATAAAAGCTCAACTTTTGAATCAAGAATGAATAACAAGAATCAAAAGAATTCTGAGGGTCATATGACCTTGATCTATGTCCTAGGTTATCAAGGGTTATACTTAAAACCTTTAACAGTCATAAGACTATGGACCTTTCTTCTCGTACTTAGGGGGATCAGCCCTTAGTACCATACTGTGCACAATATCTTAACGCTAATGCATAAGTAAATGCCTTTGCTGGGTTGTTCATCTCAGTTTGACATTCAAGTCCACACCAAAGGAAGTTTGGTTTGGATAATTCATCAAGGGTTCTGAAATTTAGAACGTTCATCAACTATGGACTAGTTGAATCAATAAGGTTCACTAGTCTAACAAGGTTCAACAATAATGATATTCAATCTGAATAATAATCTCAAGAAGTATACAATAGAACGATTATTGTATAACAAAATTATACTTTGAAAAGATAATCAATCTTTAATACAATAATTCGAACTTGAATAATAGAAATGATAATTTACTAGAGGTAAATAATAAACTTGAACAATAATGACAAGTAGGGTTAGGAAACTTGCCTCGTGCGTAGATTACACTTTAACTAAGCACGTTCTTTGAATTTAATCCTACATACCATTAACATTCACAATACCAGTTAATTATAACTTAACTAATCATCAATGATTATTCTTTTGTCTAAAATTTGGTTATGACTATTGTAAGACCCCAACTTATTATAAATAAAATTAAATTTCCTCTATTTATTATTTTTAAATAGTAAGGGTTGATTTGATTAATATGGTTAGTTATGGGTAAAATGCGCAAATATTTCAAATAAGCAAGTGGTTATAAAATATTCATTTTTATTGGAGAATATTCGTTTGGTCGTAGAATATTCTTATTGTCGGGGAATATTCGTACGACGGCGCAGCTTTGTGTGGGCCCCATAACGGAAAGCGATTGGATGAAGAAAACGACAAGTATAAGTTTTTTATAATAACGGCGTAGTTATTACCATTAATACTGTTGCAATACCCGGTGGTTAAAACATAATAATACGCGTTGTTGCACAGTAACACACGGTATTGTACCAATTATTGATTCTTACGTAAGAAGGCACTACTCAATAATTGTTACAGTAATTACTGTTCAATATTTTATTTTATTGATTCAATAATTGCTACGTTGATATTTTATATTACTGTTGTTTCAATAATTGTCACTACACAGTAGTTTTCATTATCGAAGCAATAATTCATATTATCTAAATAATATTATTAGATAACATTATTGGCAATGTCTAGAATGTTCTGTCTAAGGAGAGGTTTGGTCACCTAATTGCGCGCCAGTAAAGAGAAATTCTTATTGGAAAGCCCCCTCTTTCCAGGAGCGGCACTGGTTGCGATCTTGTGATTCTATAATATTATTTGTGAATAATTAATAATTGATTTATATGATGAGGAAAATATTGATTTTATCTAGATATAGATGGATAAAATTTTTAAAGTGACAATTGTTAAAAATTGATATTTTACCTTTTCTGATAAAATAATATTTTATTATATTATTATAATATAATAATGATGATATTTTTACAAATGAATGTGGGATATATGAGTATATGAGGAAGAAAAGTATTTTTGTTGCAAAAGTTGTTTAAAACATGTTAAACATGTCTGTGGGCCCATTTCTTGACTGAAATTTGATTATAGCCTGTAAAATCGCCCGTTTGTAAATTTCGGTCAATTTTTGTTTGGAATTTGGAAAAACTTTCTTCTGAAAAGTTGTAGATAATGGAATTTCCTATGGAAAAGACATGTGGTTTGAATTTTTCTAATAAAAGGGCTATTTATTATGAATTATTGAAATTCCGGAATAATTAATTTTGTTAAGTTTAAAATATTTTAATTCACAAAAATATTTTTTGTGATGTAAGCTACATGAATGGCTGATCTTTGACTAAAAAAGTGGGCGTAGGAAATTATATATATATATATATATATATATATATATCTATTTTATTAAATTTTCTGCTTTGGTGTTCTAAGCAATTTCCTATAAATATGGTGCTTAGGTTAGAATTGAAAATCACACAAGAAACTGAAATTTTCTCTCTCTTTCTCTCTCGATATATTGAGCGTATTTTTGTGAGTATTTTAATACTTTGAGTGTTGCTATACGGTGTAAGTTCAAGTCATAGCCTATATCCGGTGTTTCAACTAGAAGTACTGTCTTTACGAGGTAAGGGATGTTATTTTCTTCTTAAATGATATTATTTTCTTCAATATCATTATGCCGAAGTATTGGTTTGAACTTTTTATCAAATTTGGAACTTTTTGTGTCAGGGTTACTATTCACGTATACGGCACTATTCACCGAAAAATAAAATTTTCTTCTTTTTGTCCAAAATATCTATTATGGATACTAGCTTTGATTGTATCCATGTTTTGATCATTCTTGAATTTTACTTCACTATGATTACTTATGAGGTATTTTTGGGCATGGATAAACCGAAATACGAATCCTTATTATTTGTTATTTTGTTTCACTGGATTCGTTTCTTTTAAAATATTTTTCATCATCCTCAGTCCTAAATGATGATATTACTGAATATCTTTGGCCTGTAGTGCAAAGATGAATGATTTCTGATGAATATCTTTGGCCCGTAGGGAAAAGATGAACAGGTGTTTAGATGAATATGACCAACTGATGAATATCTTTGGCCTGTAGTGCAAAGATGAATATTTAATTCCATATATATATTGATTAATGTTACAGGGATAAAATATCGACGATGAACTTTTAAATTCATATATAGAAGATAGTAGTTTGCATTCTCTACTTAACTCTTCTAATGAATTATTATTTACAACTAAGATTGATTTAAAAGCTGGTTGTCTATTGTATTCTATTAGATTTTTCCTGTTGAAGACTAACGATAATTTGTTCTATGTTATCTTAGTCATAATATTCTTTACTGGGCTAGTTGAGCTCACCCTTTTCCTTTTTGTTCCATTTTTCTTCTCAGGAGGCGAGAATGTAGCGAGTACTAGTCGGGGTGTGGATTGATGGTTCTAGAAAGTCATTTTAGTAGTCCTCACTATTTTTGTAAAATAATGTATCAATAATTGTAATGAGGACTTATTTGAGTGTGGATATTGTCTGGATGACAATATTTGTATTTAAACTCACAGTTTTTATGTTGTATTAATAAATTTGTAGTTGTTTCTGTACCATGTATTTTGACGACTCAGAATGGGTGTTGTATAGCTATTTTGGGGGCGTCACAGTTGGTATCAGAGCTTAGGGATATGATCTCTGGCGGAGATCGGGGAATAGAACTAGAAGGGGAGAGACGAGTAAATCCTTCGCTAGTGTGTCCTACCTAAACTTATTTGTTGGTCGGTCATAATATAGGGATATTATGTGATATGTTAATTTGTTAAATTAACCCTTGTTTTATGGCAGTATTTGAGAATGTCGACTGAGAATGTTAACAGTGGAGTAAATGAGATCGTGGAAACACCTTTGCTCACCAACGAGGAGAGCGTAACAGCAGTGGCAATGTTCTCTCGTGTGAACAACACCACCGAAAGCGAGATGATGAGCGATGGGATGTTTAGAAGCTTTTTTTGCAGCTCATACAAAATCGGCGAAGAAGAGACTCGTGTTCAAAATACGAGGAGGAAATGATAGCAATTCACGGTTTGTCACGACCAAGCAATTCAAAGAGTTGGGACCACCGAATTTATTGGAAAGTCGATCCGATCAAGGCGAGGCGTGGGTTAAACAAATTACCAAGATATTCGATGTCTTGGGATGCACGGAGAATGAAGGTTCCATTCGCCACCTTTATGTTCCAAGTGGCGAGGCGGACTCTTTGGTGGGAGTCCGTGAGGCGTACTCGACTGCCGCTTTTCGGTATGTCTTATGAAACATTTGAAGCTGTTCAATGACAAGTACTTTCTTGAAAGTATTCATCATATGAAGGAGGTAGAGTTTATTAGACCGGAGGAGAATAACATGGCGGTGTCCCAAAGACGAGGCGAAGTTTGCGAGTTGTCGTGTTTGCACCTCATTTGGTGGAGAATGAGGAATGTATGGTATGGATGTTTCGAGAGGTTTGAAACCCGGCATACGTCAATATCTCATTTCTCATAAATTTTCTCTCTATTCAGGATGTTGTCATGAGGCTCAATTATTAGAGCGAGATAACGAGTACGGTCAACCGAGGGACCACAACCAAGATTCATCATAACGGTGATGTGATCCATCGAACAATGATAACCGGCGGAGAAAGAAAAATATGGACAAGAGCGGCAACCACTACTGGTGGTAATCATAGCCATGAGAATAAAAAAAAGCGAGTCGGGAGGAGATTTTAAAAGAGGAGATTCAACAATGACAATATGAAGGCGTCGGCACCGGCAAAGAAGAATCGGTTTCAAGGAGGAGAAGCGACCACCCGGTCGTATATGTTATAAGTGCGGAAAAGAAGGACATATCAGCCCAAACTGCCCACAACAGTTTAAGGTATGTTATAATTGTGGAAAGGAAAGACATATCGCTCGAGATTGTACTGTAGCGAAACCAAGTCCAGTGGGGATGGTGACTCAAAAGACTATCCCAGAAAAGTCAAAGTCAACGGTTCCTGGAAGAGCGTTTGTCGTGACTGGTCAACATGCGAGGAACCCAAACGAGGTGATCACGGGTAAGCTAATCATAAATTCATGCGAAGTTTATACCTTACTAGATATCGGAGCTACCCATTCATTTATTTCTCCTGCTTGTGCTCAACGTTTAAACTTGACTCCGGAGAAATTAGACTTTGATTTATCTGTGGAGACTCTGTTAGGAGAAACATTCATCACATCCACTGTTTATAAATCTTGTTTGATCCAAGTTGGCACCATCACCTTACCTGTTAACCTTATCTCTTTAAAGATACTTGCATTTGACGTGATTTTAGGGATTGATTGGTTAACTACTCATCATGCCAAAATTGATTGTTTTCGTAAGGTTGTTAGTTTTCATATTCCTAACCAACCTGTTGTGCGAATTCAAGCAACTAAGCCATTAAAATCAATAACTGTTACATCAAGTCATAAAGCTATTCATTTATTAAAAAACGGATGTCAAGCTTTCCTAGCCCATGTTATGGATTTGAATAAAGACACATCATATTTGAATAAAATTCATGTTGTTATTAACTTTCCTGACGTATTTCCTGAAGAACTTCCCGGTCTACCCCCGGAACGTGAAGTTGAATTCTTTATTGTTCTTGAATCTGGTACAAAGCCCATTTCTAAAACCCCATATCGAAATGGCTCCTATTGAACTTCAGGAGTTAAAGGTCCAACTCTGAGGAGTTGTTGGACATCGGTTTCATTAAATCTAGTACATCTCCTTGGGGTGCTCCTTTTTATTTGTAAAGAAGAAAGAGGCGGGAGTATGCGACTTTATATTGACTATCGAGGAATTGAACCATGTCACTATCAAGAATAGGTATCCGCTACCTCGTATTGATGACTGTTTGACCCGATTGCAAGGAGCATAATTCTTTTAAAAATCGATCTTCGCGGATATCATCGGTGAAGGTTAAAAGCGAGGATATTAGAAAGCGCCTTGAGAACTTCGATGACGGGCATTATGAATTCCTAGTCATGTCTTTTGGATTGACTAATGCTCCTGCTGGCTTTCATGGATATGATGAACCGAGTATTCAAGGATTATTTTGATCAGTTCGTTGTTGTCTTTATTGATGACATCCTGATATATTCCAAAAGCCGTGAAGATCATGAGCACCATTTGAAGCTGGTACTACAAAGGCTTCGTGATAACAAGATATATGCCAAGCTGAAGAAATGCGAGTTCTGGCTTGAGGAGGTAGCATTCCTTGGGCACGTGGTGTCAAAACACGGAGTATCTGTTGACCCGGTGAAGATTGAAGCAATACAAATTTGGGAGCAACCAAAGACGGTGACCGAAGTACGTAGCTTTCTGGGCTTAGCTGGTTATTATCGGAGATTCGTGGTAAGGTTTTCTCGAATTGCTACTCCGTTAACTCAGCTGACTCGGAGAGATATCAAATTCGTATGGAGCGAGGAATGTGAGAAGAGTTTCCAAGAGCTTAAGAGGAGACTCATTTCGGCACCTGTTTTGACCATACCATCTGGTTTGGATGGATTTGTTATCTACAGCGATGCTTCAGGCAAAGGGTTAGGATGTGTTCTCATGCAACGTGGGAAAGTCATAGCCTATGCCTCGCATCAACTTAAAGAATATGAGAGGAATTATCCTACTAATGATCTAGAGTTGGCAGCAGTCATTTTCGCGCTAAAGATCTGGAGGCACTATCTATATGGGGAGAAAGTGGAGATATATTCAGACCATAAAAGACTCAAATATTTCTTCACTCAAAAGAAGAACTCAACATGCAAGAACGACGTTGGCTCGAAATTTGTTGAAAGATTACGACCACACTATTCAATACCATCCTGGAAAAGCAAACGTGGTAGCTGACGCGTTGAGTAGAAGATCATATGCAGGAACGAGTGCGATGATGTCAAGTATACGCATAGAACCAACTTTAATAGATAAAGTTAAAGTTACTAAAGCCACAAACCCGGAGCTGATGCGTATGAAGAAGAAAGTGCAAGAAGGTGTTATTCCAGAAGCAAGAATCGATGAAGGAGGAATACTTCGAGTCTACTCCAGACTTTGTCTTCCTAACGATTCTGATTTGAAGTACAAGATCATGATGGAGGCACACAATACACCATTTGCAATCCATCCTGGAAGTACCAAAATGTATCATGATCTTCGACATACATTTTGGTGGAACAATTGAAGAGAGAGATTGCAAAGTTTATCTCGAGGTGTTTAACTTGTCAACGTGTAAAGGCGGAGCATAAAGTGCCAAAGGGTCCATTGCAACCACTTGAGATTCCAAAATGGAAGTGGGAACACATTACCATGGATTTTGTTACGGGTCTTCCCACGGTTTCTCAAGGCATAAATGCTATTTGGGTTATTGTTGATAGATTAACCAAGTCTGCTCATTTCTTGTCGATACAGGAGACTTATTCCCTTGAACGTCTTTCTAGTATGTACGTGAATGAGATTGTGAGGTTGCATGGTATGCCAGTATCCATAGTTTTGGATCGTGACCCAAGATTCACTTCAAGATTTTGGGTTAGCTTGCAAAAAGCTATGAGCGCAGTTTTGATTGATTCGGCATACCATCCTCAAACGGACGGGAAATCAGAGAGGACTATTCAAACTCTTGAAGATCTATTAAGACTTTGTGTCCTAGATTTCAAAGGGAGTTGGGATAAGTACCTACCATTGGTGGAATTCTCCTACAACAACAGTTATCGGGCAAGTATAGGTGTGGCTCCATTTGAAGCATTGTATGTACGAAAGTGTCGCTCTCCAGTATGTTGGGATGAGGTGGGAGAAGCAACGTTGTTGGGACCAGAGTTGGTATGAATGACTACATAGAAGATCCAAATGATTCGACAATGTATACAAACGGCACATGATCGACAAAAGAGTTATGCGGATCTTCATCGAAAGGACGTGGAATTTAGTATTGGGGATCATGTATTATTGCGTGTTGCTACCCAAGGTTGTTCCCCCACCTAAGGTTCATAACCTACAGCTTTGATACCAACTTGTGACACCCCCAAATCCGGGTACTTCGATTCCACGGGATTTGGTATTCACTGTACAAATATCATCTATCTATCTACCCATAATAAATGCAAACCATGCAATAGATAGAAATAAAATCTTCCCTTTATAGGGTTACAACATCTGAATCATAAACATAATCCCAGGTTAAACTAACCTTAAACATCTGTGCGAAAATATAAACAATAAGTCTTAAACAACATCATTAACTCAAGTCTAACATAAATACATCATCAAATAAAATAACAAGTCTTCATCATTTGCTAACTTTTCCCTTGCCTTTACTAGTGGAAGGTTCATAAGCCGGTTCTTTCGTTCTTAAGCGCAATGTTATTAATAAGCAAGAGTGAGCACTATTGCCTTACAAGTATAACAATGAAATAATAGTATAATAACATGCGAGTGAATCAAAGACATCTGAATAAAAGCTCAACTTTTGAATCAAGAATGAATAACAAGAATCAAAAGAATTCTGAGGGTCATAAGACCTTGAACTATGTCCTAGGTTATCAAGGGTTATACTTGAAACCTTTAACAGTCATAAGACTATGTACCTTTCTTCTCGTACTTAGGGGGATCAGCCCTTAGTACCATACTGTGCACAATATCTTAACGCTAACGCATAAGTAAATTCCTTTGCAGGGTTGTTCATCTCAGTTTGACATTCGAGTCCGCACCAAAGGAAGTTTGGTTTGGATAATTCATCAAGGGTTCTGAAATTTAGAACGTTCATCAACTATGGACTAGTTGAATCAATTAGGTTCACTAGTCTAACAAGGTTCAACAATAATGATATTCAATCTGAATAATAATCTCAAGAAGTATACAATAGAACAATTATTGTATAACAAAATCATACTTTGAAAAGATAATCAATCTTTAATACAATAATTCGAACTTGAATAATAGCAATGATAAAATATTCGTTTTTATCGAAGAATATTCGTTTGGTCGTGGAATATTCTTACTGTCGGGGAATATTCGTACGACGGCGCAGCTTTGTGTGGGCCACATAACGGAAAGCAATTGGATGAAGAAAACGACAAGTATAAGTTGTTTATAATAACGGCGTAGTTGTTACCGTTAATACTGTTGGAATACCCGGTGGTTAAAACACGATGTCTGGCGTTGTTGCGCACAAGTACACATACGGTATTGTACCAATTATTGATTCTTACGTAAGAAGGCACTACTCAATAATTGTTACAGTAATTACTGTTCAATATTTTATTGATTCAATAATTGCTACGTTGATATTTTATATTACTGTTGTTGCAATAATTGTCACTACACAGTATTTTCCATTATCGAAGCAATAATTCATATTATCTAAATAATATTATTAGATAACATTATTGGCAATGTCTAGAAAGTTCTGTCTAAGGAGAGGTTTGGTCACCTAATTAATTGCGCCATGAGAAGGAGAAATTCTTATTGGAAAGCCCCTATTTCACGAGGAGCGGCAATGGTTGCGATCTTTGTGATTCTATAATATTATTTGTGAATAATTAATTATTGATTTATATGATGAGGAAAATATTGATTTTATGTGGATATAGATGGAGAAAATTTTTAAAGTGACAATTGTTAAAAATTGATATTTTATCTTTTCTGATAAAATAATATTTTATTATATTATTATAATATAATAATGATGATATTTTTACAAATGAATGTGGGATATATGAGTATATGAGGAGAAAAAGTATTTTTGTTGCAAAAGTTATTTAAAACATGTTAAACATGTCTGTGGGCCCATTTCTTGACTGAAATTTGATTATAGCCTGTAAAATCGCCCGTTTGTATATTACGGTCAATTTCTGTTTACAATTTGGAAAAACTTTCTTCTGCAAAGTTGTAGATAATGGAATTTCCTATGAAAAAGACATGTGGTTCGAATTTTTCAGATAAAAGGGCTATTTATTATGAATTATTGAAGTTTCGGAATAATTAATTTTGTTAAGTTTAAAATATTTTAATTCACAAAAATATTTTTTGTGATGTAAGATACATGAATGGCTGATCTTTGACTAAAAAAGTGGGCGTAAGAAATGAATATATATATATATATATATATATATATATATATTATTAAATTTTCTACTTTGTGTTCTAAGCAATTTCCTATAAATAGGGTGTTTAGGTTAGAATTGAAAATCACACCAGAAACTGAAGTTTTCTCTATCTTTCTCTCTCGATATATTGAGCGTATTTTTGTGAGTATTTTAATACTTTGAGTGTTGCTATACGGTGCAAGTTCAAGTCATAGCCTATATCCGGTGTTTCAACTAGAAGTACTGTCTTTACTAGGTAAGGGATGTTATATTCTTCTTAAATGATATTATTTTCTTCAATATCATTATGCCGAAATATTGGTTTGAACTTTTTATCAAATTTGGAACTTTTTGTGTCGGGGTTACTATTCACGTATCGACCTTTATTCACGATATCTGACACTTTATTCACGAATACTAAGACTATTCACCAAAAAATGAAATTTTCTTCCAAAATATCTATTATGGATAATAGCTTTGATTGTATCCATGTTTTGATCATTCTTGAATTTTACTACACTATGATTACTTATGAGGTATTTTTGGGCATGGATAAACCGAAATACGAATCCTTATTATTTGTTATTTTATTTCACTGGATTCGTTTCTTTTAAAATATTTTTCATCATCCTCGGTCCTAAATTGTGATATTACTGAATATCTTTGGCCTGTAGTGCAAAGATGAATGATTTCTGATGAATATCTGTGGCCCGTAGTGCAAAGATGAACAGGTGTTTAGATGAACATGACCAACTGATGAATATCTTTGGCCTGTAGTGCAAAGATGAATATTTAAATCCATATATATATTGATTGATGTTACAGGGATAAAATATCGACGATGAACTTTTAAATTCATATATAGAAAGATAGTAGTTTGCATTCTTTACTTAACTCTTCTAATGAATTATTATTTCCGCTGCGAAGATTGATTTAAAACTGGTTGTCTATTGTATTCTATTAGATTTTTCCCTCTTGAAGACTAACGATAATTTGTTCTATGTTATCTTAGTCATAATATTCTTTACTGGGCTAGTTGAGCTCACCCTTTTCCTTTTTGTTCCATTTTTCTTCTCAGGAGGCGAGAATGTAGCGAGTACTAGTCGGGGTGTGGAATGATGGTTCGAGAAAGTCATTTTAGTAGTCCTCACCATTTTTGTAAAATAATGTATCAATAATTATAATGAGGACTTATTTGAGTGTGGATATTGTCTAGATGACAACATTTGTATTTAAACTCACAGTTTTTATGTTGTATTAATAAATTTGTAGTTGTTATTGTACTATATATTTTGACGACTCTGAATGGGTGTTGTATACCTATTTTGGGGGCGTCACAACTATACTTTGTCAAATTATCACATTTACTGTCACATAATATCACTTCAGGAATAATAATTTAATTATGTATTCCATTACTCAATCCACATGAAATTATGTTATTTACATGTTAAACATCTATTTTATCATCACATTAAACTTCTAACATGTTTACATGTTCATTACATTAAGTTACTAACACATTGCTAGACTTAACATTTTAAAAAAATAATTCATTCTAAACTTTCTAGAGTGGCTCTTGTGGAGCCCTTTGTTACCTGGTCTTCGTATTTTCTTATTTGATGTACTTCTTAATTTGGACTCTTGGTATTTTTGGCCCTGATTGTTATTTACTGCAACGAGGAAATAAGGCACGAGTGCAGTGTTGCATGGCGCGCTTGTGAACAGAACTGATTCGCAATTAGCGAAAATTGCGAACACATGACCAAAAAACTCAATTAAATTTCTCTACTACGAAATTAATCATACCCACATGTTATAATTCATATATAATCAATACTCAACACTTATAGAGTGATTTTAACCCATTAAAACACATAATCACAGAGTTAAAATCTATAATTTCACTGACTTTGATGTTCTTGAAGGTTTTGAAAATAAAATATAAAAATTGTCACTACGGATTCGTTATAACCCTGAATCCATTCATTTAAACTTTGTTCTCTTCGTATCAACATGCATAACAACATACGAGTGTAAAAATTTAGGGATAATATATGATCAACACATGAAATAACACGTATAAGGCCATAAGGCCAAAACCCATACTATGTAATTTTGTAGAAATCATATACTACGTATTTTCATGAAACTGATGTTATGGTTTACAAGATATATATAATTAAATATGATTTGATAACATCTTAACCTATATATGCACATAAGCCTTACAATTTCCCATCATAGAGACTTTACAGAAAACTGTGAAAGTCATTTTTGTAAAACTCAAACAACGTAAAATAGAAATTGGGAAGGAGGAGATTACCCTGTAGAGTATAAATTAGTAGGCTTAGATTCCTCACTCTCAATTCTCTTTCACGGACTCACAATTTTCTCTCCAGCGAACTCTCTTTGATTTTCTCTTTGTGAATAGTTTATAGATTTAGCAATAATGAAAGGGAATACGTAGAAATATCAATTGAGCCTTTATCTTGTGAGTTGAGGTCGATTACTCCATAACGTGGTTTAAGCGCCTTCAACTCCCCTTAAGGCCTCATTTGGCTAGCGTTAAAGGCTTATACCCAATTAATTTAATAAACTCATTTATCATATAGTTTAAATCATGTCACACCCACTTTTTTAATAAATCAAATATCTTATTTAATTTAATATAGATAAAATATAATAATTTCTCATAAATTCACATAGTCATATAATTAATTTCTCATTAATAAATAATGTCAAATTATTAACTCTCTAATTAATAATTAAATTAATTAAAATAACATCATGCTTAATTAAATATTTCATTTAATTCAATAAGCTCACATAATTACATATTTGAATAATAATTATTCTCTACATTAATTTAATAAATGTAACACATATAATTAAATTAATCTACCACAATTGCATCAATTAATTATTTAATCTAATAATTAAATCATCGAAAATATTTATTTACTTCAATAAATATTAAAAATTAATTACAAAAATCTCGTTCGTCACATGAGTAGTTAACCAATCAATCCCTAGAATCACATCAAATGCAAGTATTTTCAATGAAATAAGATCGACAGGTAATGTGAGGGTACAGATTTGAACCAAACAAGACTTATAAACAGTGGATGTAATGAAGGTTTCTCCCAACGGAGTTTCCACAGATAAGTCAAAGTCTAATTTCTCCGGAGTCAAATTTAATCGTTGAGCGCAAGTAGGATAAATAAAAGAATGGGCAGAACCGGTATCAAATAAGGTATAGACTTTGCTAGAGTTTATGATAAGCTTACCCGTGATGACCTCGTTTGGGTTCCTTGCTTTCTGGGAGGTTACAACAAACGCTCTCCCTTGCACTACCGGCTTTGACTTTTTTGGGACGGCCTTTGGTGCCTCCATCCTAGCTGAACTTGTCTTCGGTGAACGACAAAATTGGGCTAGATGACCTTCTCTTCCATAATTATAACATGCTTTGGACGACATCGCACAGTTTGAAGTAATGTGTCCCACCCCTGCGCATTTGAAGCATATGATAGGTGGTCATTCTCCTTCCTTAACAACAGGTGCTGTTGATGATGTCTTTCCATCATTGTTGAATCTCCCCTTCTTGAAATGTCCATTCTTATTATTTTGGCCCTGATTACCACCGAAGTAGTTACCATTTCTGCGTTGTTGATTCCCTCCACTCTTGTTGTCACTACTTCGATGACTGCTCTCACTGGTATTATCATTTTGCCGACTGCTCTTTTTTGGTTGCATTGACTCGTTATCGCGCTCCACTAACTGAGCCCTATTTACAACATCTGAATACAAACACAGTTTATGAGAAATAAGATATTGACGTATCTCCAGCTTCAAACCTATTAAAACATTCGCGTCATTCTCTCCTCATTATCAATCAAGTGAAACGTAAACCGGGACAACTCAACAAACTTAGCTTCGTACTGCGACACGGTCATATTATTCTGCTCCAACCTGATGAACTCTACCTCTTTTATATGACGAATACTTTTGGGAAAGTACTTGTCGTTGAATAGTTCTTGGAATTTCTCCCAAGACATCTTCAGTGCGGCAGGTTGAGTACGCTTTACTGATTCCCACCAGTAATCTTCCTCTCCTCGCAACATAAAGGTGGCAAAGGGAACCTTTTGCTCCTCGGAGCATCCCAAGACATTAAATATCTTGCTGATTTGCTTTATCTATGCTTCTGCCTTAAGTGGTTTTGGCTCTCCAATAAACTCCGGTGGTCCCAGCTCCTTGAACTGTTTAGCGGTGACTGTCCGAGAGTTTCCAGTGTTTTCACCAACATTTTGATGAGGGCAGCTCTCCGATGATGTTGCATGAATTGCATAAAGCCTCTGAACATTCCATCATTCATCATTTGGTCAGTGTTGTTTTTTGCCTGAGGAATGTCACCTTCCTGATGCACATTATCCTGACTATTGATGTTCTCAACATTCTCGGATGTCATTTTCAAATACTTCCACAAAACAAGGGTTAAATAACATATCACATATTATCCCTATACTCTGACCGACCAATTAAATACAAAAAAAAACTTAGGTAGGTCATACTAGCGAAGGAATTCCCCGTCTCTCCCCTCCTAGTTCTTGTCTCACATCTTAGTCAGGGATCATATCCCTAAGCTTTGATACCAACTGTGACGCCCCCAAAATAGATATACATCACCCATCTTGAGTCGTCAAATACATGGTACAGAATTCAAATACAAACTTAATTATACAACAGTCGTGTAAAATACGACTAAACATATGCTATGAGTTTTAATACAAATATTGTCATCTAGACAATATACAAACTCAATGGGGTCCTCATTACATTTATTATTACACTATTTCACAGAATAGTGAGGACTACTAATGTTATCATCTGGACCGTCACTCCATTTCCTGACTAGTCCCTGCTACGTTCTCATTTCCTGAAGAGAACAATGAAAGTAAAAGGGTGAGCTCAACTAGCCCAGTATGAAATATTATGACTAAGATAATGCAGAATAAATTATCATTAGTCTTCAACAGTGTTTAAATAACAAACGTCAAGTTTAACTGCAGCGGAACAAGCAATCCATTAGAAGAGTCAAGTAGGAATAAAATCTACTATCTTCTATGATTTAAAAGGTTTTTCATGACTTTTATCGCTGAGACTCAGCTTAATAAATAATCCACATCATCCCTGCACTACGGCCAAGGATATTCATTAGTATGACAACCACAAATTATCCATGCACTACGGCCAAGGATATTCGTGTATTCATCAATGGTCATGATCATGCCAACAACTGTCCATCAATGCACGACGGGCCAATGAGGACTTTTACCACATCATTTGTAACATTACGGTAATGATTATACCGAATAATCCCTGGTCATAATCATACCAAGTCCATCTATGCACTACAGGCCACAGATGACTTTCAACATAATATAAACATGAGGATTATGACAATGATATAAGAATTCAATAAAACAAGTTCAAGAATTAATTTATCTAGGAACTAATAACGTCCAAATTGTCAACATGATACTTCTTTGTAGAGTAAAATTTAAGAATGCTCAGAAGAATATTTCCATGAAAAGATATTGGATGAAGCGCAAATATCAAGGATATTCCACTAATTTCATGGAGTATAGAAGTCAAAATTTTAACCAACTGAGTATAATAAATAATGGAATAACAAAAGAAATCACCAGGCATGCGATAGACCGCATATACAAGTTATTCCAACAGAATAATAAATAATGGAACCAGGTCATGCGTAAACACACAGACAGGATATTCCAACAGAATAATAAATAATGGAACCAGGTCATGCGTAAACGCACAGACAGGATGTTCCAATAGAATAATAAAGAATGGAGTAACTGAAGAATTTCACCAAGTATAGGGTAGGCAGCGATATCTGAGTTATTCAACGAGAATAATAAAGAATGGAATAACAGAAGTTCTCTTCATGAATAAGAAGAAATAATACCCCTTATGAGTACAACAAATAACATCCCTTACCGTAAAAGAAGAATATTCCGACTGGTAGGGCGAAGATATTCTTGAAGAAAACTTACACTACGCTTAAAACTTCTTAAAACTCTAAAGAAATACGCTCAAGATTATAGAAGAATTCTCTGAACTTCTGGTGTGGTTTTCAATTCTAACTAAGCATCTTATTTATAGGAAAATTTAAGGGATACTGTTTAATCCGTGTGCACCGAATGATTTCACAGATGAATTATTTTGATAACTTACGGATGCAAAATTCAAACCTTCCTCCAATAAGAACAAAGCAACCAAATATAATATATATATATATATATATATATATATAAATAGACAACACATGCTATAATGCAGCAAAACAAAAAAAAATACTCCCACCCAACAAACCTTAGGATTTTTTCTCCACCCCCATTTTTCTTTCTTCCAACATAGCCCCACATGCTCCCTCCACCAATTTTCACTCACTCATTTATTTATTATACATATAACATTATACTAGATACCCCTCAATAATCAAGATTTCCCCCACTACTACTACTTTCTTTGTTAACATGTATGTGTGTATATATATATATATATATATAACTGAGATAAATTCTCCTGACAGTTTTGAAAAAATGGGTAAGTGGGGGTCCAAATAATAAACAAAATTTACAACAATATTTCATAAAACCACCTCAATATTTTTAACAACATTTATCATCATTATTATAATTCACAATATTAATCGACCAGGTCGTTCCCAAGAAAGAGGGGGCTTTCCAATAAGGATTTCTCCCTATTGGCGCGCAATTAGGTGACCAAACCTCTCCTTAACAGAACTTCTAGACATCGTTAATATTGCAAATAATAATATTAATAACTTTGTTGTCTCAATTATTGATTTAATAATATATAAAATATTGACAATAATTGAATCAAATAACGTGAGATATTATGCAGCAATTAGTATAGCAATAATTGAACAAAACTGAGTGACTTCTCACGTAAGCATCAATAATCAATACTGGTATTACTCTTTGTGCTACTCTGGCGTATTCTTGTACTTTTTAAACACCAAGAGTGTTTCAGCGATTAACGATAAAACTTCCGCCGTTATTTTTATAAAGTATTTTTGTCGTTTTCTCAATCGATAATAATTACATTGTAGGGTCCACCAATAATTGTGTCGTCGTACGAATATTCCACTTAAAAGCGAATATTTCCGACCAATCGAATATTATATAACAACTTGCGTACTTTGCAAAATTTATAAATATTACCCACAACTATAATATTATATCAAATTCATTCCATAATATTCAAAAATGATATTTATAAAAAATTCATCTTTATTTATAAAAGTTGGGGTCTTACACAGTACTTGTTCTATTGTATACCTCTTGAGATTGTTATCCAATTTAAATATCATTTAATGTTGAACCTTATTAGACTAATGAATCCTTATTTGATTCGACTAGTCCATAGTTGATGAACGTTCTAAATTTTAGAACTCTTATTGCTTTATCCAAACCAAACTTCCTTTGGTGCGGACTCTAATGTCAAACTGAGATGAACAACCCTGTATTGGGATTACTTATGTGTTAGCGTTAAGATATTGTGCGATGATGGTACTAGAAATTTGATCCCCCTAAGGACGAGTAGAAGAGTCCATAGTCTTATGACTGTTAAAGGTTTCAAGTATAACCCTTGATAACCTAGGACATAGTTCAAGGTCTTATGCCCCTCAAAAATCTTTTGATTCTTGTTATTCATTCTTGATTCAAAAGTTGAGTTTTATTCTAGAAGTCTTTGATTCACTCGCATGTTATTAAATATTATAATTTCATTTTTATACTTGTGGGCAATCATGCTCACTCTTGCGTAATAATAACATTACAGTTAAGAACGACAGATCCGACGAGCCTTCTACTAGCAAAGGCAAAGGTAAGATTAACAAGTGATGAAGACTTGTTGTTTTATGTGATGATATATTTCTGTTTTAGACTTGTGTTAATGATGTATAAGAGGATTAATTGTTTATGTTTCCGCAGTTAAGATTTAAGGTTAGTATGACCTGGGATTTATGCGTATTTTTGATGTAACTCCTTAAGGAGAGGATTTATTTCTATCTATTAATACTTTCATTTATTATGGGTAGATAGACATATGATGTTTGTATAGTGAACACCAAATCATATGAGAATTAAAGTACCCGGATTTGGGGGTGTCACAGGTTAGTATCAAAGTTGTAGGTTATGAACCTTAGGTGGGGGAACAACCTTAGGTAGTAGCCTTATGGTAAGAACATAGTGATGGAAAACTCTTATCGAGTTCTTAGAAATGAATTTCTTAATTCATTGAAGATAATAAAAGACTTTATGTATTTATGTGTTAAAGTATGTGCTCACTAGTACGACTTAGTAACTAAAACTTAAAATTGTGTTGTCAGGATGTCAGATGTTGGAGGAGCTAGTCGAGCTGGGGAGGAGGAACCCCGAGTACCTACAGAGGAGGAGCCCCGACACATTCATGTCGTCAGGGAGCAGTTAGTACAGAGAGAGCTGTCTCCGTTGATCACTATTGTTGGTTAGGAGCATGAGCTTGAGACTGATCCAGAGGAGGAAGAGGAAGAAAAGGAGTTCCCACCGAACTCCATTGATACTCAGATGTACGACGAGTTATATGATCATAACGTAGAGTTACGTGACACTGTTCAAGATCTGACTGAGCGGCCGATTATTCAGCAGATTACCATCGAGCAGAAGGATAAAGAGGTTATGACTCTTCACACACGTCTAGGTAACATGGAGTGGGATTTGGTTCACGAGAAGGGTCAAACCGAGGAGAAGTCCGAAGAAATAGAGAAGTTAAAGAAGGAACTGAATAAGAGCTCAGAAAGACTGATCATAGCAGAGGAGGGATGGGTAAGAGAGTCACGTCGTGCTGATCTTGCAGAAGAGGATTGTCATGCGAAGAAGGCTAAGCTTGGGGAGACGTACTCTACACTTCAAAATGCAATGGATGAGGCCCAGGATCAAGTTATGAGATACCCAATTCAGTTTGAAGGACTACCATTATACATGCTAGATCGTCGGATGTCCCACATCATGGAAGAGGAACGTAGCAAGGCTATTCAGCGCCTTAACAGGCAGTGATATGATTTGTTTAATTATGTGAAAAACTTATCTGATGTTAGATGTAAATTCCGATGTGTTTATAATCAAAGGAATATTTTAATTTTTTAAATCATGTAGATTCTTTACCTTAGGATAGTTTATGTAAATAGCAGTGATGCTATCGTTTGATGTTAAAACTTTTGATTTTAATAATAAAATCAAGTTGTTTGAGATAATGTGTTAAGAAATTATGTTAAACTATTGAGTAAGCCTTAACTATTTTGAGAATTTAATAAAGACCTAATAAACATATATTTGTAACAGAAATATGCCGCCAAAAAGAAGACATAACCGTCAACAAGCTCAAAAAGAACCGATGAATAATAACAACAACAATGCCAATGCTAATCTCGTTCAACAATTGGTGAACTTACTAGTAGGAGCGATGAATAATCAACCTAAAGCTCCGCTGAATACGACGTTCAAAGATTTCAAGGTGGTGGGACCGCCAAAGTTTAAAGGCTCCATGAACCCAATCGAGGCTCAAACGTTGGTTATGGAGATGGAAAAGGATTTCGATGTCGCAAGAGTCAGGGAGGATCAGAAAACCGCTTTTGAAACGTTCATGATGAAATCCGAAGCCAGTTACTGGTGGCAAACAAACAAGGTCCATGGAGGAGAAGGTCTGATTACCTGGGAGAGATTCCAAGATATGTTTTTCGAGATGTATTTCCCGACCAGTTCGCATAACCAAATGGAAGATCAGTTTCTGGAGTTGAAACAGGGGAATATGTCCGTACAAGACTATGCAGCAAGATTTAATGAGTTGGCTAGGTTCGCCACATATCAAGTGCACACGGATGAGAGAAAATCAACAAGGACTGAAGACATTCGATGGGGTACTGGAGAAAGCCATACTCGCTGAAGGTGGAAGCGATGCGATTACCAAATATAACCAGGATCAGAAGAAGAAGAATAGTGAAAATGAAAGAATTAACAAGGCTAGTGGAAGCAACACGGGAGGTAGTAATAATCAGAAGAGAAGGTGGTCTGACAACTCATCAACTGGAAATCAGCCGGGAGGTCAGAAAAAGAGGATCGAAGAGTGCTCGACCTGCGGGAAAGCTCATTTGGGAGTGTGTATGAATGGTAAACGAGTGTGCTACAATTGTGGTCAGGAAGGCCACATAGCACCTAACTGTCCTAACCCAAAGAAGGGTGCCTGCTTCACTTGTGGCTCAAAGGATCATCTGGCAAGAGATTGTCCTAAGAAGGGATCTACAGGGCAGGATCAGGAGGAATTAGGGGAAACGGCGGTGGAAGCACCCTAACTATCACAGGACCAACCGCAACCAACCAACCGACCGCCAGGACTTTCAACATGACGGTGCAAGATGCAGTGCATTCTCGTGATGTGGTGTCAGGTATCATTCCGATCAATAAAGTTAATGCTTATGTATTATTTAATTCGGGTACTACTTGTTCATTTATATCCGATGACTTTGCTAAGAACTTAGAATTGCCTAAGGATGAGTTAGAATATCCCATGAACATAGAAATTGCGAAGGGAAAAATAATCCATGTTAAGTACGTACATAAGAACTGTAGAGTGGATATTAAGGGTAATATCATGAACGTAGATCTTATCCCTATTCGACTTGGGGAATTTGACGTTATCTTGGGAATGGATTGGTTATTCAATTACGGAAACGTAATTGATTGTCGGGAAGAAGCGTATTAACCTTATGACACTGTCAAAAGTTGTGGTTTATGGTAGCAAGTCGCCTAGACAAGCGAGTTGTCTGACGATGATGCAGGCAAGGAAGTTGTTAAGACAAGGCTGTGTAGGATATTTAGCTTACATAGTCGACAGTCGTAAAGAAAATCCAAAAGTAGAGGAGATACCAGTAGTGAGGGACTTCGCGGACATATTTCTGAACGATTTTCCAGGACTTCCGTCGGATAGAGAGGTTGAATTCATGATCAATTTGGCACTAGGAACGGCTCCAATATTGAAGGCACCATACCGAATGGCACCAGTAGAGATGAAAGAATTGATGGTACAACTACAAAAATTAATGAACAAGAAGTACCTTCAACCAAGCGTATCACCATGGGGAGCGCCAATGTTATTTGTGAAGAAGAAGGACGAGACGATGCGACTCTGCATTGATTACAGAGAACTGAATAAGGTCACGATTAAGAATAGATATCCATTATCGAGGATCTATGATATGTTTGATCAATTGAAGGGAGCGAAATACTTTTCCAAGATAGACTTGAGGAGTGATTATCATCAACTAAAGGTGAGACCAGAGGACGTACCGAAGACAGCATGCAAAACACGATATGCTCACTACGAATTTTTGGTAATGTTATTTGGTCTAACAAATGCTCCTGCAGCATTTATGGGCTTAATGAATGGAGTGTTCAAGCCATTTTTGGATAAATTCGTAGTGGTATTTATAGACGATATTTTAGTATATTCAAAAACCAAGGAAGAACATGAAGAGCATTTGAAATTAACGTTAGAGGCGTTGAGAAGGGAGAAGTTGTATGCCAAGTTTTTGAAATGCAAATTTTTAGCTTAATAGGTGTTCATTCGGATCATCTGTTGCGGCACCCCCAAACTATACCGAATTTTGTACCATCTGAATAGTGCCCATTTTTATCTTGAATGTATTGGTCATTATCATTTGATGCAGCGATGCTAGACTGTAATCCATTAATATTGGGCATGGAATATTCCTTCAGAGCCCTATGTTACTCTCTTTGCTCTTCTCCTTGTACCTCGGCTGCCATATTAGCTGTGGTACTTTCTAACTATGCTTGTAAATTTCTACGAACACTCGCTTTCCAACCTCTCCCGTTTATGTTGTCCTGAATAGGTGTTAAAAGTGGGGTTGGATGACCAAGGCGTCTTATAAAAAATTTATACAAGGTCCCAAACAAAACAAAAATGGAAATGAGATAAGAATAGATTTGTCTAAGTCATACAATATAGCTTAAACCTAATGATAATAATAATAATTTAAACGCCTTTCCCCGGCAACGGTGCCAAAAACTTGTTGCCTCTTTTTTAGTTCTAACAAAAGAGCTCTAACTCATGCAAGCATACATGTGTCAACAAGTAATACAGAGCAAGTAAAGTATCGATCCCACATGGAAAGTTATTTAATTTAAATTACTATGCATCAATTAAATCACTATATTTATATGCTCAAACTAATGACTATAATTGGTTTGTTACTCTAATCGCAAATAACGATTAAAACAATAATAAAGATGTAATAAACCAAATCTAAAAATAATGGGACCCTAACTTCATTTAATACTTCATCTAATCACCACTATCATGCAAGACTTGTTCACATATCATAGGAAATTAGCCAAGAGCACTAAAAGAGTCATAGCCATTTTTCAATGCACTATGACCTATTTACATAGCATCCATAAGCGATAGACTCTATGTAATCATCAATATAACCAACACCACTATATGTCTATGTGAAATTGCAATCATGTTGAATTTAAGCACAAGCCCTTATTCTAACTCATACGGTGAAATAGTATATGTCTATCTGGTTCACGAAATACACAAGCCATACAAAACAGCCCTATATACGTATGTTATCATGATTATAAACCATACTTGCATGTTCATTGTCAATTCCATTCAAGTACTAAAAGCGAATGGTGATCAAGCATTCATACATGCAAAACAATCATAATAGAAATCCCATATGATATGTAAAACAGTCCAGCATTCAAGCATGCAACCAAACTACATATTAAAATCCGTTAGAATCCCATAATGGAGTTTAGTTCATGACTGAACCAAAAGCCATTATGGGATCAAGGCTAAACATGGCTAATAAGCAAACAATTGAAAGATGAAAGATAGAAATGATTAAACCAATTGCTGATTACAATCCACTATTAACGTTCAGATCCTCATATAAATCCAGCAACTGCTAATAAAAATCCACATTGATAGAGAATCCCAAGAAGAATTAGAAAAATAGAGTTAGGCTTCGCTCTACATTGGAATCTCTCTCAGAGTGTAAACCCTAGTTCCCTAAGATGAAAATATGTAAAACTGAATAATAATTCTCCTCTGACACCAGTCAAAAATCGTTTAAAACCAATTACAACCCTTTTAATTAAAAATTAAAATAAAACAAATCAGCATTAATCAGCATCGCACGCGGCCGCGCGCTCCCCCAGTGAACTCCTCGCGCGGGCATGCAACTTGCACTGTGTCATGTTGTCCATCCGGGTACTCGCGCGGGCGCGCGTTCCCAAGCCGCGCGGCTTCTGCAATGTTGAGTTCTGGTTTTGCTGCTGCTCCTTCCTTTGTCCATCCATTCTTAGTCTTTTGTTCCACTTGATCCTCATGCCACGCATATCACAACTTGTGTCTCGCTTCATGCATCCATTCGCCTCGAGCCTTCTAATTCCACCAAATTAGGTCATTTCCTGTACTTTTTCACCAAAAGGAGTTTTAAGTATATGCAATGCAAAATAACATGAAATGCAACTAAAAATACACTAAAATGTACTTGAGATGGGCATAGTGCGCGTGAATTGGTATTCAATAAGTAGGTATAAAACCCACTTATCAAATACCCCTAAACTTGAACTATTGCTTGCTCTTAAGCAATGCATACTAATGAACAATGAAAATGCAGCTATATTACTATGCAACTAAATTATGATGCAACTAGTCTCACATTGTTCCAGTTATTACAGAAATTCAGTCCAAAATGCCTTAACGAATTTTTCCAGGTTCAAGAATACAGATTTAAACCAAACTGTAGGCATAATATCGTACACTCAGATAATTCATAAATGCTATAGATATGTTGTGTGTGTGTGTGTGTTATGTTCACCAAAACTTGATTTAAGTAAAGAATACACATACTAATTGCTCAAAATAGAAAATTATAGTTTAAATCAAGACTCATGTATACATATGCAACGAAGACTATTCCAACATATCAAAACAAACTGAGGTTCAACAATGGGCTTAACAGCTTTATTTTTACTCACGAAGACGATTTTCGCACTTTCCTGCGGTGTTTATTACTATTTTCCTTTTCTTTTTCTCTTTTTTTTCATAGAACTGTGCAATATCTTACTCCATTAGGCAACACTGCTACCCCTTAGCGAGCTTTCAACCAATGACTCCCAGACCATGAAAGACTTTAGGGCGCTAGGTGTAGAGACAATCCCCTCAGGCGTACTTACTCAAGTAGTCAGGGCCCCGAAATAAGACTAGCCACGTTATTACTATATATTTTTTTATATACATAGATACCCATGTTTTCCCAAATTTTGAATGTCAACATTTTGCAAGTCTACATCCATGTTTCACATATTTCTCTTTTTGACACTACATTTTCTATTGAGCAAAACAACACATACTTCTTATACCTACAAGTGATTGTGAACACACTCGTACAAACCGAAAGCATTTAAACAGCAACATGAACTTCATCGTGTAAAACATTATATCTTAGCTCATGTTATCCTAAGATACTCAAAAATCTTTCAAAATTTCACTATCATCATCGGCTAGACAAAAATTTCCATACGGCAAGAACTGTGAGACATGCAAACTAAAAATGAACATGCAAATAAACATGCAACTATATGCAAAAATAAGCTATATAATGCAAAAATTAAAGCAATCATGCAAAAACAAACTACATGCACCTATACTACTACCCCAATACCCCCAAACATATAATATTCAATGCCCCATTGAATGAAGGTAAAGGGTAACGAAAAACTCCTCTAATGATCAGTGGTACCACCCTCCTCGGGTGGTGAATCTAGTGGTGGATATGGCACTGCGGTCCCGAACTGAGGCCACACTAGCGTCGTTCCTTGTTGCTCAAAAGCCTCAGCCAAGGCCCTCGTGAGTCCCGTCGCAAATGTGCCAAAATTATCGTACATGGCATCGACTTTGTGCTCAAACCTTCAGAGCTGGCGATCACCATAGGCAGCAGGTGCTTGCATGGATGGGCCTGCCTCGTCTGTCTGAGGGGGCTGCAGTGATGGCTCTGGGAAAGTAGGCTGAATGATATAACCTAGTCCGCGCGGATGCGGTACACCTCCTGCCCAGTCCTCAAATTTTGCAATTATGGCATAAGTTATGTCCTGGCTTGGGTATTGCATTTGTTCGTTGCCCCAGTTGCATCCCTGATTAGCACATAGCATAGCAACCACTGATGCGTGTGGAATGCTCCCAATGGTGCCTCCCCGCAGATATCACAACATATTTTGATGGATGAGATGACCAATGTCAATATATTTCCTGGTGATTATGCCCCATAGAATAATTGCCCTTTCCGCTATTATTTCGTGCTGATGAGAGGAAGGCACGAGCTTGGCACATACGAACAGATTCCACGCCTTTGCATATCGGTTCAGGGCGGTGGCTGGGAATATGCGAGGTTGATTCGTGCCGACTTTATAGGTCCATTTTGTGCCAGGCACGCATAATTCAGCAATAACCAACTCCATGCCTGTCTCCAAATATGCATCTGTGACCCAATAAGCAGCCCCCATTGGCGGTGTATCGATAAGTCTAAAAGTGGCACGGATGGCACGGGGTCTGTAATCTATCTCAAAACCGCGAACCATAGATATACCACTCATAGTGACATTGGCGTTGGCAGAAAACTCTCGGACTACGCTCATCGGAATGGGCGTGGGAGTGGCAATCAGTCCACCCAGCCTCTTTCATGAATCATGGCACACAACTAACTATCTTGCCCCTCTAGTTTGAAATTGTGCTCCTTGATAAACATCTTTGCCATAATTCGGTAATACTCCTGTTGATCTTCCAAGTTGAGGAACTTGGTGTGGTCAACACTATCCTCCCCTTGACTGCCCGAGGAGGATGAAGAAGAAGATGAAATAGAACATGCTCGCTTAGGCCCCATTTGCAGTTGATAACGATTGCACAGATGATATGACTGAGAATGAAGAAGAAATAAATGATGATATTACTCCCCAAATTCGTTCTGCCCAACCAAATAGAAGCACTAGTTTTATACTACAATTGGATGAGAGCGTGGGTTTGAGCTTTTAACGTGGAGAGAATCGTGGATATGTGATTGAGAGATGTACGGCTTCGATTTGTAACTGATAGATGATAGAGACGTGAGTTATGAAGAGACACTGTGAGTGCACTTCTGTTTTGATTGCAAATGAGAGTCCAACTTATATTCATCACATTTTAAACTTAAAAAATTTTCCATCATCGATGTCATCTTGCCGCATGAGATTTTAATGGGTTGTCACATGCGGCAGCCTTCTGTAAGAGGCAACTTCTGGTCTGGCGGTCATATCGCATGGTAGCAAGTCTATCTTTGAAATTGTTGCTGGCATTGTCGCGTCGAGCACTGCACTACTAGCTTTTATTTTTTTAGAATCTGTAAGACAAAAATGCATACTCTCCAATACACCTGCAATAACATCAATAGACCTTATCAAAGCACGGTTCACTAAATAAAAATGAATGCCTATTCTGTCTCCCTAATTTCAATTCAATGCATGCACGTGCTCTTCTGTGATTTGACTACGATGAATAAGCATATAAAGGTACTCATACTATCCTAGCAAGTAATGAGCATAAGCTAAACTAAACAACTTAAACTATATAAATACTATGTAGAGATGGAAACAATGGGTTGCCTCCAATCAAGCGCTAAGTTATAGTCAATTAGCTTGACTGTCTCTGAGTCTCATGTCGAAGATAGAATCGAGGTGACTTTCTTTCTGTCCACCTCACCACTAGAATCACTCTTCCATCTCTGGCCATTCACTTTAAGATGTTTGTCTGGAAACTTATCACATACTGCAATGTTTCCATACTGTGGAGTGGTATCCAAATATTGAACGAATTTATTTAATTCCTCATCCTCCACGTCTGAATTTTCAATAATGATACTTCTCAATGGTTCACAATCCACTATACTCTGTACTTCATCATTTAGAACCCAGTTCACCACATCAACCCGGAAACATTCTTTTTCATCTGTTGGGAACTTCATTGCTTTAAAGATGTTAAAGGTCACCTCCTGATCAGATACACGCATCGTGAGTTCCCCTTTTTGCACATCTATCGAAGTCCTGCCTATGGCTAAGAATGGTCTCCCCAGTATAATTGGTATATTTTTATCTTCCTCGTAATCCAAAATAATGAAGTCAGCCGAAAAGATAAATTTGTCCACCTTCACCAAGACATCTTCAATAAGTCCCCATGGATACGTGATGGATCAGTCAGCTAACTGTAATGCAATGTTTGTCGGCCTTGGAGCCGGCAATCCCAACTGATTGAAAACTTACAAGGGCATAAAATTTATGCTTACCCCAAGATCACATAAACACTTTTCAAAATTCATCTTCAGATAGATAGTGCACGGATTGTGAAAGCTGCACTGGATCCTTGACCGGAGGTAACCTTGAAATACTGCTTTGCATTCTTCCATCTAGGCTCTCGTCTAAAATTCATCTAACCTCCTCTTCCTTGACAGTATACCCTTCATGAACTTTGCATAGCTTGGCATTTGTTCCAATGCCTCGGCTCCAATGCCTCGGCGAAAGGTATATTGATTTGCAGCTTTTTAAATATCTTCAGAAACTTGCTGAATTGCTTATCTTCCTTTTTCTTATTTAATCTTTGTGGAAACAGAACTTGAAGGTGAATTGGTGGTACTGAACTCTTAAGCTTCTCCTCTGAACCCGCTTTCTCTTTCTCTTCCTGCTGAACTTCAGAATTTTCCAGATTTTCTTCCTCATGGTCCTGCTTCTGCCTCATGTGACCTCCTCAATACAATTGGTAGCGTGGTAGCGCGACTTACCGATATCTCTGGTGTTTTCCTAGACCTCAATGTGATAGCTTGACACTTTGTTCCTTCCCGTCTCTTTATGGATTTGTTTCTGTATTACTCGGCAATGAACCACAGGGCTGTTTGTTTGTAAGCATTTTCGCCATCTGCCCCATCTGAGTTTCCAGATTCTTTATAGACATTGCTTGGCTTTTGATCATAACTTCTGTATTTGCCATGTATTTCATCATCATCTCCTCCATTTCGATTTCTTTTCTTCTTTGAGGTCTTGTTTGGAGTGTGATGTTGTTGTTGTTGAGAAAATCCCGGCGGAAAAGGTGGTCTAGGATTAAACTGTGGCTGCGCTGGTTATGACTGAAACTGATTATTTGTTTGAAACTAATTCTGCTGATTCCCTTCGTTATTTGACCAACTAAAGTTTGGATGATTTCGGTTGTTTGGGTAGTATGTGTTCTGAAACTGACCTCGGTCTTTTCTGTAATTGCTCACAATATGTACCGACTCCAAGCTAATAGCACATTGATCTGTCGAGTGTGACCCCGCACAAATCTCACATACGAAGGCAACCGTCTTCGTTTTACCTTCTGCTAATGTATCTATTTTCTTCGCCATGGCTGCCATCTGTGCTGACAACTGCGTGATAGCATCTACTTCCAACACACCTGCAACCTTGGATGTGGCATTCGAGATGTAGGTTTCTGAAAATCGTTTGATGCCATTATCTCGATAAGGTTATAGGTTTCCTCATAGCTTTTTGCCCATAATGCCCCTCTTGTAGCTGCATCTACAATCGGTCTCGACTACCATCCCAATCCGTTATAAAAATTGTTGATCACCATCCAATCTGGCATACCTTGATGTGGACACTTTCTCAGCATCTCTTTATACCTCTCCCATGCTTCATATAAGGACTCGCCCTGTTGTTTCTCAAACTGAGAGATAGTTGTCCTCATCTTTGCAGTCTTAGCCATTGGGAAGAAGTTGTCTAAGAATTTATGTGCTAAGTCCTCCCATGTAGTTATAGATCCTGCTAGCAAAGAATGAAGCCAACTTTTTGCTTTATCCCTCAATAAGAATGGGAATAGCCTAAGTCTGATAGCATCCTCCGTCACACCATTGTATCTGAATGTATCACAAATTTTGATGAAGCTTAATAGGTGTTCATTCGGATCATCTGTTGCGGCACCCCCAAACTGTACCGAATTTTGTACCATCTGAATAGTGCCCGTTTTTATCTCGAATGTATTGTCGCTATCATTTGATGCAGCGATGCTAGACTGTAATCCATTAATATTGGGCATGGAATATTCCTTCAGAGCCCTATGTTACTCTCTTTGCTCTTCTCCTTGTACCTCGGCTGCCATATTAGCTGTGGTACTTTCTAACTATGCTTGTAAATTTCTACGAACACTCGCTTTCCAACCTCTCCCGTTTATGTTGTCTTGAATAGGTGTTAAGTCGGGGTTGGATGACCGCGTGCGCATAAAAATTTATACAAGGTCCCGAAACAAAAACAAAAATGGAAATGAGATAAGAATAGATTTGTCTAAGTCATACAATATAGCTTAAACCTAATGATAATAATAATAATTTAAACGCCTTTCCCCGGCAATGGCGCCAAAAACTTGTTGCCTCTTTTTTAGTTCTAACAAAAGAGCTCTAACTCATGCAAGCATACATGTGTCAACAAGTAATACAGAGCAAGTAAAGTATCGATCCCACAGGGAAAGTTATTTAATTTAAATTACTATGCATCAATTAAATAACTATATTTATATGCTCAAACTAATGACTATAATTGGTTTGTTACTCTAATCGCAAATAACGATTAAAATAATAATAAAGATGTAATAAATTAAATCTGAAAATAATGGGACCCTAACTTCATTTAACACTTCATCTAATCACCACTATCATGCAAGACTTGTTCACATATCATAGGAAAGTAGCCAAGAGCACTAAAAGAGTCATAGCCATTTTTCAATGCACTATGACCTACTTAAATAGCATTCACAAGCGATAGACTCTATGTAATCATCAATATAACCAACATCACTATATGTCTATGTGAAATTGCAATCATATTGAATTTAAGTAAAAGCCCTAATTCTAACTCATTCGGTGAAACAGTATATGTCTATCTGGTTCACGAAATACACAAGCCATACAAAACAGCCCTATATACATATGCTATCATGATTACAAACCATACTTGCATGTTCATTGTCAATTCCATACAAGTACTAAAAGCGAATGGTGATCAAGCATTCATACATGCAAAACAATCATGATAGAAATCCCATATGATATTTAAAACAGTCCAACATTCAAGCATGCAACCAAACTACATATTAAAATCCGTTAGAATCCCATAATGGAGTTTAGTTCATGACTGAACCAAAAGCCATTATGGGATCAAGGCTAAACATGGCTAATAAGTAAACAATTGAAAGATGAAAGATAGAAACGATCAAAATAATTGCTGATTACAATCCACTATTAACGTTCAGATCCTCATATAAATCCAGCAACTGCTAATAAAAATCCACATTGATAGAGAATCCCAAGAAGAATTAGAAAAATAGAGTTAGGCTTCGCTCTATGTTGGAATCGCTCTCAGAGTGTAAACCCTAGTTCCCCAAGATAAAAATACGTAAAACTGAATAATAATTCTCCTCTAACACTAGTTAGAAATCATTTAAAACCAATTACAACCCTTTTAATTAAAAATTAAAATAAAACAAATCAACATTAATCAGCACCGCGCGCTCCCCCAGTGTACTCCTCGCGCGGGCGCGCAACTTGCAGTGAGTCATGTTGTCCATCCGGGTACTCGTGCGGGCACGCGTTCCCAAGCTTGTCCTGCCGTGCGGCTTCTGCAATGTTGAGTTCTAGTTTTGCTGCTGCAATTGATCTATTTCGCTGCTCCTTCCTTTGTCCATCCACGCTTAGTCTTCTGTTCCACTTGATCCTCATGCCACGCATATCATAGCTTGTGCCTCGCTTCATGCATCCATTCGCCTCGTGCCTTCTAATTCCACCAAATTAGGCCGTTTCCTGCACTTTTTCACCAAAAGGAGTTTTAAGTATATGCAATGCAAAATAACATGAAATGTAACTAAAAATACACTAAAATGTACTTGAGATGGGCATAGTGCGCGTGAATTGGTATTCAATAAGTAGGTATAAAACCCACTTATCAGTGGGTATAATTTTTAGGACACGTGATCGATAAATACAGAATTTTGATGGATTAATCCAAAGTTGAAGCTGTGATAAACTGGGATCAGCCGAGAACACCGTCGGAAGTACGAAGTTTTCTTGGATTGGCAGGATATTACAAAAAATTCATTCAAGACTTTTCCAAGATCGCAACACCGTTAACGAATTTTACTCGAAAAGCTGTGAAATTTTTTTGGACGGATAAATGTGAGGAAAGCTTTCAAGAATTGAAGAAGAGGTTGAGTACAGCGCATGTGTTGTCTCTTCTGGATGAGACAGGAAATTTTGTTGTTTATAGTGATGCGTCGCATCAGGGACTTGGCTGTGTGCTTATGCAAAATGGCAAAGTCATTGCGTATGCATCACGACAATTGAAGGATTATGAGAAGGGGTATCCGACCCACGACTTGGAGTTGGCTGCAGTAGTTTTTTCTTTGAAAATCTGGAGGCATTATCTTTATGGGGAGAAGTGTGAAATATATACAGACCACAAGAGTCTGAAATATATTTTTACACAGAAGGACTTGAATATGCGCCAAAGAAGGTGGTTGGAGTTAATTAAAGACTACGACTGTGAGATTTTATACCATCTGGGTAAGGGAAATGTGGTTGCCGGCACCTTAAGTAGAAAGGGTCAGGAGAAATTAATGATGTTGACTACTCAGAAGGAGTTAATTTCAGCCATGGAAAAGTTAGAATTGGAAGTGAAGTATCCTATGGAAATTGATGAGAAGTTGTTTCAGCTACAATCTGGTATAACCTTACTGGATAAAGTTAAGGAGGCTCAACTGCAGGACGAAGAATGTAAAAAGGTGAAAAAGAAGATATCCAAAGGAACTGAACCGAGATTCAAGATGGATAAGGAAGGAATACTGAGATTCGAGAGAAGAATTTGGGTAACGCTAGTAATAGAGATTAAGGAAGACATTTTGAGCGAGGCTCATAGCTCAAGATATATGATTCACCCTGGTAGTACCAAGATGTACCAAGATCTTCGACAACATTTCTGGTGGCCAAATCTAAAACGAGATATTGCAGAGTGCGTTGCCAAGTGTCTGACTTGTCAGAAAGTGAAAGCAGAACATCAGAGGTCGAGTGGGTTGCTACAACCGTTGGAGATTCCAGAATGGAAATGCGAACATATTATGATGGACTTCATGGTTGGCCTTTCGACAACTCAGAAAGGCTATGACGCAGTATGGGTTATCATTGACCGACTGACGAAATCCGCACACTTCCTTCCAATCAAAATCAGATTTAACTTAGATCGGTTGGCAAGGTTATATATGAAAGAGATTGTTTTGAGGCACTGAGTTCCGGTGTCAATTATTTCCGATAGGGATCCGCGCTTTACATCGAACTTCTAGAAACGTCTATAGGAATGCATGGGTACGCAATTGCGAATGAGTACGGCATATCACCCTCAGACAGATGGCCAGAGTGAAAGAATGATTCAGACATTGGAATATACGTTAAGAGCTTGTGTAATGGACTTTAAAGGAAATTGGGATGATAACCTACCGCTCGTAGAGTTCGGCTACAACAACAGTTACCACGCTAGTATTGGCATGCCGCCTTATGAAGCATACGGCAGAAAGTGAAGAACTCCGCTTACTGGGACGAAGTTAACGAGAGACAATTACTAGATTTAGAATTAGTGCAGCAGACAATAGAAATAGTCAAAGTGATCCGAACAAGACTGGTAGCAGCTCAAGATAGGCAGAAGAAATACGCCGATCCACACCGTAAAAATGTTGAGTTTGAATCGGGTAGTTATGTGTTCTTGAAGGTCTCTCCTTGGAAGGGAAATATCAGGTTCGGAAAGAAAGGGAAATTAAGCCCAAGATTCATTGGACCCTTTGAAGTACTGTGAAGAATCGGAGAAGTTGCGTACGAGGTAGCCTTACCTCCAGCACTCGAGAATGTCCACAACGTCTTCCATGTTCCAGTTTTACGACCCTACAAATCCTATTACAAGCATGTAATTGAATATGAACCCCTACATTTTGAAAAAGACTTATCTTACGAAGAAATTCCTGTTCAAATTGTTGACCGAAAAGAACAAGTTCTCAGAAATAGAGTAATACCTTTTGTTAAGGTAATTTGGAGGAACCACAACGCTGAGGAAGCAACGTGGGAACTCGAAGAGAATATGATAAAGAATTACCCTCATTTATTTACTTAAATTATGGGTAAGCGATTCTGGGGACAGAATCTTTGTAAGGGGGGGAGAATGTAACGGGTCGAATTGATTGAGTTGTGATGGATTTAAATTTCTGATGATTTAATTACTAGATTAATTAATTAATTGATGAAGTTGTGATGGATTAACTTAATTAAATGTGTTATATTTATTAAATTAATGTGGAGAATTTTTATTATTCAAATTATGTATTTATGTGACCATATTGAATTAAATGAAATATTTAATAAGCATAATATTATTTTAATTAATTTAATAATTAATTAGAAATTTAATAAATTGACATAATTAATAAATGAGAAAATTAATTATGTGACTATGTGAATTAATGAGAAATTATCATATTTTAATTGAATTAAATTAAATATTTGAATTATTGTGTAATTGGGTGTGACATGATTTAAAGTATAGTATAAAAGATCTATTAAATTAAATGATTATAATTTTTTTAACAAGGCATTAAGGGAGGTTGAGGGCAGTTAACCCATGATCAGGTTAAGCCCGACCCCCAATCAAGGCCAAACTTCCTTTTAATAAAATTACGACGTCTTAATTTCATTTGTTTGCCAAGTTTGGAAAAACTGTCAGAGAGAATTGAGAATTTGTCAGAGAGAATTTGATAATTTTGAAGGAGATTGAGAGTGGGTGATTGAAGAAACATCTGAGCCTACTAATCTATACTCTGGGTAAATTCTTTAAACAAATTTCAAATTACCCTGTTTATATTTTATGAAAATGGTTTTCAAATTTAATTGTTTAAGTCTCTATAATCGGAAAGGGTAGTGATTATGTGGATGTATGTGTTAATATGTTAACGTAGTATGTTTTTACTATGTTATATGAACCATAGCATCAGTTTCATAAAAATATATGTCGTAGATTGTTTCTTCAAAATTACAGCGTATGAAAATATGGTCATATGGCCTTACATACCAAATTTAACACGATAATCATAAGTTTTATCATAAATTTATACTTGTATATAATTATGCATGTTAAAACAAAGAAAACAAACTTCAAATAAACAGATTCGGTGTTATAATGAACCCGTAGTGTTGATTTTCATGTTTTGTAGTCGAAAATTTCAAAAACATCAAGAACAGTAAATTATATGTTTTGATTATGCAAATTATGTGTTATAACATGTTAAAATCATGCTAGAAGGGTTAAATAATAGTTATATGTGTATGACAATGTTCGGGTATGTCTAAATTCGTGGAGAAATAATTTAATTTGAGGTTTTGGCCATGTTCTGCAATTTTTCACAAATTACGAATCTGATGGTTCTTTGATTCACCATGTGCCAAGATCTCACGCTTTCCAAGTAAGTCGCGTCATCAACAACAATATGACCATAAATACTAAAGGAAAGCCAGCAGCCACTGCCCATGCAGAGAACAAGAATAAAAGTGGAGCCGCAGCGCCACTATGCGAAATGTCTAGAAATAAATTTTTTTTTAAGTGTTCAAGTCCATGAATGTGATAGTAACCTAATATAATGTACATAAAAATAAGTTAGACGTATAATGAGATGTTAAAATAGATTCTTAACATGTCAATAACGCATTTAAGTATGGATTGAATTATTGAATGCATAGTTAGCTTATTGTTCGTGTAGGGTAATATTATGTGACAATAAGTATGATAATTTGACTAAGTATAGTCATAACCAAAGTTTAGACAAAAGAATGAACTTGTGATGACTAGTTACGTTATAATTGACTGAAATTGTGAAAGAAAATGATATGTAGGATTAATTCAAGGAACATGTATAATTAACGTGTAATATATGCACAAGGCAAGTTTCCTAACCCTACTTGTTATCATTATTCAAGTTTATAAATTACCTCGAGCAAATTCTCGTTATTATTAAAGCGAGTTCAATTTGTTATATTAAAGATTATTTATCTTTTTAAAGTATGATTCTGTTATACAGTACTTGTTCTATTGTATACCTCTTGAGATTGTTATCCAATTTAAATATCATTTATTGTTGAACCTTATTAGACTAGTGAACCCTTATTTGATTTGACTAGTCCATAGTTTATGAACATTCTAAATTTCAGAACTCTTATTGCTTTATCCAAACCAAACTTCCTTTGGTGTGGACTCTAATGTCAAACTGAGATGAACAACCCTATATAGGGATTACTTATGCATTAGCGTTAAGATATTGTGCACAGTATGATACTAAGGGTTGATCCCCTAATCTGCAGTAGAAGAGTCCATAGTCTTATGGATCATTAAAGGTTTCAAGTATAACCCTTGATAACCTAGGACATAGTTCAAGGTTTTATGACCCTCAGAAATCTTTTGATTCTTGTTATTCATTCTTGATTCAAAAGTTGAGTTTTATTCCAGAAGTCTTTGATTCACTCGCATGTTATTATATATTGTTATTTCATTTTTATACTTGTGGGCAATCATGCTCACTCTTGCGTAATAATAACATTGCAGTTAAGAACAAAAGATCTGACGAGCCTTCTACTAGCAAAGGCAAAGGCAAGATTAACAAGTGATGAAGACTTATTGTTTTATGTGATGATATATTTATGTTTTAGACTTATGTTAATGATGTGTAAGAGGATTAATTGTTTATGTTTCCGTAGTTAAGATTTAAGGTTAGTATGACCTGGGATTTATGTATATTTTTGATGTAACTACTTAAGGAGAGGATTTATTTCTATCTATTAATTCTTTCATTTATTATGGGTAGATAGACATATGATGTTTGTATAGTGGATACCAAATCATGTGGAAATTGAAGTACCCAGATTTGGGGGGGTCACAATAGTCCCATCCCTCTAGATGCTTCTTGGACTACCTTTTTACTCAATCCCTTAGTAAGCGGATCTGCTAGGTTGTTTTTAGACCTCACAAATTCCATGGAAATAACATCGTTACTGATCAGTCTCGTATAATATTATGCCTCAAGAAAATATGGCTCTGTTTTCCATTATAAACATGGTTCATTGCCCTGCCAAGAGCTACTTGAGAATCACAATTCAAAGGAATAGAAGGAATTGGCTTATACCACAATGGTATATCAGCCAATAAATTTATTACCCACTCTGCTTCTGTACCTGCCAATTCTAAAGCAATAAATTTAGATTCCATAGTAAATCTAGCAGTACAAGTTTGTTTAGCAGATTTCAAAGAAACAGCTCCTCCACCTAAAGTAAACACATAACCACTAATGGAGTTTATCTCATCATTATCAGATACCCAATTAGCATCATAATATCCTTCTAAAACACTAGGATGACCGGTGAAATGTACACCTATATTAACTGTTCCTTTTAAATTCCTCATTAGTCATGACAATGCATTCCAATGATCTTGTAAAGGATTGTGTGTATTTCTGATAAGTTTACTAATGGCATATGCAATATCAGGCCAAGTACAGTTCATTAAATACATTACACTACCAATGATTCTAGCGTATTCAATTTGTACAATACCATTCCCTTTTTTTTAATGCACACTAGAGTCATAAGGGGTTCCTAATGGCTCTTCATTAAAGAAATTAAATTTCTTAAAAATATTTTCCACATAATGGGGCTGTGATAAAACCAAACCATTTGCATGTTTATTTATTTTCATGCCAAAAATCAAATCCGCTTCTCCTAAATCTTTCATGTCAAATTTAGAAGATAAAAAATCTTTAGTAGTTTTCACAACTTTCTCATCAGTACCAAATATTAGTAAGTCATCCACATATAAACAAATAATCACACCACAATTTCCATTGAATCTACTATAGACATAACTATCAGATTCAATTGTCACAAAATCATTAGACAAAAGAGTTTTATTAAATTTGGCATTCCATTGTTTTGGTGCTTATTTCAAATCATACAAAGATTTTACAAGTCTGCACACTTTTTGTTCTTCACCTGGAACAACAAACCCTTTAGGTTGACACATATATATTTCTTCATTTAACTCTCCATTCAAAAAGGCAGTTTTAACGTCTATTTGGTGGTTTATCAATTTATGAATAGAATTCAAAGCAATTAAATTTCTTATAGTTGCTAATTTAGTTACTGGTGAGTAAGTGTCAAAATAATCAAAACCTTCCTTTTGAGTAAATCCTTTTGCTACAAGTCTTACCTTAAATTTATCAATAGACCCATCAGCTTTTAACTTCTTTTTAAACACCCATTTACATCCTCTAGGCAAATTAACTAGTACCCATGTATGGTTAAACATAATAGAATCTAGTTCACTATTAATAGCATCCTTTCAAAAAAATTCATCAATTGATTTCATTGATTCTTCATAAGTTTTAGGGTCATCTTCAATTATAAAAGCAGTTATAAAATCTGGACCAAACGTTTTCTCAAAATGTTGCCTTTTACTTCTAGTAGATGCAGATACAGGTTCTTTATCTTTCCTTTTAAGATGTTCACTTGAAAAGGGATTGCCCTCGTTTCTTATTTTCATTGGAAATATATTTTCAAAAAATTCTGCATCCTTTGTTTCCAAAATGGAATTATTTTGATAATTATTAGTCGCATCTTTAATTACCAAAAATCTATAAGCAGCACTATTAGAAGCATACCCAATAAAAATGCAATCCATTATTTTAGGTCTAATTTTATTCCTTTTAAATTCTGGTATAGCTACTTTAGCTAGACACCCCCACATTTTAAGATACCCCAAATTAGGTGCATGTTTCTTCTATAAATGATATGGTGTATAGTCTATCTTTTTATGTGGAACTCTATTTAAAATATGATTTACAAAAAGACAAGCTTCTCCCCACATATTAGAAGGTAAACAGAACTAATTAACATAGCATTCATCATATCTTTAAGTGTTTTATTTTTCCTTTCTGCGACTTCATTAGACTGTGGAGAATAAGGAGGAGAAGTTTCATATATAATTCCATTTAGTTCACAAAATTTTTTAAGACTTCCCGAATCATATTCACCTCCACGATCAGATCTAAGTCTTTTAATTTTTCTTTCTAATTGATTTTTGACTTCTGCTTTATATTTAATAAACATATCTTCCGCTTCATCTTTAGAGGAAAGGAGATAAATTCGAGTATATCTAGACATATCATCCACAAAAGAAATATAATATTTCTTACCACCTCAACTCATAGTATTTTTAAAATCAGCTAGGTCACTGTGAATTAACTCAAGTAGTTCAGTTTCTCTTTCAACACTTTTAAAAGGTTTCTTAGCATGTTTTACTTCTACACAAATTTCATATTTATTAAACTCGGTATTTGCAAGATTAGGTATAAGCTCAAGTTGTTTCAATTTTTTAATAGAAGTCACATTCACATGTCCTAATCTAGCATGTCATATATCCAAAGATTAAACAATATAAGCAAAAGAAGCATTCTTATTATTCAATTCAGCAGAAACATCAAGTACAAATAAACACCCATTACAAAAACATTTTCCAACAAATTCCCCATTACGAGTAAGTACAAGTTTATCAGACTCAAACACAAGTTTAATACCAGCTTTGTTCAACAAAGACCCGGACACAAGATTTTTACGAATATCGGGCATATGAAGTACATTTTGTAAGGCAATTGTTTTCCCAGAAGTTAATTTTAGTAAGACTTTCCCTTTTCCCGCAACATTAGTGGCTCGAGAATCCCCCATAAACACTTTTTCTCCATTAGTCACATTTTCATAGTTAAGAATTACGTCTCTATTCGCGTAAATGTGTCTAGTGGCCCCAGTATCTACTGCCCAATCCGTGAAATTGTCAACTAGGTTTACTTCCGAGACAACAACAACAATAATATCATCGGATTCAATCAAGTTCGCTTGGGGCTTAGGCTTAGAGGTCTTATTTTTGTTATCTTGCCCTTTGCGAAAATGACACTTCATAGAAATATGGTTAGGTTTGCCACATACGAAGCAAGGACCTTTAGTAAAAGGTTTATGAATTTGATTTGGATTCTTGAACCTATTATCCTTTCTTCCCATTGATTTATGATTTTTCCCTTTATAGTTTTTGGACTGATAATTTTGGCTCTTTCATTGTGGCTTTTGTTCTACAAGATTAGCTTTGACAGTATGACTTGCAACTACGTCTCCTCTTTCTTTATCCCTGGTTTTTTCTTCAATATGGACGTGTGCCACTAATTCCTGCATAGTAAAATCTTTAGTTTCATGTTTAAGGTTCATCTTATAATCTTTCAATGAGGGTGCTAATTTTTCGATAAGTACGGCAACTTGAAACGTCTCACATATTTTCATCCCTTCCCCGATAACTTCCCCCACAATTGTTTGGTATGTATGAACTTGATCTATAACTGATTTTCTATCTTGCATCTTAAAATCTAGAAATTTCCCCACAACATATTTCTTAAGGCCAGAGTTTTCAACAGCATATTTAGATTTTAAAGCTTCCCAAATCTTCTTAGCACTTTCATACGGATAATAAATATCACACAGTGAATTAGACAAGTAGTGCAACAAGTATCTACGACATGTACGATTATCCAAACTTATCAGCATCTGATTTTTCAACAATATCAGCAGTATCAGAAACAACAACAACAGGAGCATCCATGTATAACACATATTCCAAATTCATGGTTTCCAAATAAAACAGTATATCTTCATACCATCTCTGAAAATTTATACCATCAAAGCGTTCAATTTTAGAAAGGTGTAAGGCAGTTTTCATCTTGTTAATAAACCGTAAATCCCTTTTTAGATTGTTGGAATATATAGCAGTATTAACAAGACTAATTGATGAATAAAACTAGAACAACTTATCTAGTATGTGAGACCCCAGATTTTATGAATAAAGATTTAATTTTCTCGAAATATTTTTTTGATATTATGGTGTGGATTTGAGATAGTGTTATAGTTGTGGGTAGTATTTATAAATTTTGAAAAGTATGCAAGTGGTTGTATAATATTCGATTGATCGGGGAATATCCGTACGACGGTACAATCATTGGTGGACCTCGCAACGGAATTATTGTCGGATGGAGAAAACGACAAAAATATTTTTATGAGAATAATGGCAGAAGTTTTACCGTTAATACTGTTGAACTACTCGGTAGTAAAAGTACAGTAATACGCATGGTTGCATAGTAGCACACGGTATTGATTATAGATGCTTATGTGATAAGTCACTCAGTTTTGTTTTATTGGTATTATTAATGTAATAAAATAGAAAGCTTTTTATATAAAACAGAATACTTTTATAAAGTTATTCGTTTTATTAGGCTAATAGTAAAATCTTTTTATATAAAACAGAATACTTTTATAAAGTTATCTTTTTTATTAGACAATAATTAGAATATATTATATTTTATTATGCATAGTGTTTGCATAGTGCATGCATAGTGTTTTGCATAGTAAAATCTTTTATAAAGTTATTCATTTTATTAGATTATAAATAAAATATATTATATTTTATTTAAAAGATTTTGCTTTAAATATGGACCGTCAGATAAAAAGTAAATCAACTGGACCGTTCATGAGTTAGTTACTATGCGATCCATTTTTCTATAAATAGAAGCTCATTCCTTCATTATTTCTTACTTAATTCTTTGAAACTCTAGAGAGATAAACTATAGAGAGAAAGAAGAAAAGTATGATGCTACTTCTTCACTACTCATATATCAAAGTATTCTTCTTCTTAAGGTGCAGGGGGATATTATTTGTTGTACTCGTAAGGGGTATTCTTTCATTCTTATTCATGAAGAGAACTACATTATTCCATTCTTTATTATTACATTGGAATAACCTATATCTGTGAGGATACCCTTTACTTGGTGAAATTCTTACATTATTCCATTCTTTATTATTCATTTGGAATATCCTTTACATGCGCTTTTACGTTGGACTGGTTCCATTCTTTATTATTACATTGGAATATCTTGTCGGTGCGTATTACGTCTGACATGGTTCCTTATTTAATATTACATTGGAATAACTTTGTCTACATCGAAATACCGCATTCATGGTGATTTCGTTGTTATTCCATTCTTTATTATTCTATTGGAACATCACATCGGTCTTAAATTTCACGACTGGTTCCGTTATTATTATTACATTGGAATAACCTATCTATGCTAATACCGCATGCATGGTGATTTCTTTTGTTATTTCATTCTTTATTATACTCAGTTGGTTAAAGTTTTGACTTCTATACTCCATGAAATTAGTGGAATATCCTTGATATTTGCGCTTCATCCAGTATCTTTTCATGGAAATATTCTTCTGAGCATTCTTGAATTTTACTCTACAAAGAAGTATCATGTTGACAATTTGGACGTTATTGGTTCCTGGATAAATTAATTCTTGAACTTGTTTTATTGAATTCTTATATCATTGTCATCATCCTCATGTTTATATTATGTTGAAAGTCGTCTGTGACCTGTAGTGCATAGATGGACTTGGTATGATTATGACCAGGGATTATTCAGTATAATCATGACCGTAATGTTACAAATGATGTAGGAAAAAAAATCCTCATTGGCCCGTAGTGCATTGATGGACAGTTTTTAGTATGATTATGGCTATGGATTCTCTTCGGCCAAGGGTGCAAAGATGAATTGTTTTATGGCATGATCAGAACCGTTGATGAATACACAAATATTCTTAGCCCGTAGTGCATGGATAATTGTGGTCGTGATACTAAATAATATCCTTGACCGTTGTGCAGGGGTGATTCGATGATGTGGATTATTTATTAAGCTGAGTCCTAGCGATAAAAATGATGAAAAACCTTTTAAATCATAAAGATAGTAGATTTTATTCTCTACTTGACTCTTTTAATGGATTGCTTGTTCCCCTGCAGTTAAACTTGATGTTTGTTATATTGTATTAGTTTAACACTGTTTAAGGCTAATGATAATTTATTCTGCATTATCTTAGTCATAATATTTTTTACTGGGCTAGTTGAGCTCACCCTTTCTTTCACTGTTCTCTTCAGGAAATGAGAATATAGTTGGGACGAGTCGGGGAACGGAGTGATGGACCAGATGATAGTATTAGTAGTCCTCACTATTCTGTTAAATAGTGTGACAATAAATATAATGAGGACTTATTCTGAGAGTGGATATTGTCTAGAAGACAATATTTGTATTAAAACTCACAGCTCTCTTGTTGTATATTAAAGATTGTATTTGTATTTTATACCATGTATTTGGCGACTCAGAATAGGTGATCTATCCGATTTTGGGGTGTCACATAGTATATGAAGAAAAGCGAGGCATAGCAAAGTTATTGTCCTAAAAAGTGATTCCGCCTCACTAGTTATAAACCTTGATGCATGATGAGCTCAATGGCGTTCACTCTCCGAGATTCAACGGAGAAGCCTTCAATTGCGTGTACTCATGAGGAAGAAGACGTGGACTCATCTTTGTGGATTGCCCAATTAATAGAGTATGTAAGAACATACTATTTAGAGACAAGAAGAAGAAGAAGAAGAAGAAGATAAACTGTATATGTTGTGTGTTTTCTTCTGAAGAACAAAATTAGTATATATATATATATATATAAGAAGAAGAATAACGTTTGCAAATAAATAACGTGAACGTTGGAAAGGAAATAAATAATGTGAATGTTGGAAATAAATAACATTTATGTTAATGAACATTGGGAAAAAATGTTAATGAAAACGGCTAGGGTTGGTATTAAAAGAAATAAAAGTTAGGGATTTAAGCAAAACAGTGGGCTACCTGGGTGCACCCGCGAGGCATAATTCACCGGATCGGCACCCCCCCCCCCCCATGCGTGGGCGTAATGCGCACACACACGCACCAAGATTTTCTGACCAAAAGTCCAAGAACCAAGCTTGGCCTAGCCCAATTCCTTAGTCATCCTCATGTGCACGAGCCAATCCCTTTTTCCCAACCAAGTTACTAAGCCCATACCAACAAGTACTAATATACACCATGAGTGTTTCCAAAATAGCCAATGTGGGACTTTGATAAAGCCATAAATTTGAAGCATAACTAACAAAGATTACCTATGATTTATCATAGTGTCAATAAAATTTAAAAAATTAATGGCATCTCACACAAGCTATAAAAATGCAATTATTTTTTTAAGAATAGAATAAAGTAGGATTGACCGACTGTTTTATTTTTCAAAAAATAAAAAGAAAGTAAAGAAATGTCCCATCAGATATTTGTGCAAAAATACCTATGCGTGCACATGTCAATATTTGGTACCATGTAGATGTGGTCGCAAGACATTATTTGGTCTTGAACATATTTTCAACCAAAAAGTATATGATATTTCCAAAAGAAGCTTCTCATCATTAAGAAGAAGAGAAAAAAACATACTTTTCTAAATTCCCTTAAAGATTAAATAATTATTTGACTGTTGGAAAAGGATATATACACATACACACACATCTTCCATCAAGTTTTCAAATCACCAACAAATTATGGTCCTTAAACTTATACTCCTCCTAATAACCACAACTTGAGAAGTATATATGCCCTCACTGTAGACAATTTTCAACACATACCACCAATGGAGAAGAAGGATTGTGATATTTACCATTGACTTACTAACATCTATGATCAGGATTCTCGGAAGACCAACACGAACATGATCAAATTTAGTTCCTGAGGAAACATTTTCTCTGACAAGAACAAAGCCAATTGCACCCAGGCTCTTAGATGTTTCTGAGACTTTCTTAATTGATGAAATGGTAAAGTGATGAATGTATAATCTTAAAAATATATCAGTAGACAACAACAACAATGACCATTATTGAAAGTCATTTGTGGCCTATAGTGCATAGATGGACTTGGTATGATTATGACTAGTGATTATTCGGTGTAATCATGACCGTAATGTTACAAATGATGTGGTAAAAGTCCTCAATGGCCCGTAGTGCATTGATGGACAGTTGTTGGCATGATCATGACCATTATTGAATACACAAATATTCTTGGCCCGTAGTGCATGGATAATTGTGGTCGTGATACTAAATAATATCCTTGACCGTAGTGCAGGGGTGATTCGATGATGTAGATTATTTATTAAGCTGAGTCCTAGCGATAAAAATGATGAAAAACCTTTTAAATCATAAAGATAGTAGATTTTATTCTCTACTTAACTCTTTTAATGGATTGCTTGTTCCGCTGCAGTTAAACTTGATGTTTGTTATATTGTATCAGTTTAACACTGTTTAGGGCTAATGATAATTTATTCTGCATTATCTTAGTCATAATATTTCTTACTGGGCTAGTTGAGCTCACCCTTTCTTTCACTGTTCTCTTCAGGAAATGAGAATAGCTGGGACGAGTCGGGGAACGGAGTGATGGACCAGATGATACTATTAGTAGTCCTCACTATTCTGTTAAAAAGTGTGACAATAAATATAATGAGGACTTATTCTAAGAGTGGATATTGTCTAGAAGACAATATTTGTATTAAAACTCACAGCTCTCTTGTTGTATATTAAATATTGTATTTGTATTCTGTACCATGTATTTGGCGACTCATAATAGGTTATGTATACCGATTTTGGGGGCGTCACAGTTGGTATCAAAGCTTAGGGATATGATCCATGGCTGAGATGTGAGACAAAAACTAGGAGGGCAGAGACGAGAAATTCCTTCGCTAATATGACCTACCTAAGTTTATTTGATATTTAATTGGTCGGTCAGAGTATATGGATAATATGTTACATGTCAATTAACCTTTATTTTGTGGCAGTATCTGAAAATGACATCCGAGAATATTGAGAATAGCAATGGAGCACAGGAGACTGTTGATTCTCCATAGATCAATAATCAGGACAATGTGCAACAGGATGGCTATAATCCTCCTGTAAACAAAAACACTGATCAATTGACGAACGATGGTACGTTTAGAAGCTTTTTAGAATTCATGCAACATCAGGCGAAGGCGGCTCCTGTTCATAATGCAGGAGGAAGCAATGGCAACCCACGGTTGGTCACCACTAAGCAATTCAAGGAGCTGGGACCACTGAAGTTTTTGGGAAAGCCAGAACCACTTAAGGCGGAGACGTGGTTAAAGCAGATCACCAAGATATTTGATGTATTGGGATGCTCCGAGGAGCAAAAGGTTCCCTTTGCCACCTTTATGTTGCGTGAAGAGGCAGATCACTGGTGGGAATCTATAAAATGTACCCAGCCTGACGCACTCAAAATGTCTTGGGAGAAGTTCCAAGAGCTGTTCAATGACAAGTACTTTCCCGAAAGCATTCGTCACATGAAGGAGGTGGAATTTATCAAGTTGGAGCAAAACAACATGACCGTGTCGCAGTACGAAGCCAAGTTTGCCGAGTTGTCCCGATTTGCATCCCACTTGGTTGATAATGAAGAGAGAATGACGCGGATATTTTTAAGAGGTTTGAAGCCAGAGATACGTCAATATCTTATTTCTCATAAACTGTGTTTGTATTCAGATGTTGTAAATAGGGCTCGATTAGTGGGGCGTGATAACGAGTCAACGTAACCAAAAAGAGAGCGGTGACAAAATGATAATCTGGGTGATAATGACCATCAAAGCGGTGTGACAATAAGCGTGGAGGGAATCAACATGCCAGATATGGTAACCACTTCGATGGTAATCATGGTCAAAACAATAAGAATGGACATTTCAAGAAGAGTAGGTTCAATAATGACGTGAAGACGTCGGCACCAGCACCCGTTTCAAAGGAAGAAGAATGACCACCGGTCGTATGTTTCAAATGCGGACAGGAGGGACACATCCGTCCAAACTGTACGCAACAATCCAAAACGTGTTTTAATTGCGGAAGATAATGTCACCTAGCTCAATTTTGTCGTATGGTGAAGTCAAGTCCAGCTGGGATAGTGATGCCAAAGGATGTCCCAGACAAGCTAAAGCCGGTAGTTTAAGAGAGATCATTTTTTTTTCGTGACAAGGAACCTGAATAAAATTATCACGGGTATGTTAGTCATAAACTCTTGTGAAGTCTATACCGTGTTGAATACGGTTCTCGTACTCTTTTATTTCACCTAGTTGTGTTCAATGTTTGAAGTTAACTCCGGAGAAGTTAGACTTTGATATATCTGTTTAAACTCAGTTGGGAGAAACCTTCGTTACCTCCACTATTTATAAATCTTGTTCAAATCAACACTTTCACGTTACATATCGATCTTGTCTCTTTGAAAATACTTGCCTTTGATGCGATTTTAGGAATCGATTGGTTAACTACTAATCATGCTTTTCGTAAAGTTGTTAGCTTTCATATTCCTAACCAACCTGTTATGCGAATTCAAGCAACCAAACTAAAGTTAATCATTGTCATATCAAGCCATAAGTAAAGAGCCTCGGTCCTTTCGTTGTTGACTTTCTTGTGTGGAATGCAGAAGCGGACTTTACGTGGCGATGTCGTGAGAAGCGATGGCAAGTTGATAGGTATCAATGTGACGTACTATCCAAGTCTTGGATGAGGGTCACAGTTTTGAATGATATTTCTATTGTTAATAAATTTCCTGACGTATTCTTGAAGACTTCTTAGCCTACCCCTAGAGCATGAAATCAAATTTTGTATTAACCCCGGTACAAAACCCATTTCTTAAACCCTCAAATATTTCTTTACTTAAAACAAACGTAACATGCACCAAAGACATTGGCTCGAGCTGTTGAAGATTACGATCGTATCATTCAATACCATCGTAGGAAAAATGAACATGGTAGCTAATGAGTTGAGTAGAAGATCGTATGCGGTTATAAGTGCGAATATACGAACCCACGTGAAGATAACGAATATACGAGTAGAATCGACTTTAATCGATAAAGTTAAAGCCACTCAAGCTACACACCCGGAGCTGATGAATGTGAAGAAGAAGGTTCAAGAGGGTGTTATTCTAGAAGCAAGAATCGACGAAGAGAGAAAATCTCAACCCTCAATTTAATTGGCCCATTTGAAATCCTCGATGAAGTAGGAACTGTGGCCTATAGACTTGTTTTACCGCCAAGTGTGTCGCGTGTTCATACGTTTTTAACGTATCGATGTTACGTAAATATGTGGACGACCCGAACCACATTATTAATTTAGAACCGGATGAGATAGCAGAAGATTTAACGTATGAGGAGATACGTTTTAACATCTTGGATAAGAAGAATCATATTTGACGCACAAAGGTTATACCTCAAGAGTTAGAATTTTAAGTGAAGTCAAGGTATCCTCACCTCTTCGACATACCAGGTACGTACGTAAATTTCGAGCGCGAAATTTCATAAGGAGAGGAGATTGTGAGACCCCAAATTTTATGAATAAAGATTTAATTTTCTCGAAATATTTTTTTGATATTATGGTGTGGGTTTGAGATAGTGTTATAGTTGTGGGTAGTATTTATATATTTTGAAAAGTATGCAAGTTGTTGTATAATATTCGATTGGTCGGGGAATATTCTTTTTATCGGGGAATATCCGTACGACGGTATAATCATTGGTGGACCCCGCAACGGAATTATTGTCGGATGGAGAAAATGACAAAAATATTTTTATGAGAATAACGGCGGAAGTTTTACCATTAATACTGTTGAACTACTCGGTAGTAAAAGTACAGTAATAAGCGTGGTTGCATAGTAGCACACGGTATTGATTATTGATGCTTATGTGATAAGTCACTCAGTTTTGTTTTATTTGTATTATTAATGTAATAAAACAGAAAGCATTTTATATAAAACAGAATACTTTTATAAAGTTATTCGTTTTATTAAGCTAATAGTAAAATCTTTTTATATAAAACATAATACTTTTATAAATTTATCTGTTTTATTAGACAATAATTAGAATATATTATATTTTATTATGCATAGTATTTGCATAGTGCCTGCATAGTATTTGCATAGTAAAATCTTTTATAAAGTTATTCGTTTTATTAAATTATAAATAGAATATATTATATTTTATTTATAAGATTTTGCTTTAAATATGGACCGTCAGATTAAAGTAAATCAATCTGGACCGTTCATAAGTAAGTTACTATGCAGTCCATTTTTTTATAAATAGAAGCTCATTCCTTCATTATTTCTTACGAATTCACTGAAACTCTAGAGAGATAAATTATAGAGAGAAAGAAGAAAAGTATTCTGCTACTTCACTACTCATATATCCAGTACTCTTCTTCTTAAGGTAGGGGATATTATTTGTTGTACTCGTAAGGGGTATTCTTTCTTTCTTATTCATGAAGAGAACTTATGTTATTTCATTCTTTATTATTACGTTGGAATAACTTTGTATCTGTGGGATACCCTATACTTTGTGAAATTCTTACATTATTCCATTCTTTATTATTACATTGGAATATCTTGTCTGCATGCATTTTCTGTGGGACTGGTTCCATTCTTTATTATTACATTTGGAATATCTTGGCGGTCGTATTACGCTTCGACGTGGTTCCTTATTTAGTATTACATTGGAATAACTTTGTCTATGCAAAGTACCGCATGCATGCATGGTGATTTCTGTTGTTATTCCATTCTTTATTATTCTATTGGAACATCACATCGGTGCGTAATTTCACACGACGATGGTTCCGTTATTATTATTACTGTTGGAATAACCTATCTATCTGCAATACCGCATGCATGGTGATTTCTTTTGTTATTTCATTCTTTATTATACTCGGTTGGTTAAAGTTTTGACTTTATACTCCATGAAATTAGTGGAATATCCTTGATATTTGCGCTTCATCCGATATCTTTTCATGGAAATATTCTTACGAGCATTCTTGAATTTTACTCTACAAAGAAGTATCATGTTGACAATTTGGACGTTATTGGTTCTGGATAAATTAATTCTTGAACTTGTTTTATTGAATTCTTATATCATTGTCATCATCCTCATGTTTATATTATGTTGAAAGTAAATACATGACTTTGTAGTGCATAGATGGACTTGGTATGATTATGACCGAGGATTATTCGGTATAATCATGACCGTAATGTTACAAATGATGTAGGAAAAAAAAATCCTCATTGGCCCGTGAGTGCATTGATGGATGATTTTTAGTATGATTATGGCTATGGATTCTCTTGACCAAGGGTGCAAAGATGAATTGTTTTATGGCATGATCGAGGCCGTTGATGAATACACAAATATTCTTCTTGGCGTAGTGCATGGATAATTGTGGTCGTGATACTAAATAATATCCTTGGCCAATTGTGCGGGGTGATTCGATGATGTGGATTATTTATTAAAATTTGAGTCCTAGCGATAAAAATGATGAAAAACCTTTTAAATCATAAAGATAGTAGATTTTATTCTCTACTTGACTCTTTTAATGGATTGCTTGTTCCCCTGCAGTTAAACTTGATGTTTGTTATATTGTATTAGTTTAACCTTTGTTTAAGGCTAATGATAATTTATTCTGCATTATCTTAGTCATAATATTTTTTACTGGGCTAGTTGAGCTCACCCTTTCTTTCACTGTTCTCTTCAGGAAATGAGAATATAGTTGGGACGAGTCGGGGAACGGAGTGATGGACCAGATGATAGTATTAGTAGTCCTCACTATTCTGTTAAATAGTGTGACAATAAATATAATGAGGACTTATTCTGAGAGTGGATATTGTCTAGAAGACAATATTTGTATTAAAACTCACAGCTCTCTTGTTGTATATTAAAGATTGTATTTGTATTTTGTACCATGTATTTGGCGACTCAGAATAGGTGATCTATACCGATTTTGGGGGTGTCACATAGTATATGAAGAAAGCCGAGGCATAGCAAAGCTATTGTCCTAAAAAGTGATTCCGCCCTCACTAGTTATAAACCTTCGGTACAGATGAGCTCCAATGGCGTTCACCCTCCAGGATTCAACGGAGAAGCCTTCAATTGCGTGTACTCGCAGAAGAAGACTGTGGACTCATCTTTGTGGATTGCCCAATTAATAGAGTATGTAAGAACATACTATTTAGAGACAAGAAGAAGAAGAAGAAGAAGAAGATAAACTGTATATGTTGTGTGTTTTCTTCTGAAGAACAAAATTAGTATATATATATATATATATATATATATATTTATATATATAAGAAGAAGAATAACGTTTGCAAATAAATAACGTGAACGTTGGAAAGGAAATAAATAATGTGAATGTTGGAAATAAATAACATTTATGTTAATGAACATTGGGAAAAAATGTTAATGAAAACGGCTAGGGTTGGAATTAAAAGAAATAAAAGTTAGGGATTTAAGCAAAACAGTGGGCTACCTGGGTGCACCCGCGAGGCATAATTCACCGGATCGGCACCCCCATGCGTGAATAATAATACACACACACATTCAAGATTTTCTGACCAAAAGTCCAAGAACCAAGCTTGGCCTAGCCCAATTCCTTAGTCATCCTCATGTGCACGAGCCAATCCCTTTTTCCCAACCAAGTTACTAAGCCCATACCAACAAGTACTAATATACACCATGAGTGTTTCCAAAATAGCCAATGTGGGACTTTGATAAAGCCATAAATTTGAAGCATAACTAACAAAGATTACCTATGATTTATCATAGTGTCAATAAAATTTAAAAAATTAATGGCATCTCACACAAGCTATAAAAATGCAATTATTTTTTTAAGAATAGAATAAAGTAGGATTGACCGACTGTTTTATTTTTCAAAAAATAAAAAGAAAGTAAAGAAATGTCCCATCGGATATTTGTGCAAAAAAAAACCTATGCGTGCGTGCACATGTCAATATTTGGTACCATGTAGATGTGGTGTGCAAGACATTATTTGGTCTTGAACATATTTTCAACCAAAAAGTATATGATATTTCCAAAGAAGCTTCTCATCATTAAGAAGAAGAGAAAAAAACATACTTTTCTAAATTCCCTTAAAGATTAAATAATTATTTGACTGTTGGAAAAGGATATATACACATACACACACATCTTCCATTAAGTTTTCAAATCACCAACAAATTATGGTCCTTAAACTTATACTCCTCCTAATAACCACAACTTGAGAAGTATATATGCCCTCACTGTAGACAATTTTCAACACATACCACCAATGGAGAAGAAGGATTGTGATATTTACCATTGACTTACTAACATCTATGATCAGGATTCTCGGAAGACCAACACGAACATGATCAAATTTAGTTCCTAGGGAAACATTTTCTACAGCAAGAACAAAGCCAATTGCACCCAGGCTCTTAGATGTTTCTGAGACTTTCTTAATTGATGAAATGGTAAAGTGATGAATGTATAATCTTAAAAATATATCAGTAGACAACAACAACAATGACCATTATTGAAAGTCATCTGTGGCCTATAGTGCATAGATGGACTTGGTATGATTATGACTAGTGATTATTCGGTGTAATCATGACCGTAATGTTACAAATGATGTGGTAAAAGTCCTCAATGGCCCGTAGTGCATTGATGGACAGTTGTTGCATGATCATGACCATTATTGAATACACAAATATTCTTGGCCGTGTGTGCATGGATAATTGTGGTCGTGATACTAAATAATATCCTTGACCGTAGTGCAGGGGTGATTCGATGATGTGGATTATTTATTAAGCTGAGTCCTAGCGATAAAAATGATGAAAAACATTTTAAATCATAAAGATAGTAGATTTTATTCTCTACTTGACTCTTTTAATGGATTGCTTGTTCCGCTGCAGTTAAACTTGATGTTTGTTATATTGTATCAGTTTAACACAGTTTAAGGCTAATGATAATTTATTCTGCATTATCTTAGTCATAATATTTCTTACTGGGCTAGTTGAGCTCACCCTTTCTTTCACTGTTCTCTTCAGGAAATGAGAATATAGCTGGGACGAGTCGGGGAACGGAGTGATGGACCAGATGATACTATTAGTAGTCCTCACTATTCTGTTAAAAAGTGTGACAATAAATATAATGAGGACTTATTCTAAGAGTGGATATTGTCTAGAAGACAATATTTGTATTAAAACTCACAGCTCTCTTGTTGTATATTAAAGATTGTATTTGTATTCTGTACCATGTATTTGGCGACTCATAATAGGTTATGTATCTGGAATTTTGGGGGCGTCACGGTTAGTATCAAAGCTTAGGGATATGATCCATGGCTGAGATGTGAGACAAAAACTAGGAGGGCAGAGACGAGAAATTCCTTCGCTAATATGACCTACCTAAGTTTATTTGATATTTAATTGGTCGGTCAGAGTATATGGATAATATGTTACATGTCAATTAACCTTTATTTTGTGGCAGTATCTGAAAATGACATCCGAGAATATTGAGAATAGCAATGGAGCACAGGAGACTGTTGATTCTCCATAGATCAATAATCAGGACAATGTGCAACAGGATGGCTATAATCCTCCTGTAAACAAAAACACTGATCAATTGACGAACGACGGTACGTTTAGAAGCTTTTAGAATTCATGCAACATCGGTAATGCGGCCTGTTCATAATCACGGGAGGAAGCAATGGCAACCACGGTTGGTCACCACTAAGCAATTCAAGGAGCTGGGACCACTGGAGTTTTTGGGAAAGCCAGAACCACTTAAGGCGGAGACGTGGTTAAAGCCAGATCACCAAGATATTTGATGTATTGGGATGCTCAGGAGCAAAAGGTTCCCTTTTCCACCTTTATGTTGCGTGAAGAGGCGAGATCTTTGGTGGGAATCTATAAATGTACCTTGACTGGACGACTCAAAATGTCTTGGGAGAAGTTCAAGAGTCATTCAATGACAAGTACTTTCCCAAAAGCATTCGTCACATGAAGGAGGTGGAATTTATCAAGTTGGAGCAAAACAACATGGACCAGTGTCGCGATCTGAAGCCAAGTTTGCCGAGTTGTCCCGATTTGCATCCCACTTGGTTGATAATGAAGAGAGAATGACGCGGATATTTTAAGAGGTTTGAAGCGGGAATCGTCAATATCTTATTTCTCATAAAGCGTGTTTGTATTCGGATGTTGTAAATAGGGCTCGGTTAGTGGGGCGTGATAACGAGTCAGCGTAATAACCAAAGAAGCGGCAAATTCGACAAAATGATAATCTGGTGATACTTGACCATCAGCGGTGATAATAAGCGTGGAGGGAATCAACATGCCAGATATGGTAACCACTTCGGTGGTAATCATGGTCAAAACAATAAGAATGGACATTTCAAGAAGAGTAGGTTCAATAATGACGTGAAGACGTCGGCACCAGCACCCGTTTCAAAGGAAGAAGAATGACCATCGGTCGTATGTTTTAAATGCGGACAGGAGGGACACATCCGTCCAAACTGTACGCAACAATCCAAAACGTGTTTTAACCATGATTTTTCTTAGCATGATTTTGAATCTACACATCAATATTTATCTCCAGTTCCCACTCACAACAACATTTGTTATTCCTAAATCAACAAACCACAAATTATAATCACAAGTTTCCATTGACTAAATATATGTTATATTCTTGAACCTACACACCACAAATTTCTAGCAACTGAACTTGTTTTTATACTCAACCCAAGTGAAAACGTGGGCATGGAACAACCTCTTATTGATTTATGACCAAATTCAATTTATTTCTAGCACAGTAACTTCAGGCACATCACAAAGTTATTAGCTCATACTTTTAACAAGAGCATCACAAAGACGTCAGGTAATATTTATAAGAAGTTGAACTGATGCAAAAATATAAAGCAATACCTTGGTTATCATACTGAGGAAAAGCAATCACAAACCTGATTCCCTTTGTTATTATCAAAACATTCTTTACAAAACAAAAATCAATTTTTTACCTATCAACATTCAATTGCGAACTAGGGTTCATGAGAAATCATGGAAAATCACACCAACTTTATATTTAGGAGAGAAAGAAACAAACTTACCTATTAAATGTTGTTTATTTTGCTGTTGATTATAAATTTTGAACACACAAGGTTTTTGGTAGACACAACTTGTTATCGATATACAGTCGATTGAGAGATACGGTTCATGCCCCAAATAGCTGCACATGATGTTATCCTGAGTTTTGTTACCTTTTTCCCCCAAATCGTTTTCACATCCAAGGATATTTAGACGCACAAGCCCCAATTTGGGGTTAAATGCTTATTTGGTCACTGTACTATAGGTCAACTTACAAGTGAGTCACCAAACCAATTTTTCTTACAGTCAACTCACTATACCTTACTTTACTAACAAAAAATTAAATTTTTGGTAGCGGGGTTAAGTTTTTGAACAGAAAAGTGACGTGAAAAAAATTAAATTACTGAATCCTAGTTATTACACACATAAGCTATAGCCCACCCAATTCGATCCAACCCATGCCCACCCATCCCACCCGATCTGATTCGACCTATCTCATTTCAGCAACGTTAAATAAAGAGTTCATCAGTTCAGTTCAAAAGGGGCTTAACTTAGGGTTCTTCGTAAGAGTAAAGAGTTCAGTTCAAATTGGCAAATCCTTAAAGTAATTGAGAGTAAGAGAGTTATACTAAAGTGTATGTAGAGAAGATGAGTACTTCAAGTGGGGTAGAGAGCTCTTATAGAAGAAAAATGGTGAGCATATATACAGATTCGCAATGCGACACTGCCTCATTCAATCCCATCGTCTGCAGATGTGGAATCGTTGCACCCATGTGGGAAGCATGGAAAGATGGAACCCTTGATCCAGGTAGATGATTTGTTGGTTGTAGCAGGAATAAGGTATATGAATTTTGCAATCTTTTTTTTAAAAAATTATATGAAATAAAAAAAGGGATTTAAATGTCACAAATCTTCCTCTATTGTATCTTCTGAGCAGGAGCCAAAGATGTATTATCAATTTTTCAAGTGGTGTGACCCTCCATTCATTGAAAGATCAAGGGAAGTGATAAAAAAATTAAGGGATGAACTATGCTCAGCGAATGAAGAAATACAACGGTTGAAATTATTTGAGAATGGAAGTGAATCAAGTGTGCTCAAAGAATTGAAGAGGGAAAATTCCCAAAAAAAAAACTCAAAAGGATGTGGCTTTTTCTAATTTGTTCATGGATGATGTTTTTAATTTTTTGTAGTAATAGTGGTTTAAACCAACATTGGGCAAAATGATTGTAATATTTTGGGATGGTTTGTTTTTTATTGTTATTGTGGAAGTTTAGTGTTTGAAGGTTATGATTGTAAATGTGGAAGTCTGGATTTTGAATCCCTGATTTTAATGAATGGAATGGAAAAATAGATCATTTTGCTCTTTTGGTGTATTTGGTATATATGGTAATCTAACTAACATATGGAATGGAAAAATAGAGCATTTTGCTATTTTGGTGTATTTGGTATGGTAATCTAACTAACATTTGGTATTTGGTATTTGGTATGTTAGAAATAGAACAGCACCATAGTGACAAAGCTAAACATAGCATATTGCTCTTTTTCCATGGCATTGGTATGTCAACATTTTACCAAAATGCTATGACATTATTAAGCTCTAGTAGAAATAGAATTACACCATTTATGAGTAATGATTGTCCAACTGAAAATGTCACAACCAAACTATAATCTATCTTTAACCAAACCACGACAATAAATGTCACACCGAAACTGAAATATATTGTTTTGTGCAAATCAAACTAAAATACATTTATAAATAATCAATAACATTGATAACCATATGTAGCATTACATCTGTAGCATCAGTTGGTACTATTTTCCCAAAAACAATCAGCAAATTATACCAACTAAGAAGCTATACCATACATATATAATCAATTATCCCATACCAATTCTAAAACTATACCAAAAGAGTATGACCAACTTTCTCATACATATATAACCCCATATACCAAAATATTATGACCAGCTATTCCAAAACACTATGCAAAAGAGCTGGCAAACTATACCAAAAGTACACCACAATATATAACTTAGAAAACATTTTTCTTACATGTTACTACTACTGTTTTGTGTTACTTCCATCCTTCTGCCTTGGTGTTTTAAATGGCTTGCATGTTGAAGACTATGACCCTCTAGTGTATGCTTCTCTTTTCCTTGTATTTTCCTGGTTTGGTGCTGTAGAAGATGGTGGAGTGTTTGCTTGTCTTTGCATTGTATTTCCCTGGTTTGGTGGTCTAGAAGCTGGTGGAGTGCAACCTTCCCCAATTGTTGTTGAGATCTTTTTTTTTCTCACAAGGGTTGGAGGTGGCATCTGTTTAGAACAAATAGGAACAGTTAATAAACATAGGTAACTTCTTTAGCAATTTCTTTTAAATTATACTTATAAAGGTAGTTTCTTTAGTAATTTTTGTTAACTTCAAATACTATCAATTAAAGTAAGAAAATTAGAAAGAACTGGGTAGAACTTATACTTACAAAAGTTACTTTGTCTTTGTCTTTTCCAATCTCACTTGCATTGTCAACCTTTTTACCTTTTTCAGTACACTATGGAATAAAATAGGAATAATCAATAAAAAATTGCAAAGATATGAAAATGGGTATATATATATAAAAATAAAACTTACAAAATTTTCAGTTGGTGGATTCACTTGTTTTTTTACTCTTATTTTTTGCCTTGGGGACTGGAGGTTATGGGCATGCATGTAATGTCCAGGTAGAGTTGGGTGTTTTGGACACCTGAGTCGATTGTGACCCTCTCCCTTGCATATGTTGTAGTGCATCTTCCTCCCTTTCCTTGACAACCTACACACATTCCCACTGTTATTTGCTCCATCCTCCCACTCCTCTTTTCTTCTTAACATTTTTGTCCTTCCCTTCAACTTCTTTTTCATAAGTGGAGGTAACAAGATATCACAATTAGTAAAGTCCCAAAAATCTTCCCCATTCAACACTTCTAAGGTATGAGAATAAGTCTTAATGTAAGTGTCCGTAGTGTACCAGTGAGCCACATAATCTATTGGGTTTCCATATATAGAATGAATTGCCTTAACATCATGACAACAAGGGATTCCTGTCAAATCCCACACCCTACATGCACAACTTTTCTCCATAAGGTTAACAGTGTATCCTCCTCTACATCTCTCTTTTACTTGGAACTTTGACTATCCATCCCATAAAGCTTCACAATGTATAGATTCTAAGATAGCAGCATCCAATTTCTTCTTAATCCTTGGGCATATTAATTCTTCAGTCTTCAATATTTCATCTTTTTTTGGTGCAACCTCACCATAATTTGATCATATATCTCAGCTAACATGTGTAACACTGGCATATATCTTGCCTTTATGATCCATGAATTGAAGCACTCATACATGTTATTATCCACATTGTCAGTCTTTGAGTGAGTCTCAAAGAATGCCTTGAACCAAACCTTGGGATCTTGCTATGCCAATTTATTATGTGCAGGAATTGATACTCTTTTAACCTCTGCCATTGCCCTTTTATGTGCTACTGTATGAGTTGCCATGGTTGCCTCCCAAAAAGTTGTTTTAAGAGCTTGGGAAGGATACTTCTTCCTCCAATTTTCATAGATGTGCCTTGCACAGTTTCTATGCTCTGCATGAGGAAGAAGATATTGAATAGCTCCTTTCAACCCTTGAAAATATCAACTATTAGATAAATTTACATGGCCACAATTTCAAAAATAAATAATGATGTGAATTGTAATTATTACCAAATATTAACAAAGATGCTAACCTTTTGTTGGTCAGATATTAAAGTCAGCCCATAGCCATCTCCCAACGTAAGATCAGACACCAATAACTGCATGAACCAAGTCCAACTGTCATAATTTTCACTCTCCACCACCACCATAGCTATAGGAAATATTTGATTGTTTCCATCCCTACCAACTGCAGATAGAAGCTATCCACCACACACTATTTTCAGAAAACAACCATCCAAGCCAATAACAGGCCTACATCCAACTTTCCAAGCCTTTTTCAAAGCATCATAGCAAATATAAAATCTCTAAAATCTTAGCACATCTTCAGGATTCAATCTGGTTATTTTTATGTCAACTGTGTTATTCTTATTACTCTTCACTATATCAACCCCAAAGTCCCACACCCTTGCATAATGATCCTTCATAACATGTTGAATCCCCTGCAGTGCTAGTAGTCTAACCCTCATGCACTTAACCTCTGTAACATCCAACTTCAGTTTCAACTTTATCTCTTCTTGCATCTCCCTTAATTTCCAGCTAGGATTCTTCCTAATCTTGTTCCCATAGTACTCAGCCAAATACTTGACTATAACCAGCTTATTTTTGAAGATTCTGGTTCAATTGTGAATGTTTAAGATAGACTTAACCTGCCATGTATCAGTCCCTTGTATGTAACTAGCCCATAATTTCCGTGGACATCCTTTCTCACACTTGACTTGGCATCTCTTCAAATCATTGACTGGATACCATAATTTCCTCCCATTTGCAATGGAGTAGTCTCGTATGGCATCTTTAAATTCCCTAATGCTAGAAAATGTCATGTACTCCTTAAATTTTATCAACTTTTTTTTTATCTTCTTGTTGTAAACCTTAACTGACTTTCTTTTTTCTTTACTAGGGGGAGGCCCTACATAGCAAACATCCTCATCTTCTTCACTGCTCTCAAAAAGAGACCTTAGTACATCACTGTTCTCATATTCACTGTGCCACGATGGATCATCTGAATCACTAGTCTCATATTCACTACCCTCAATATCTTTCCCAATTTGTTTTTCCTCTATGTGTTTCAATTCTGGGTCACGTCCTGCCACATGTTCTTCAACATATTCAGGCTCACCCTCATCTCCTTCATCTACCTGATTTTCTCTTTCCTCTCCCTTTTTTCTATCTCATGTCTCTCATCCTCCAACTTTGTGTTCTTGTTCATCTCCCTCTTATACTCCCTAGCCATCCTCCTAGCTTCTACTAATTCTTCATCACTACAGTCTTCATCAAAATCACTATCAGAGTTATCTATATCAGAACATTGCTCAATTATTCTTTATTTACCCATTTTGGACTTCCTTTTAGCATTCTTTTTGACATTCTGACATTTTCTACTCCTAATATCACTCAACTTCTCCCCAACCACACTGCCATCACCCTCACCCTCACCAATCACATTTTCATCCACAATTTCATTCACATTACCAATAACATTATCACCCACAATTTCAACATTTTCAATCACATTATCAGCCACAATTTCATCAACATTTTCAAGCACGTTATCAGTCACGTTAATACTAATATGCTAATCCAATATGGAGGTTTGATCAGTATTATATGGTAATACATGGTCTACATAGACATCAAGTACACCATGTGGCAAGAAAATATTGACCATGTCTCTTATACTAGCATCATCATGAACAAGTCTAACCCCATTTTTAATATCTACTCCATCAATTTTAAAATAAACACTTGATTTAGGATGATAATTGAGTTCAGTAGCTAAGTCATTAATAGCACCCATACAAATATAATCAACATCCAATCGTAGAATATGATAAATATTACCACTACACCAAAAATGGCCTCTAGCGAAGGAAGTTTTGTGAAGGAATTTATTCCTTCACATAAGGAGTTATTTAGCGAAGGAACAGTGAAGGAAAAAGTTATAGTGACTGTGACGCCCCCGAAACAGGTATACAACACCCATTTTGAGTCGCCAAATACATGGTACAGAAAGCAAACTACAACTTCAATAATACAATTGTCATGAAAAAAATGACAATACATACTGTGAGTTTAAATACAAATATTGTCGTCTAGACAATATCCACACTCAAATAAGTCCTCATTAAAATTATTCAAACACTATTTTATAGAAATATTGAGGACTGCTAAAACATCTTTCTAGAACCATCACTCCATACCCCAGGCTGATCCTCGCTATGTTCTCACCTCACGAGAAGAAAAATGGAACAAAAAGGAAAAGGTGAGCTCAACTAGCCCAGTAAAGAATATTATGACTAAGATAATATACAACAAATTATCGTTAGTCCTCAACAGGGAAAAATCTGATACAATATAATAGACAACAAATTTTAGATCAACAACTACAGCGGAAACAGCAATCCATTAGAAGAGTCAAGTAGAGAAAGAATTCCACTATCTTCTAAGATTTAAAAGTCCATCATCAATATTTATCCCTGTCACATCAATTAATATCTTGAATCAAATATTCATCTTTGCACTACAGGCCAAAGATATTCATTTGTATCACCAGTTGGTCATGTTCATCTCAACACCTGTTCATCTTTGCACTATGGGCCAAAGATATTCATCAGTTAATCATTTATCTTTGCACTATAGGCCAAAGATATTTAGTAATATCATCATTTAGGACTGAGGATGATAAAAAATATTTTAAAGAAAATGAATCCAGTGAGACAGAAGGACAATTAGTAAGGATTCGTATAACAGTTTATCCAAGATCAATAATACTTCATAATAACCAATTTTAAAGAAAAATTCAAGAATAAAGATCAAAACATGGATACAATCAAAGATAGTAACCATAATAGACATCTTGGACAAAAAGAAGAAAATTTTATTTTTCGGTGAATAGTCTTAGTATTCGTGAATAGTGTTTGTATCGTGAATAGTGTCGATATCGTGAATAGTCCCCGACACAAAAAGTTCCAAATTTGATAAAAACGTTCACCAATATTTTGGCATAATGATATTAAAGAAAATAATATCATTTAAGAAGAAAATAACATCCTTTACCTCAAAATAACAGTACTTTTGATCGGAATATCGGATAGAAAGCCGAAGGAAACTTAAAATTTAACAAAGAACTCTCAAAGTATATAATTACTCACTAAAATACACTCGACAATATAGAGAGAAAGAAAACTTGTTTCTGGTGTGATTTTCAATTCTAACATAAGCGTCTATTTATAGGAAAATGTTAGAACGCCATAGGAGACTAAAATAATAAAATATATTATTACTTAACAATTTCTCTACGCATGCTAATCAAGACTCAAGACCAGCCCCTCAATGCTGAAATTTTCAGCAGCCCATATGTATTCAACACAAATGGGTCCCACCCATAATTTAATAAAAATCATTTTATTTTTCGAAACTTCAACAATTCATAGAAAATAGACCGTTTATCAGAAAAATACGAATTTTATGTCCATTCTGCCTGAAATCGAATTCTCTACAACTTTGTAGCTTTGAGTTTTTCCAAATTCCAAACCGAAAATATCTGAAATCCATAAGCGGATAATTTTTAATACCTCCACACAAACAAAAATACCGATAAAACACCTCAAAGCATTAATTCCTTCATTTTTATCCACATAAAAATAAATATATCCATCATTTATATCCACATCAAATAAATATTTCCTTATCATATGAATCAATAATTAATTATTCACAAATAATATTACGAGAATCATATTTATGACAACAGTAGTTTCAGGAAAGGGGCTTTCAATAAGAATTTCTCTCATTGGCGCGCAATTAGGTGACCAAACCTCTCCTTGACAGAACTTTCTAGACATTGCCAATAATGTTATCTAATAATATTATTCAAATAATATGAATTATTGATCTGATAATGGGAAATACTGTGCAGTGATAATTATTGAAACAGCAATAATATAAAATATCAATGCAGTAATTATTGAATCAATAAAATAAAATATCGAACAGTAATTACTGTAACAATTATTGAGTAGTGCCTTCTTACGTAAGAATCAATAATTCAAAAATACTGTGCATCCACGCGTATTACGTATTTTAACCATCGGGTATTCTAACAATGTTAACGGTAACAACTACGCTGTTATTTATAAAACTCAAACTTGTCATTTTCTTCATTCGACAGTTATTCTGTTATGGGGCCCACTAATGACTACGCCGTCGTACGAATATTCCCCGATAACAAGAATATTCCACGACCAAACGAATATTCCCTGACAACAATGATTATTTTATAACCACTTACTTATTTTGCAAAATTTGCACATTTCACCCATAAACAGAGAATTATATCAAATTAATACCTTATTATTCACAATAATAATTAGAGGAAATTTGATTTTATTTATAATAAGTTAGGGTCTTACAACCTCCCCTCCTTATGAAATTTCGTCCTCAAAATTTACGTACCTGGTGTTTCGAAAAGGTGAGGATACCTCGCTTTCATTTCTGATTCCAACTCCCAGATCATTTTTCAATAGCATGGTTTCTCCACAAAACCTTAACTTGTGGTATAACCTTGGTGCGTAGGACATGTTCTTTCCTATCCAAGATCTTAACAGGTACTTCTTCGTACGTTAAATCTTTGGCTATCTCGTCTGGTTCTAACGCAATAATATGGTTCGGGTCTTTCACATATTTACGAAGCATGGATATGTGAAAAACATTATGAACACAAGACATACTTGGAGGTAATGCGAGTCTATAGGCCACATTTCATATTCGGTCAAGAATCTCAAATTGACCAACAAATCATGGATTGAGCTTTCCACTCTTTCCAAATCTTGTAACTACCTTCCATGGAGCAACACGTAACAATACATGATCCCCAATATTAAATTCCACGTCCTTTCGATGAAGATCGGCATAACTCTGTTGTCGATTTTGTGAGGTTTGGATACGTTGTCGAATCTTTTGGATCTTTTCTGTAGTCATGCGTACTAACTCTGGTCCCAACAACGTTGCTTCTCCCACCTCGTCCTAGCATACTGGAGAACGACATTTTCTTCCATACAACGCCTCGAATGGAGCCATGCCTATACTTGCTTGATAACTGTTGTTGTAGGAGAATTTCACCAATGGTAGGTACTTATCCTAGCTCCCTTTGAAATCTAGAACACAGAGTCTTAATAGATCTTCAAGGGTTTGAATAGTCCTCTCTGATTGTCCGTCCGTTTGAGGATGGTATGCCGAACTGAATCGTAAATCCGTGCCCATAGCTTTCTGCAAGCTAACCCAAAATCTTGAAGTGAATCTTGGGTCACGATCCGAAAGTATGGATACTGGCATGCCATGCAATCTCACAATCTCATTCATGTACATATGAGCAAGACGTTCAAGGGAATAAGTTTCTCGTATCGGAAAGAAATGGGCAGACATGGTTAATCTATCAACAATAACCCAAATAGCATTTGTGCCTTGAGAAACTTTGGGAAGACCTATAACAAAATCCATAGTAATGTGTTCCCACTTCCATTCCAAAATCTCAAGTGGTTGTAATTGACCCTTTGGCACTTGATGCTCTTCCTTTACACGTTGACAGGTTAAACATCTCGAGGTAAACTCCGCGATCTCTCTTTTCATATTGTTCCACCAAAATGTGTGTCGAATATCATGATACATTTTGGTACTCCTAGGATGGATTGCAAACGGTGTGTTGTGTGCCTCCATCATAATTCTATGCTTCAAGTCATAATCGTTAGGAACACAAAGTCTGGAGTTGAATCCAAGTATTCCTTCTTCATCGATTCTTGCTTCTGGAATAGCACCTTCTTGCACTTTCTTCTTCATACGCATAAGCTCCAGGTCCGTAGCTTGAGCAGCTTTAACTTTATCGATTAAAGTCAGTTCTACTCGTATATTCGCCATCATCATGTGGGTCCCTAGAGTCTTTAATTCTACCTCCATCCTTTGCAAGTCATACAGAATGGGCCTTTGCATTGACAATACCACACTCATACTCGCATATGATCTTCTACTCAATGCGTCAGCTACTACGTTCGCTTTTCCAGGATGATATTGAATAGTGTGATCATAATCTTTCAATAGTTCAAGCCAACGTTGTTGCCGCATGTTGAGTTCTTTTTGGGTGAAGAAATATTTGAGGCTTTTATGGTCCATATAAATCTCCACTTTCTCCCCATACAAGTAGTGTCTCCAAATTTTCAACGCGAATACGACTGCTGCCAACTCTAGATCATGAGTAGGATAATTCCTCTCATATTCTTTGAGTTGTCGTGAGGAATAGGCTATGACTTTCCCATGTTCCAGGAGAACACATCCTAACCCTTTGCTTGAAGCATCGCTGTAGATAACAAATCCATCCGTACCAGATGGTATTGCCAGAACAGGTGCCGAAATGAGTCTCCTCTTGAGCTCTTGGAAACTCTTCTCGCATTCCTCGCTCAATACAAATTTTGTATCTTTCCGAGTCAACTGAGTTAACAGAGTAGCGATTCGAGAAAATCCTTCCACGAATCTCCGATAATAACCAGCTATGCCCAGGAAGCTACGCACTTCGGTCACCGACTTCGGTTGCTCCCAACTTTGTACTTCTTCAATCTTCGCCGGGTCAATAGATACTCCATGTTTTGACACCACGTGCCCAAGGAATGCTACTTCCTCAAGCCAGAACTCGCATTTCTTTAGCTTGGCATAAAGTTTGTTTTCACGAAGCCTTTCAAGTATCAGCTTCAAATGGTACTCATGATCTTCACGACTTTTGGAATAGATGAGGATGTCATCAATAAAGACAACAACGAACTGATCCAAATATTCCTTAAATACTCGGTTCATCATATCCATGAAAGCAGCAGGAGCATTAGTCAATCCAAAAGACATGACTAAGAATTCATAATGCTCGTACCGAGTTTTGAAGGCAGTATTTGGAATATCCTCAGTTTTAATCTTCAGCTGATGATATCCAAAACGAGGATCGATCTTTGAAAAGAATTGTGCTCCTTGCAACTGGTTGAACAGGTCATCAATGCGAGGTAGCGGATACCTATTCTTGATGGTGACATGGTTTAATTCTCGGTAGTTAATACAAAGTCGCATACTCCCGTCTTTCTTCTTTACGAATAAAACAGGAGCACCCCAAGGAGATGTACTTGGACGAATGAAACCAATGTCTAATAATTCATGTAGTTAGACTTTTAACTCCTGAAGTTCAATAGGAGCCATTCGATATGGGGTTTTAGAAATGGGCTTTGTACTTGGTTCAAGGTCAATAAAGAATTTAACATCACGTTCTAGGGGTAGACCGGGAAGCTCTTCAGGAAATACATCAGGAAATTCTCTAACCACAGAAATATTATTCAAATCTGACTTATCTTTATTCAAATCCATAACATGGACTAAGAAAGCTTGACATCCGTTTTTCAATAAACGAATAGCTTTGTGGCTTGATATGACAGTGACTAATTTTAGTGGTTTAGTAGTTTGAATTCGTATTACAGGTTGGTTAGGAATATGAAAACTAACAACCTTACGAAAACAATCAATTTTGGCATGATGAGTGGTTAACCAATCAATTCCTAAAATCACATCAAAAGTAAGTATCTTTAAAGAGATAAGATCAACAGGTAATGTGATAGTGCCAACTTAGATCATACAAGATTTATAAACTGTAGATGTAACAAAGGTTTTACCCAACGGAGTTTCAACAGATAAATCAAAGTCCAATTTCTCCGGATTCAAGTTTAAACTTTGAGCACAAGCAGGAGAGATAAAAAGAATGGGTAGAACCGGTATCTAGTAAGGTATAAACTTCGCAAGAGTTCAAGATTAGCTTACCCGTGATCACCTCATTCGGGTTCCTCACGTTTTGGCCAGTCACGACAAACGCTCTTCTAGGAACCGTTGATTTCAACTTATCCAGGACAGCCCTTGGACTCACCATCCCCGTTGAACTTGGTTTTGCTACAGAACAATCCCGAGCTATATGGCCTTCCTTTCCACAGTTGTAACATACCTTGGATTGTTGTGGACAACCAATGATATGTCCCTCTTTCCGCATTTGTAACATCTAACTGCGGTCGTTCTCCTCCCCTAGAATTTTTGTTGTGTCTTTGGTGTCTTCTACTTTGATGTTTTCCGTCATTGTTGAATCTCCTCTTTCTAAAATTTCCACTTGACTCACCTCTCCTATTATCATGGCCCACGATGACCACCCGAGTGGTTACCGCCTTTGTTCGTATTTTTCCTCCTCGTTGGTTATCATCGCTCGATGACGATGATTTATTGTCCTTTGGTATGACCACGGTTGTGGTCCCTCGGTTGAACATACTCACTATCTCGCTCTAATAATTGAGCCCCATTGACAACATGTCGAATCTGAGAGAAAATTTATGAGAGATAAGGTATTGATGAATCTCGGGTTTTTGACCTCTCACAAACATCCTTGTCATTCGTTCTTCATTCTCTACCAAATGAGGGTAAACACGGATAACTCGTGAACTTCGCCTCTTCTTTGGGACACCGTCATGTTATTTTTTTCCAGTCTGATAAACTCTACCTCCTTCATATGACGAATACTTTCAGGAAAGTACTTGTCGTTGAATAGTTTCTGAAATGTTTCCCAAGACATGTTGAGTGTAGCGGGCTGGGTACGCTTCACAGACTCCCACCAGTAGTCTGCCTCAACACAGAACATAAAGGTGGTGAATGGAACCTTCTGTTCCTCCGTGCATCCCAAGAAATCGAATATCTTGGTAATTTTCTTGACCCATGTTTCCGCCTTGATTGGATTCGGCTTTCCAATAAATTCTGGTGGTCCCAACTCCTTGAAATGCTTGGCTGTGACAGATCGCACGTTGGTATCACTTCCACCCGTATTTTGTACACGAGTCTCCCTCGTCTGATTTTGCATGAACTGCAAAAAGCTCCTAAACATTCCATCATTCATCGTTTGCTCAATAGTGTTGTTTACAGGAGGAATATTGTCTTCCTGCTGCACGTTCTCCTGGTTTGTAACTAAAGGTTGTTCCACAGTCTCATACACTCCATTGTTAACGTTCTCAGCAACCATTCTTAAATACCGCCATAAAACAAGGGTTAATTAAACAAATTAACATATCACATAATATCCCTATATTATGACTGACCAACAAATAATCTTAGATAGGACACACTAGCGAAGGATTTACTCATCTCTCCCCTCCTAGTTTTATTCCCCGATCTCCGTCAGAGACCATATCCCTAAGCTTTGATACCAACTGTGACGCCCCCAAAACAGGTATACAACACCTATTCTGATTCGCCAAATACATGGTACAGAAAGCAAACTACAACTTCAATAGTACAATTGTCGTGCAAAATACGACAATATATACTGTGAGTTTAAATACAAATATTATCTTCTAGACAATATCCACACTCAAATAAGTCCTCATTACAATTATTCAAACACTATTTTATAGAAATAGTGAGGACTGCTAAAACATCTTTCTAGAACCATCACTCCATACCCCGACTCGATCCTGCTATGTTCTCACCTCCTGAGAAGAAAAATGGAACAAAAAGGAAAAGGGTGAGCTCAACTAGCCCAGTAAAGAATATTATGACTAAGATAATTTACAACAAATTATCGTTAGCCCTCAACAGGGAAAAATCTGATACAATATAATAGACAACAAATTTTAGATCAACAACTACAGCAGAAACAACAATCCATTAGAAGAGTCAAGTAGAGAAAGAATTTCACTATCTTCTAAGATTTAAAAGTCCATCATCAATATTTATCACTGTCACATCAATTAATATATATCTTAAATCAAATATTCATCTTTGCACTACAGGCCAAAGATATTCATTTGTATCACCAGTTGGTCATGTTAATCTCAACACCTGTTTATCTTTGCACTACGGGCCAAAGATATTCATCAGTTAATCATTTATCTTTGCACTACAGGCCAAAGATATTTAGTAATATCATCATTTAGGACTGAGGATGATGAAAAATATTTTAAAGAAAACGAATCCAGTGAGACAGAAGGACAAATAGTAAGGATTCGTATAATAGTTTATCCAAGATCAATAATACTTCATAATAACCAATTTTGAAGCAAAATTCAAGAATAAAGATCAAAACATGGATACAATCAAAGATAGTAACCATAATAGACATCTTGGACAAAAAGAAGAAAATTTTATTTTTCGATGAATAGTGTCGTATTCGTGAATAGTGCTGTATACGTGAATATTAACCCCGACACAAAAAGTTTCAAATTTGATAAAAACGTTCACCAATATTTTGGCATAATGATATTGAAGAAAATAATATCATTTAAGAAGAAAATAACATCCCTTACCTCAAAAATAACGGTACTTTTGATCAGAATATCGGATAGAAAGCTGAATGAAACTTGTACCGAACAGCAACTCTCAAAGTATATAATTACTCACTAAAATACGCTCGACAATATAGAGAGAAAGAAAAATTTGTTTCTGGTGTGATTTTCAATTCTAACCTAAGCGTCTATTTATAGGAAAATGTTAGAACGCCATAGGAGACTAAAATAATAAAATATATTATTACTTAACAATTTCTCTACGCATGCTAATCAAGACTCGAGACCAGCCCCTCAATCCTAAAAATTCCAGCAGCCCATGTGTATTCAACACAAGTGGGTCCCACCCATAATTTAATAAAAATCATTTTATTTTCCGAAACTTCAACAATTCATAGAAAATAGACCGTTTATCATAAAAATACGAATTTTATGTTCATTCTGCCTGAAATCGAATTCTATACAACTTTGTAGCTTTGAGTTTTTCCAAATTCCAAACCGAAAATATCTGAAATCCACAAACGGATGATTTTTTAATACCTCCACACCGACAAAATACTGATAAAACACCTCAGCATTAATTCCTTCATTTTTATCCACATAAAAATAAATATATCCATCATTTATATCCACATCAAATAAATATTTCCTTATCATATGAATCAATAATTAATTATTCACAAATAATATTACAGAATCATATTTATGACAACCAAAGTAGTTCCGGAAAGAGGGGCTTTCAATAAGAATTTCTCCTTCTTGCCAGCAATTAGGTGACAAACCTCTCCTTGTGTAACTTTCTAGACATTGCCAATAATGCTATCTAATAATATTATTCAAATAATATGAATTATTGATCTTATAATGGGAAATACTGTGCAGTGATAATTATTGAAACAGCAATAATATAAAATATCAATGCAACAATTATTGAATCAATAAAATAAAATATCGAACAGTAATTACTGTAACAATTATTGAGTAGTGCCTTCTTACGTAAGAATCAATAATTCAAAAATACTGTGCATCCACGCGTATTACTGTAATTTAATCACCGGGTATTCCAACAGTGTTAACGGTAAAAACTACGCCGTTATTTATAAAACTCAAACTTTTTGTTTTCTTCATCCGACAGTTATTCTGTTATGGGGCCCACTAATGACCACGCCGTCGTACGAATATTCCCCGACAACAAGAATATTCCACGACCAAACGAATATTCCCCGACAACAATGATTATTTTATAACCACTTGCTTATTTTGCAAAATTTGCACATTTCACCTATAACCAGAGAATTATATCAAATTAATACCTTATTATTCACAATAATAATTAGAGGAAATTCGATTTTATTTATAATAAGTTGGGGTCTTGCAGTGACAATATAGTTATTAGCAAAAGAAACATCCTTCACAATTTATATTTTTTTTCCTCACAAAATTGGGGCGATAAAAAGATTTTTGGATCCAATTTATGATAAAAATTTGCGAGAAAAAAATCTATTTAGTGAAGGAATTATTACTCACTATATATCATTATTCAGAAGTTTTTTGCGAGGGATAAAATTGGTCACTATCTTGTTCTAAATAATTTTTTTTGAATTAATTATAGTGAATATAAATACCTTAAATATTTTACAATAGTAAATTTAATTTTAATAACACTTTTTAAGTAACTTACGATATCAACTATTTATTTTAATAAACTATATGTTAAACTTTAAAATTTCTCCATAAAAATTTATTTTTATGATCATAAATAAAGTTGTAAGTTGTAACAAAAGTAATCACCACCACCTTGGTCGTTCTCGCCCTCATAAATAATCAAAGCCCTTGTATTCTCTCTCTAGATGAACCTTCACTTTGAATTGACTCATAAAGCCCTAACTTTCTCTCTCTTCAAATCCTTCACTTTCATATCTCTCCTCTTCCCTTCCTCAAGCACTTCTGTCCAAAACCCTAGATTTATTCTCCATGGGCGCCATGCTTTTTCGACTCGACGACGTTTTTCGACTACGACGACGTTTTTGACCGCCTCTTAGTCGGCCTTCTGAGCGCTCTCTCCGACATCGACCACATGAACAACTCTACCTCGTTCACTACGAGTACGATTTCAATTTCGGCCAAAGACAGATATTTTTTTGTGTTGAAATTATTTAACTCCTATTTCTTGGTCACGAAATAGTGGCGTTTTTACAAAATAGGCATGCATTGCTCGTTGGATTATTTTTAGGTGGTGGAATGAGTTGCGAGAGTCATTGTTTTCAAGTGATGTTCTAGGCGTTTTGTATGCTACGGTGTCGTCATTGTCTCGGCCGCTAATGGTTGGGACTACGATGAATTGGACCTTGAAATTGTTATGGATTTGAGAAGAGATCTGGCGAGAATCTTGGAAGAAGGTGGCTCGATTTGATGATCGAGGGTGTGAGTACGCTTTTGTTTTGGAGTGGATGTTTTTGCGGGCTCTTAAATGGTAATGTATTGAAATTGAAGCTATATTTAATAGTTTATTTTTAGGGAAAATGAAGGGGGTATGGGGTAATTTAATTTTATTAGGAGTTAATTCATTTGATCGTAAATATGTATGTTTTACAATATTGTTTTTGTTAGAGCTGCTTTATATATCAGAAAAGATAGAGGGATGAATAAGAGTTGCATTGAACTTAAAATACTTTTTATTTTAATTAGATCATTGTCTAGAGTTTTTGGCAATTGTTGGATGTGTGTATCCATGATTTTTGATTTATTTTACTCTTCCCTGTAGGCATAATGACTTAGAGGAGGTTGGAACCATTGTAACTACAGGATATACTTTGACATGCCTTTTGATTCCTACAAAATTATAAATATAAGTTAATGAATTGTTCCATATTTCTATTACAATTCATATTCTCTAAAACCCTTGGCCCATTTTAAAAATACTTTCATAAAATAAATAAAACTTTCCTCTTGGCTTTGGACTCGTCGTCCTCATCAAAGTAGGTGAAAAGGCGGTTGATATTGCATGGGTTGGTTAAAATGTCATGAAAGGCAGATGTGTACCCATGAATAAGCTCTCACAACCATATACTTTCATATATCACAAGCAAATTAGTCCATCTGGTGATCAATTACCATACTTTGTGTGTTGCCAATCAAATGATTCATATGTACTTTTATTAGTGTACACATGCTTGTTTATGTTTCATGTGTTCAGTGATGTGTTCATGCATTTTTAATGATCTTGACTTTTTGAGATTTATTTGTACCATTTGCTTATGTGTGTCTATGTAATGGAGATTATACGGCCATATCCTATGTTCTTGGAGAGTACCCTATCATGTGTCCTTGGAGATTATTCAACCATATTCCATGTTCTTGCTAGAGCTTGTGTCCTATTTAGCTTTAGGATTTAATGTTTCTGATCTTTATGAATGCGTTTCCTGCCTTTATTTGACAATCAATTTACATTTCTCAGGACAATGAAGTTGGAGCATTTAATAAAGCATGCAATATTTTCTGTCTTGAGATTGGCCTGGTGAGCTAAGTAACTCACAATCGGTATTTCATGTTTGGTGGTTTTATATTTTGGGAAAGGTTGTTCACTCACTTTATATTTATAGTTCAAGATCTGGGACTTCTCGAGGCGAGATAACTTCAATTTTGCATAGATAGCGAAAAGTTATCGATGATTTAGTTCTCTGAGAATGAAGAAGAGGTAAGTATGCGTTCATTTGATTTCTATAGAGATGTTGCTCCAGATTGACTTGCCATTTATCAATTAATCATTCACCTCAAGTGATATAGTATATAAGAGCTATTTATAAAAGACAGATAAAATGACCCCTTGTTAAATTTGAAAAGTCGGAGGAGTTATTCTTTATCAGTTGTCATTTATGAGTTATGCGGAGATAAGACCGTAAGAGTTAAGCGCTTTAATAGCCCTTTGTCCTCAAAAGGATTTTCTAACTACATTTTTCACACAAATTAAGAAAAGTAAAGTAGAGAAAAGAGAGTTGAAAAAGTTCCAAATTTTATCTTTAGTGGCCGAACAAAGATTACATATAGTGATTAGTCCTATTTTTTTATACTAGTGGACCCCTCTAAATGACACACTTGCCCTTTACTTTATGTACTTATTGCCATCTTTTTTAGGGAAAAAAAATTTATACCTCAGGCCATCCTTTTGAGGATGGAGGAAGTAGATTATAACTTACTTTTGTAGCTGGACTAGAACTGAAATTTTCACCAATTAATTACTTTTTTAGTGTCCGTCTTGTCATAGTAAGGGTTTTTCCTCTGGATTATAGCAATATGAGTGCAGAAGTGGCCAAGTTGTGTTAACTTGTGACATTTTTTGATATCTGAGTGTTCATTCTAGAGCAATTTGATTTGGAACTTGAAGTCGTTTCACCTTTTATCTTAACTAGATGTAGGAAGTGTAGTTACTGTGGTGAATTTATTGTGTAATATGTTTAGCATTGTATATTGATACCTAAAATGTGAATTGAGTGATTTTGTGTGTGTATATCCATATAATTTTCCATATAGAGCTTTAATTTGTATGTTCATGTTCAGGTTCGAGTTTGATTATTATTATTATTAGTATAGTCTTAATATCAGAAGACTCTATTAACATTGTGAGCTGAAGTGCTAAATAAGCATGTTCCCACATATTCGTCCCACATATTAACATTGTGATGCTTTACAAATAACATACACAATCTCCGCTCTTCTAAAACTTTCAAAGCCTTAAAGATCTATGTTTGTAGGTGTTCAAATCCATGCGTTGATTCTGAAATTAAGTCTAAGTTGTGAGATTCCAATTGGTAATGCAGTAATCAACATATACTCTAACATTGGGGTTGTTAATGATGCTTCTAAAGCTTTTGATGACATTGTGAACAAAGATGAAATCTCATGGAGTTCTATAATTGGAAATTATCAACAGAATGGATTCGAACTAAAATGGATTCTATAATTGGAAATTATCAACCAGAATGGATTGGAAATTTACATCATATTTTCTTTCAAAGCATCTCTTTTTATTTGGCTATTAATTTCTTCGTTTACGAGTTAATACTTTTCAATGTCATAGAATTCTATGTTCTTGTACTTTTGGGATATTATCTCTCTGCTTGAACTTTCCTTGTTGTATACATTGCACTGACCAACAAGAATGAGAACTAATGTGCTGCGAATCCTCTAAAAGTCATCGGTGTGTTTGTAGTTTGTTCGATTAGCACAGGACCAGCAGCGAGAACAACCAAAAATGCGAAACCCAGAACTGATAGTCTACTAAGAACCTAAATTTCAACCATAAGTTAGTACAAAACCGTTCTGAAGCTACAAGTTTATGAACTCACATTGAATACCAGATGTATAAAGTAGGAAAAATTACAGTAGTATGCTTGTAAATACCAGATGAACTCACATTGAGCCTTAACATTACAGTAGTATGCTTGTAAATACCAGATGAACTCACATTGAGCCTAGTTAAGGTTGGGTGAAAAGCTCTCCTGTACATGGATTTTAAGTTTCCACAACTCTGTAGAGGTATAAACTACATAACACGGGTGGGTGTGGCTAATATGGATTTTAAGTTTCCACAACTCTGACCATGTAAGTTAGTAAGGCTGATTTAATTGCTAGATGTGATATGTTTGCGATTTCAGTTGCTTCTATTGCCTCGTGCCATGGTTACATTCTTTAAAATTAAGTCATGATTGTTTTACATAATGTATTGCTTGTACAAGTTGATCAATTCGAGCTATTTATAACTTGAATTTGCTGGTATAGAACCAATGATCTTAAGTTGTTAAGATTCTGTTATCAGATCAGATCAGTTATCAGGTATCTAAAGTTAATAGATATAGGTATGTAACCATGCCATAAGAAGCCTATTTGATTATGTACAATATGTTCTCATTTTTTATTGTTTTTTATATTTTTTGTGGTTGTTTGATATTTCAGTAAGTAGTAATTTGCAATTATGAAAAATTTAAATATACATGCTTAAGTATTAGTTTTTAAAATGGTCAATTTGACGAAAGTTGATAGAGAACACTTACCTTGAGATGGAGGAGTATTAATTTGAGGCCTTTGTTTTTGTCGATAGTGATTTCCTCCTTTCAGCTTTTATTGGCAATTCATACAAATCTCTAAATCATCTTACGCACTTGCTTCGTTATTTGCACAATTAAATTGGTCGATCTATATTATATCGATTTATAATGATTAGTTGTGAGTGTGTGTTATGTATATAATATATATATATATATATATATATATATATATATATTGTGTGTGTGTGTGTGTTATGTATATAATATATATATTGGGAGATCCTTTATGGGTTTCATGCACGTTAAAATTATTTTACTTTCCTTTTTTCAAATAGTGGAAATAATCAGGTTGTTACATCATCCGAGGAGGGGGTTGCCATTAACCTGGTTGGGGGTAGGAGTCAAAACTTTTCCATCTGGATTTCCCCATCCAGGGGAATACTAAGGTTTCACGACTTTCTATCTATCTCTCTTTGTGTTTTTTTTGATAAGTGTGTTTATTTCTTTCTTAATCAGGTGTTAGCCCCTTTTTGCAGGTTTTTGTGCCTAGCAAGGATGGTGTAAAGACACCAATGTTCGTAATGGCTAGAAAGGATATTGTTGTGGATGGGTCACACCCATACTTACTATATTCATATTGGTGGATTCAACATTATTTTGAAACCATCATTCAGCGTTAGTCGTATTGTACTTATGAGGAATTTAGGTGCAATCTACAGCCTAGCAAACATCCGTGGTGGTGGGGAGTATGGAGAAGAATGGCATAAAGCTGGTTGCCCTGCAAAAAAACAGACTTGCTTTGATGATTTCATTTTCGCTGCTTTGAGTATCTGCATATCTACAAAGTTACACACTGATTGAGAAAGTTGTGCATTGAAATTAAATTTCGGTGTTTCTTTTGCAGGAGGAACTTAACAGGCCCAACCTTGATTTCCTTGAAGAAAATGATGACGAAGTGGACCTAACATGATGTACACTTCATTCCTTCTAGCTCGTTATTTTTTAGTTTTCTTATGTTAGTTATTAAATATTGTAAGTAATATGATCCTTGGGAGATCAAGATCTGATAACAAATTACGTACTTATTGTGACTTGAGCATTATCTATTTATATATGGAGTATTAGTTTTAATTTTGGCTCTTTATGCGGTTTATCAATTAGTTTGAAACAAGTATATATGACATGATTTATATTAACTTGAAATATTAAATGTAATATTTATTATAGCATTTAATAATAATAATAATAATAATAATAATAATAATAATAATAAATATGAAATTAGTGATTTAAAAATTAATTATAATTTGCAATGAATTTTGATTATTTATCAATTAAATTTTTTTTACAAATTTATAATTTGTGAAGGATTTTACTTGAGAAATGGATTTTAATGAAGGATTATTTTCCTCACTAAATCTTTTTTAGTTAATTAGTTAGTCATCAATGAAGGATTATTTCCCTCACTAATTTGAAGATACATTCTCAATTTATAATTAATGAAGAAAAGTTTTCTCTCATTAAATAAATTTGTTCTTAACAATATATTATTTGTGAGGGAATAAAGTTATTCACTAGTTTCAAATAGTCTTTCTTAAAATATTATTTGTGAAGAAAACCAATCTTTCACTAAATAACAATATTCCATTACTAAATACAATTTGTGAAGGAATAAGTTATTCACAATATATCCTTCACAAAAAATATTTAGTTACTACTTAGCGAAGGATACCCAATTGCGAGGAGGTCTAATGTGAGCACTCGTGTGAAGAAAATATTTCTTCGCAATAAATCACTTGTGAGAGATATAGGGCCTCTAGTGAAGGATGTCCTTCACTAAAGGCCATTTTTGGTGTAGTGTACCTCCCACATAGTCACATAAAGGATCATAGATGAACTTCCCACCATAGTGTGCATTCAGTTGCACAATAGTATCCACCTGTAATAAACCACATGCAAAACAGAGCATAAGTTGAAGGAATGAAAATAAATACAGAGCATTCACGTGGGGACAAAAGGGAACCAAAATTTAGTAAAGAAAGATTTTATAAATCTCCCACCCAAGAAGCAGTAAATAAAAAGACAAAAAAGAACAATCGGATGTTAATCAATCTAGGGTTTAGACACAAAAGGTCAATACGACAACAAGTAACACAAAAAAATCATCAAAGTCAGATAAGGGGACCATCAAATGGGACATACTTGTCGACCGTTACTTGATATCAAGCATCAAACGAGTTTAACCAACAAGTCGATTTTGTGTCGAAATCACACTAAATAATCGATTTTGTTTCGAAATAGAGTTATAATCGAACAAGACATGGTTCTTTTCTGAACTTTTCCATTGATCGATCACTTTTGAAAGGCTGGCTTAGGGCTGAGTTTGGTTCATCGATTGAACTAGGAACAAAATGACGATTCACTTGCTTCTTGTCTTCTAACAGATGTGGGTCCATCAACTGGTATTTGGGTGGGAGATTTTTCCTCCATATCCACGTAATGAAGGCCAAATGGAATGGGTCCTGCCACATCATATAATTTTTACACGTCACTTGCTTATTTGTTCATTTTTCGTCTAAAGTCAAACGACTTGATGGATATTCTAACGTTTTGTTAGTAAAGTAAGGTATAGTGAGTTGGCTGTAAGAAAAATTGGTTTAGTGACTCACTTGTAAGTTGACCTATAGTACGGTGACCAAATAAACATTTAACCCACCCCCACCCCCAATTTGCACTCCTAATTGCCGATTGCGGACCCCAATTTGCACTCCTAATTGCCGATCTACAGTCGATTTGGAGCTAGGGTTCATGAGAAAATGCTACAGAGAAGGTTATGTGAGTTTGTTACCTTTTCAGATTACAGTTGATTAAAGTCGTTTTCACATGTAATATGTGTCCGCCAATAATTCTAACGGACGGAGTGTTTTATTTTTACTGGATACTCGGCTAATTAGGAGCAATTAGGGCCATAATCGACCTAAAAATGTTTTAAATCTGTCCGCTAGAATTACTAGCGGACGACGATAATCTAAGCCATTTATATTTCTAATGGAAAGTTAAGATGTTATATGTCACTTTTTAATCCATAGCAAATAGATGTTATGGATCATTGTCCATATATATATATATATATATATATAGGGATATGATCCATATCAAGTATTTGCTATAGATGAAATTTGGGCAAATAGCATCATATTCGTCCATTCTATAAATCTAGGGCGTGGATTAAATAATAACAATTTCCTTACGCTAGACGCACTAGCGTACGCCCAAAATTTGGTTCTCCCATACGCTACACCAAGTAGCGTACCATAAAAAAATATGAAATATTTCCCCCAAGCCACCAAGCATACGTTACCTGCCAAGCCACCAGTTTGTAGAGTTGGGCGGTGCCTGCCAAGTGTGTTAGTAGAGTTGGGTGGTGCCTGCCAAGTGTGTTAGTAGAGTTGGGCGTACGCTACCTGCCAAGCCACCCCAGTTAATGCTTGCACAACTATAATCAAAAGGGGTTTTGGGTTTTCCCCCTCTTCCCCTTTCCCCAAAACACCATCTCCAGTACCTGTTAATTCTCTCTCTGAAGAAAACACCAACAGAAACTTGAAGAGAACAACCTTGAAGAAAAGTTGCTCAGTTCCAATTCCTATTAACATCATAGTTGAGTCTGATACAAAGAAGTCCTTGTTTTCTGATGAATTTTCTTGCTCTGAGCTTTGGGTTTTGGGTTTGCTGCCTAGGTAATCCTTTCAACTCTTTTACTTGCTCCTTATTTGCTCGAATTGTCCAATCTCTTTCTTTCTTAACCACAATTTCTTTCTTCTACTCTTGAAAAGTCTTGACCTTCTATATCTTTTGCTCTTCAAGGGTATTGTCCTCCCCTTCACCGTTTTTCTGATTTTATGTGGGAAAAATGGGTCGGGGAATTGAAAGTGAGTGTTCTCTACTTCTGTCCTTTTGTATTTCAGGGGTTTCCATGTTCATTGTAGGCTCCTTTAGGTTCTCTTGTCCAAGTAAATTGATGGGTTTTCTTGTCCAAGTGGGTTAATGCCACTTTCTTCTTGGTCTTTGTAACATTTGGCTTCGATGAAGATTGTTGATTGTTCCAAGCTATTCACAAGGTAAGAATTTTGTACTTCACTATTTTCACATAAATTGTGTTCGCAGTGATCATGAGGAGGGTCTCGCGTATTCAACGATCGGCAATGAGAGAGAGTTGGGTTTATCTTGAAGTCGCGAGGGAAAGAAAGAGCGCTACCGCTTTTCGAGATTTGATATGATAGGGCAAATTGGTCTTAAAATTTTAATTTGGGCGTACGTGTTGATCGATTTCGCAATCAATGAATACGTGCAAGTATACAGGGTCAACAAGTAATAAATTGAAAGTAGAGTATCGTTCCCACGAGGAATTATTTAATAAAAATCACCAAGGACTAATTCTTAACCAAACTAATTTTATTTAAACAATCTCAAATCGTATTTTTTTCTAATTAAGAAAACTAAATTAACTAATTAAAACTAAGATTTTAACGAATGAATTCAAATAAATAAAGATTAAGACTTCAATATCCCCAATTATGAATTATAAATCAATTATCCAATTATCCCAATTATTATGCCCTCTTTGAATTGTTAATGAGGAATTCTCAAATGCCAAAAGTCCTTTTCCAAGTGATCAATTGCCTTCTATTTAATCCAGATTAATCTTGCTATATTCCTATGCAAAACAATTGAATTAAACTCGTTATAATCCCAATTCCTTATGTGTTACATGCGGTGAAAAGATATTTCCATTCTATTCACAAACCTAATTATTCTTTGTGCAAATAACTAACTCACATGATATCATGCCCGATTCTAACCCTAGAATTCCTCTTCCAATTCCTTCTAGAGTAACAAAGTAATTCTTGATCAAATAATTAAGCAATAAGCACAAGACAAGATAAACAACTCACTTTAACATAAATAATTAGAATATAATGAATAACTAATAATTCATAGCCATAAAAAGTTCAATTGAAATCTCAAAATAGTTAGTTCATAACTAATGAATTAAAACCAAGAATCCACTGGTTGAATAGACATCAAAAGATAAAAGTAAGATGAGAGAAGAGAATAGAATCTGTTGTCGACCAAATCGATGTTCCCTCTTTGCTCTTGCTCTTGATCTTCAATGGTCTCCAAGTTGCTTCAATCTCCAAAACTAATAAGAACTAGGGTTATTTTCTAATCTAAAGGAGTGTTTAATCTAGGCTAAGCTATGTAATCTCCTTTATTTTATGCCTTACATCATGTATTTATAGGTTAAAAGTCCAATTTTTAGTTTAGGAACAAACCCAATCCAATTTGGAGTCAAAAGGTGTTAAAATTCGCAAAAAACGCGTCCTGTGCCATCACTAAGACCTTCCTGGCTGACATTTCAAAGACTCAAATTTGGGCACGGCGCTCAAACTCTGCTCCCCAGGGCCCCATTGCTGGGCATAGGTTAAAAATGGGCGCCCGGCGCTACTACATATATTCGACATTTTCGCTCTCAAGCGTCCTTTGGGAAAATGGCCATAACTTCTTCGTCCGAACTCCGATTTTGATGATTCTCGATGATTCAAGATGATCCGGAAAGAGGAGAAGTAGATCTACAACTTTCATTCTTTGAGTTTTTCGACATAATGTCAGGAGCTATAGTCAAATTGGCTCAAGTGATCTTTGCATGTAAATGGCAAGTGAAAAACGCGAATCTAGCCACTCCAAACATCGATCCATGTAACTTTTGTCCCAATTCCTATAAAATAACATAAAACATGCATGAATAGACACAAACACATAAAAACATCCTAAAAGACTTAAGAACAACAATAAATTAAGCCCGAATGTATCCAATTCATGGGTATAAAACTCACTCATCAAATACCCCCAAACTTAAATCTTTGCTTGTCCTCAAGCAAAAAAAACACAAAAATGTTATGCAATGCAATGTAATGTAATGAAACTAATCTATATGCCTACTGAATCCAACAAAGTAATAGCGAAACAAGTCTTCAATAGGCCTTAGAGAAATCAAGTAAACATGATAATACATCATATTAAAACAAATCGGTAATTTCCTAATCAATCATCAAATCTTATTTGTTATCAGCGATATAGTGCGTGTGTGCTCCACAACAATGTTAAGCGATATAAAATCAAATTTAAGACATAATAGATATCTTTGAAGGCATCATACGATTGCAAATTCACAAAATTCACGAACAAGCTATATCCAACTAAAGTCGAACATCCACCAAGTTCAAGAGTCCAATCTGGGATACTTATGCTTTACTTTTCATTACGGGGCTTTTTGCTCTTTTCCGTTTTATTGTTTTTTTTTTTAACCATAACCGTGCAATGTCTCATTCCATTAGGCTAATGATTGTCACCCCTTAGCGAGCTTTCGACCAACGACTCCCGGACCATATAAGACCTTAGGCGCTAGGTTTTAAGATACCCCTTCGGGCGTACTTACTCAAGTAACAAAGGCCCCGAAACAAAACTAGCCACGGTAATTTTTATTTTTTTTTTTTTCTCTTTTTTTTTATAGATGGTTGGTGAGTGCGTTTTACGCTCCATCTCACGCTTGTGTTTATGGGGAGTGTTTCTCCTCAACCCACCACAAGAC